>CM032638.1:1139657-1269338 GCA_019097785.1 Fraxinus excelsior | reverse complement strand
ATAGATTACAATTGTCAAGCAAAGTTAAAGGTATAAAACATAAACAAAATTGAAGAAATAGAGCTAGAAAAGTACCATTCTATTATAGACCTCTCAGACTCTCTCAACGTCACCCACTTTGCACCTAGCCAAAGTTCTAGCATGATCAGGCATGATGAAAGCCTCAACCATATCAATGTCATGCTCACCCCAAGTTGAAGGAAATCTAAGATTCAAGAGTGGAGAATCTTCTCTTTCGAACTAATCTCGTTACCACTTGGGCTATCCCCTCCAAACTCAAGTGGTAGGACTGCTTCTATGGGCTCATCTAATAGCTGTGAAGGCCCCTTGCCAGTGCACTTCTCCTTTCCTTTGTCTGTGGCCTTTCTTTTGTTTGAGGCAGGCAAGAGACTACCCATCATCAGTCTTGGGCTCAGACACAAATAGTGAGCTCAAAGTTTCCTACTAAGTCGAAGTCCATATACTTGTGTGCGTACAACAAAGATGATCAGAAACAGAAAAATTGAAGTAAAGATACACACAATTTTGAAAGTCAAAGCAATAAATGAGTGCCTACCAATGTGTCGATCGATCCCCAACATCAACATCATCCTCTTTGTTAAAACTTGATATAAGACGAATGAAAGAGGTGGTAACCAGGTCAATTGTTGTATTTGGGAGTTCAAGAGTAGAGTAAACTTGATAGGACTATTATAAAGGTGAATTTGAGTGTGTCTTCAATAAGTATTGAATGAAAATTGACCTTCAAAGGGTCGAATGAAGAAGAATAGACACTTTTGCCCACTACTAGAATTTCTGTGATTAGGAATATGAAGAAGAATCCTAGTAGGGAAGTAGACAAAGGCATTATACTAAGGTAGGTTTTGTAATTCAAATACACACCTAAAGAGGTCTATGGAAGACAAAATCTTTTCATTAAGGCAAAGGTATAAAAAGTATAGCCATTTTCTCCACGTATTGGAATTTATCTAGCTAGGAGTGAGATGAAATTCTTTGAAGACTGAAATAAATAAAGAATGGAGAGAAAACCTCTAATCCCCATCCATACAATCAAGTGAAGGTAATTGTTTGATTACCACTATGATTGCATGGCTGTCACTATGATAGACTGACTACTGCTATGATAGATCGGCCACCGCTACAATTGATTGACTATCACTATGATTGATCGACTACGACGACTTCCAATCACCCGAACATCCTTTTAATTGATTGAAAAATGCTTGAAGGTTATTATTAATCCCATTGACAGTTTAGTGGGTGAAAGTTGACCACTCAGTACGTAGGTAAAAATCGTTTAGAGAGTGGATTTGTTACACAGACATGTGAATAATAACCGCTTAGCGATTATATTGCATTAAGCATCTATATATACTCCATAAACGTGCCGGTTATGAAGAATCCTCTTTTTCACATATACTTTTTCTAGTTTTTTCTCGTTTTCTTAAAGTTATTTCATTCAAGGCTTAATAGCACAAAACGTCCATACGTTTGACAGTTAGTGTGCAAAACATCTCAACGTTTCATTTTTTTGCATTTTCGCCCCTATTTCAACGTTTCAGTGTGGAAAACGTCATTTTCACTATTTTTCAGTGTAAAATGACCAATATACCTTCAAATTTAAATAAAACAAATAAAATGAAATGAAAAATAAAAAAATAAACCACCAGACCCCACCATTCAAACCGTTAATGCTGGCCACAACTATCAGCTCCAGGATTGTAGAGGGAGGTGAGATGGTTTGAATGGTGGTGGGGTCTGGTGGTTTAGGTGGTGGAAGGAGTATAAAGTTAAGGGAGGAGGAGAAAACTGATGATTTGAATGTTTTAATAAGATTTTTGAATTCATTTGTACTTTTTAAAAAGTTTGAGAGCACAATTGTAATTTATTTTTATTTTCCTTTTTTGTTTTATTTAAATATGAGGGTATATTGGTCATTTTACATTGAAAAATAGTGAAAATAACGATTTTTCGCAATGAAACGTTGAAATAAAGACGAAAATGTAAAAAGAAATGAAACGTAACGACGTTTTACACAATAAGTGTCAAACGTAGGGACATTTTGTGCTATTGAGCAAATACAAACATGTTTGAAACCTATGGATGTTTTCCGCATTAAATGTCAAACGTATGGATGTTTTGTGTTTAAGCCTTTTAATAAGACTTTTGGACCTACTTGCACTTTTTAAAAAGTTTGGGAGTATAATTACAATTTATTTTTTTATTTTTCATTTCATTTTATTTGTTTTATTTAAATTTGAGGGTATATTGGTCATTTTACACTGAAAATAGTGAAAATGACGTTTTCCACACTGAAACGTTGGGATATTTTGTACACTAACTGTCAAACGTAAAGACGTTTTGTGCTATTAAGCTTTCATTCAAACATAATCACTAATTCTCACGTTAGAAGTACAATGAGAGAGATAGCCCCAACCTCTTCTTGTAGAAATTTCATTATTAATTGGAGTAGCAAAGGTTGCCTTGTGCTTCGCTAAGGAAGTTCAAAGGTTGTCTCATTATTATTTCACCCATGTTTGCTTCGCTAAAAACTAGAATTGAAAAAATGGAAAGCTAAAGAAATAGGAGATGTATATATTATGCGTGTGGGGCCCGCAATTCTACACAATTTCTAGAATAGACGGCACGGTTGACTAGTGGAAAATAAAAATTTGACATAACTATTCCAAAGATGCGTGTGGGGCCCGCAATTCTACACAATTTCTAGAATAGACAGCACGGTTGACTAGTGGAAAATAAAAATTTGACATAACTATTCCAAAGATGCATGTGGGATGCATAATTTTAAAGTTAGGGAGTATAATCGAACTTACAAAAAGATTGAGAGAAATGTTACAATCGAAAATTTACGTTCAAAAAAATCACATCCCATGTAATTTTGCATTCGAAAATTTACATGACTTTTTCGGATGTAATATTTTGAAATTTTTTTGTCATATTCCATAAAATGATGAAAATTACGTCCAGAAATTTGTATAGCAAAAAATAATAAATGTTAATGAAATAATTGATTTTTTTATAACAAAAATGCGAGTTAGACATCTTTCTTTAATACTCAGGTTTAACGTATTTTTAACTATTTTCGATATCTATTTGGACTATTCAATATGCTCATAATGTAGTTCCTGAAATAAGCTTTGAGATGACATAAATAATTTGTAAATTCGATTAGTCTATGATCATCGGAAATTTTTTAAAATTAGCATGTTATCGAAATTCAAATTTATTATGATTTTGCTCATGTTTGGTGGAGATTAAAATAAAATTTTTAGTAAATTTTGATAAAAATTAAACATTTATCGATTTCATGAAATATGTTATTAAAATTAATTGTTAAGTTTGATTAAAATTAAAATTAATATTTTAATCGATATCAAACATGACTTTATTTTAAAAATGAAAAAAAAAATAAAAAATTGGGGGCACGTGCCCCTTAGGACCCCCCGGATCCGCCAGTGAAAAAATGGGCAAAGTTTCAACACTTGTTGGGGTTAAGTGCGAAAGTCCAACAAAAAAAAAAAAAAAAAAAACGATGCTCCTTATACAACTTTCTTTACAACTTCATATCTTTTTAAATTAACAACACAAATCTTGTTAATTCACTAGTTGTACAATTTAACTGTACAACTAGATTAATTCAAAACTTGACCTCCCGAGTTGCCAAAGTACCCTCACTGCCAAGTAGTTGGAAAATATCCTACTCGCACCGCTAGGGCTATTGACAATTTAACCTTTATTTGCACTCCATTTTTCAAAATTCATTTTCTATCACATTCTTTCTTCGTAAAATAATATTAAACGTAAATTCAAAATTTTCATATTTTTTTAATCATGCGTTCTCCAAGAAATTACAACTTCAAAAACAATTTTTCTCCAAAATTTCAGTTTAATGGAGTCCAGAGGGGCTTGCATAAACGGAAAAGGCTCCCCAAACTCGGCCAGCTTTATGGAGTGGAGAGATGACCCGATTTCATAATTAATGCATGCATGAGATGTAGTGCTTGGTATTTTTATGACTTTTTGCTCAAATTAATATCCATTCTTGTCTGCAGTATATATAAAATTGAACCCCAATTCCTGAATCCATTAATGTTTTTTTTTTTTTTTTTCTTTTTCTATAAATGTAATTGAATGAACGGTCTCGATCCATTATCTAGATTCTATGTTGAAAAACGTGGCACGTCTAAAGTTGATGATGGAGGACACTTACACAAATCTCCTCGTGCTAGATCAACCCTCCAACTCCTATATAAAGGTGATGAACCCAAAATATTTGTTCATCAAACTCATTGTTTAAATTTAGAGTTTTGATATTTAAAATACTGCTAGAAGAATATTAATTCTCACAACAGTGGAAAAACGGAAGCGAGTTTTCATCCTCTTTTTCAAGTTATTCGAACCATCGGAGATATATGGGAGCAACACTTCCTACTATCCGTATTTTAAGGTAATATATATCACAATCAAGGTCAAGGGTTATATAACCCGAACATATTCATTAAGAGAGTATTTGGTGGAGATTAAAATTAGATTTTTAGTAAACTGTGATAGAAATTTTTGAAATATGTGGTTGAAAAGTTGTGGGACCTATGAAAGATGTGATTAATATTAATTGTTTGACTTTAACTTGAATTAAAATCTGATTTTAATCCGTACCAAACATGGTCTAAATATAAGCTACAATTATGTGTAAAATGCTAAACATTCATGTAATATTAAGGCTAAATATTAATCTTATATGAATTATTAACTCGCGTTTTAATATTAATCTTGTATTAATTATTAACTCTCACGTTTTAATATTAACTCTGGCGTTTTAATATTTTTAATCACATCACTACATATGTGGAGTAGTATTAATACTAAACAAATAAAATAAAATAGGAAACCCAAAACTTTGAAGGGTGATTGATTAATGAACTTCTATTTCACGAAGATAGTTATGCTTTGAACTAATAATAATATATTAGCATATCGAAAACCTTTTACCAATGAACTAGTAATCAAAAGAATAGTTACTCTGGACAACAATTTATTGTATGACTTTTAACACCGATTTCTATCTGAGATGCACAGAAGTCACCAAAAATGACAGATCCAAGTCCATTGCCCCTGCAAAGGGATACTCCAGAGTCTGAGTCCCCAAGAATCGTGGAAAAACAATTATCCTTAGATGATACGATTGAACGGTGCATCGGGAACTGCTGTTGGATACAAATTTTCCAAGCCACTCTGATATCATTTGCTTATTTTTTCGATGCACAACAATGCTTCATAAGTGTTTTTACTGATGCTGAGCCAACATGGCATTGCAATTCACCCAGTAATTCGTCGTGCAAGAATATCTGTCGAATTCCAAGAGATTCTTGGAACTGGGATTTGCCCGCTCACACGTCCATAATCTCTGAGTGGTCCCTTGAGTGTTCCGGCTCCGTTATCACGGGCCTCGTGGCATCGACCTTCTTTTTGGGCTGCCTCGTCGGTGGGTTTGTCCTCGCAACCCTGGCGGACTCTTCTTTGGGCCGAAAGAACATGCTTGTCCTATCATGCCTGCTCATGTCTCTAAGTGGAGTTTTAACCGCACTCTCCACCAATGTATGGATGTATACCGCTTTGCGATTTGTTAGTGGATTTGGTAGGTCAACAATTTCCACCTGTGCAATTGTTTTATCAACAGAGCTTGTTGGGAAAAAATGGAGAGGAAATGTTGGGATCATAGGATTCATCTGTTTTCCTATAGGGTTTCTTTCTTTACCTGGCATTGCCTATCTGACCAAAGGTTCCTCATGGAGACTCCTCTACCTGTGGACTTGCATTCCAGCAGTATTTTACTCTGTATTATCGTATTTTCTAGTTTGTGAATCTCCCCGATGGCTTTATATCAAGGGCCGGAAGGAAGATTTTGCCAAAACCCTGAGAAGCATTTCTGCACCAGCGAAACGGAGTAGCTTAACTGATAGCTTCTTCGACAAGTGCATTAAGTGGGAAGCCGACTTGCATGAAACAGACTTGTACTCCACAATAAAGATCTTGTTGCAAAAATCTTGGGCTCTTCGACGACTTGCGTCAGTTATGGTGGTTGGTTTCGGAGTTGGCATGATTTATTATGGCATGCCATTAGGCCTTGAAAATTTGTCATTTGATCTATACTGGAGTGTGGCACTTAATGCATTTGTAGAAATTCCATCCACCTTGCTTATATTCTTTCTTATCGGAAAACTGAACAGGAAGTTTTCGATATTGGGATTAGCTATATTCAGTGGAATTTTTAGTGTAACGTGTGTGCTGGTTAGGTTGAAGGGGATGCAAATAGGACTAGAATTGATATCATTTTTCTGCGCAGTCACTGCATTGGATTTTGTGCTGATTTATACATTGGAGTTGTTTCCGACATGCGTGAGGAACTCGGCCGTGTCAATGTTGAGGCAGGCAGTGCTGTTTGGTGGGCTTTTTGGCCCAGTCATCGCGGCAGCCGGCAGAAAGAATAGGTTTCTTTCTTATGGCGTGTTTGGGGTAACTATAGCTGTGTGCGGGTTGTTCGTCGTGTTCGTGCCAGAAACAAGAGGGAGGACATTCTACGATACCATAGATGAAGAAGAGCGAAAGAATAGAGCTATAGTTAATGGAGTGGATACTGCATAAGTCCACATTCAAGCAAATAGGCATCATATTGTTAATTCTAGAGTTTATAGTCTTTTATTTATATTTTCGAAAAATATATGTTGTATCCAGTTATTGAAAACAAGGGAGATCCCGCACAACTAAACTAAAAATAAAGAATAATGTCGCATGTTTATAAGAAGTTACATAATAATTTACATATAGATTAAAGAAATTTTGATCTAATCATATCTCACCATATCTTGTGTATGTAAATCATTATTTACATGTGCTACAATTGAGAAATAAAAAGTGAAAAAAGCGGAAGTTATTGTGTATAGAGTTTTATTAGAATGTACTAAACACATTCCTTTTCATAAGGAGAAATTTCGTATCTTATCTCTAAATATATGAGAAGAATAAAAATCCAAGGAAATTATTCCCATAAATTCCACATTCCACAATGATTTGCTTCTATGAACCATGCTATACTGTCAAGGCTTATGTGGCCCTAGCAGAGTAGATAAACCCTACTTATATATATGGTCGGACTCTATTATTTGGCCCTAACCATCCAGGAGGCTATGTGGCTCCCCCTATTGGCTTGGTGCTTGAGGAGCCATGTCGCCCTCCCCCCATTGGCTTGGGGTTGCCCCCTGGATGGCTAGGGCTATATTTTGTGCCAGCCCCGGTTCAGATCTATTTTGAAATCAGTTTTTCATAATAGCCCGTGTCCAAATTAAGAGCAGCCAGTGTGCCAATTAGCCCAACGAAGTTAAAACTTAAAACCCAAACGAAATCAAAAGTTAACACTTTAGCTCAAATCCAAATCCATCTAAGCACATGTTTTTTGCCCATTTCTTAAAATTAATTTTTTTTTTTTTTTTTCTCAAAACTCATTTTCAATCATACATTTCATGTGATATATAATTTCTATGAACTTTTCAATTATACATTTATTAACTTTTATCAAAATCTACTTAATTATATATATTCAAAACCAAACATAGGCTAAATAAGAGATATCTCGTCTCTCTCTCTCTCTACGTCTCTATACCTCAAGTTGAAGGTTTGAGGAATCAAGTACTAGAGGAGGATTTGAAAGTAAATTTATTGAAGGTATTCAAGTTGTAATTTTTTACTTTCCGATATTGGTGATTTTGATTGTGTTCTGATTTTGCTGAATATTCTTGTCCTAAAAACATTTTATTTCTCATCTCTATATGCTTTTTATTTTCCATTTCTTAATTTTCTTCATTTATGGAGTTCAAACTCTTCAAATTTTCTTAAATTTCACTCTTTGCACTGCGGAAGGTAAAATATAATGTTTCATGGGGTCTTGCATGCTGAGGAGGAAACGAAAATGACTCATAAACTTTTTTGTGAACGTCCCTCGTTAATTTGTCTACATGTTGACAAAATAATGAATTCTTTTTGCCTTGTAGGAAATTCAGTACCTACATCTCAAATGTCTGATCCACTCTTGACACAAATAAAATTATATTTTATTAGCAAAAATTGCTTATAAAATTCTAGAGATACATACCAGACCGACTAATTATTAAAATATTCACTCAAGTCACTAGCGGACCTACAGTGGGGCTTAGTGGGGCACGTGCCCCACTAGGTTTTGAATTTTTTTTTTTTTTTTTTAAGTTCACGTTTGGTATCGATTGAAATCTAAATTATAATCTAAATCAAAGTTAACAATAAATTTTAATAATATATTTCATAGAATCCATAATTGTTTTAACTTTTATCAAAATTTACTACAAATTTGATTTTAATTTCTACCAAACAGGGGCAAAATCACAATAAATTTGAATTTCGATAACATGCTAATTTTAAAAATTCACTGACGATTGTACGCTAATCAAATCTACAAATTGTTTATGTAATCTCAAAGCTTATTTCGATAACTACATTATGGGTATATCGAATAGTTCAAATAGATATCGAAAATAGTTAAAAATACGTTAAACGTGAGTTTTAAAGAAAAACGTCTAACTCGCATTTTTTTATAAAAAAAATCAATTATTTCATTAACATTTACTATTTTTGTGATACACCTCAATGTAATTTTCATCATTTTATTATGAAACTTTATATGGAATATGACATCAAATTTTTTTGAAATTTTACATCCGAAAAACTCATATCACATGTAAATTTTCAAATGCAAAATTACATGGGATATGATTTTTTTTAACGTAAATTTTCGAGTGTAAAATTTATCACAACTTCTTTGCAAGTTCGAGTGTGCCCCCCTAACTTTTATCTTCTGCGTCCGCCCCTGACTCAAGTTAAACATTGTCTCCTCACTTTTAGAACACTCGGGCGTTTACACACTCTACTCCACTCTGCTTACTATCACTCATACACAATTTAGCTCCGGTTCGAACTACATTATCTAAAAAATTGTTTTAACTCATTTCCAATCAAATAATTTTTTGAATTAAATAAGTTTGCACGTAAACTCAAAACTTTTCTTATTTTTTAACCACACATTCTCCAAAAAAATCTCTATTATAAAATGTATTATCCGAATCAGTGAAGTACATGGTCATAATTGATTTTTTATTCTAGAGAATACTCCTTTTTGCTTAGAGATATTAGATAAGAAATACAATAAAGCTGGTTGTACAGCTCCCTTTCACAGCAACTTTCACAACAATTCAAAAAAAGCTACGTGGCAGTGTAAAGTTGGAATTAAAAAAAGAACAAATTATTTGACGTCTGATTTGTGGACCACGTCCGTCTCTCCCCCATATTATATTTCCCAGCTTTACCCAAATCTCCCCAAATTTCTCCCCCAATACTCCCGCCACCCAATCACTCTCCAACCCACCGGCGAGTGGTGAGGACGAAATAAATCTGTTGAAGTCACCTCCGGCCGAAGTCACCTTCAGAAATCTCCTTCCTGGCTTCGAAGAAATCCCGTCCAATCGCGGTCTCCCCCAACTCCTTCCCCCCAAATCGCCTGAAAATCTGAGGTAAGTTTTGGACAACCAGCTCCCGTTGTTTTCCATTATTTCTTTGTCCGGAGAGTGGGTGTAATTTGCTTGTAATATATGAATTTGGAGGCCTTCAGTTTGGGGCAGAATAGCTAATTTTTATTGAGAAATAAGGTCGTGAAATTTATCTTAAACAAATACTTTGGTTTTTGAACAGGCTAAGATTCAATCTCCATCCCCAAAAAGGGTATGAATAAGGCTTCAGAGGTAAAGCTTCGGATTGAACACAACTTCAATCACGACCGTGACGAGGAACGGACAACTGAGAAATGTAGAATCCAAGATTTATTGAAGCTATGCTTTGAAATGTACAATTACTAGTGTATGAATCTAATTTGTTCTTTTTTTAATTCCAACTTTACACTGTCACGTAGCTTTTTTTGAATTGTTGTGAAAGTTGCTGTGAAAGGGAGCTGTACAACCAGCTTTATTGTAAGAAAGAATAGAGGTCTCTAGAGTTTCTTCTTAGGTATAAAGGCATAATAAAAATTACACATTAAAATTTTCATTTTCATTTTTCTACTCATTTTTAACCACACATTCTTTAATAAAACAATATTTTCCATCACATCAATAATTTTCCTTCTTTTTCAACCCCACATTCTCCATCAATCTACTATTTCAGAATACATTATTACAAAATAATGTGGCTCAAACACACTCTAAACTTGTAATTTTTGGAAGTTTCTCCAAGTCGGTGATGATCCTTCAATTCTCTCCTTGAGCACCTACATACCAATTTAACTCTTCGTTGATGATCCTTGACCATATTTGTCTAGATAAATCAATCAATTTCCATTCCCCATTCTTTGATGTTTCCATATGGTCAATAAAAATATTGTGTTTCCATATGTTTGTCCCAGTAGCTACAACAACTCAGAATCCCAGTGTCTCGATCATAGTTCCTACTCAAGAATTTCCACTGACATAAATCACAAATTAGACATGGCCAGGATGTGTGATACTCATCGTGCCGATTCGCAATCGTCGAACCATCAAGATCTCATGATACTTACCACATATCGACAAATGACCCCCCAAAACCCTAGTCTTTGCTACTCATATTGACTATCAAAAGAACTTTGATATATACATCCAGAGATGAATGAAAATATGGTACACGTGTAGAACAATCCCTCAATCTTTGTACTCTAAGCCCTTTTCGGCTTTTATGTCAAAGTATTCATAATCATCTATTTTTATTCTCGTTATCTCCTTTACAAGTTATGCGTGTTAGTTTCCCATACACATGGATATATATGCATGTGAAATAATTGACATAGTATATCATGTGCACCATGTATGATTCATAATAATTATGACAGTATATGCACGTGTTAACAATATAATATTTCAAATACTCTAACCATAGGACAGTAATCATGTATTACATGTACAAAAAAAACACATTACATTTCGTATAAATATAGGAGCATATCCTAATATGAGTACTATTGATTTACATAGTTGATCCCTTATCTTTCAACTTACATATCTGTTGGGAGTAGATCGAACCATTAGCTCACAAGACATCAACATATATTGTGCAAAAGACAGAAACTACACAAAGTAAAATTATGAACAATGAATAAAACTCGTAGGACTGAAAATAAACAACAAGAAAACTGGAACAGAATGGAAGAAACCGTATCTTTTATTCAGTGGCAGAAACCCACAGGTTTCACTTATCAGGTAGGTGCTTCAATCTCAAGAACAACCACAGTACAACTTGAATCAAAACCCCAGTGATAAAGATACAAAAGGATGGCACTCAGTCTTGGCCGATTATTACACAAAATAGGGACTCTCTTCGCTTTACACAGTTCACACAAGAACCGAAAACCCTCAAACAATGAAATCACACAAGATTTACAATCTATTGAGAGGAAAACTGAAATCAAATGAGGAGATTTGATTTCAACAGAGAAGAGAAGGAAAAACGAAGGAAACGGCGCAGCAGAGTGAAGAGACACAGAAGGATCTCGAAGGCCAGAAGAAAAGTCCAGTGTCTCAAACCCTAGGGCACCCTTTTAAATGAGTCACACAACAGTCGCCAATCCAACGGAGTTGGAGGCGACACGTGGTGACATCACAGGCGTCCAAATAATAGGTAAAGAACAAAACACGATTTTTAGCTTGCAAGTCCAACACGTTTTTTTCTTTTTCACTAAGTGAACTGATAGGTAGTGGGCTGGGTTTCAATATCCAGCTGGGCCAATAAATTTGGGCCCAATGCCAATAGCATCATTGTGCCATTATATTCCTTTCATACTCCACCTTGGTACAATGATTCAAACGCATTAGTGGTCATTCAAACATCACAGATATCATTAGCACAAATAAGCAGCATCCACAGATCAGCAAGGAACAATACTCAGCAAGGTCAAGCAGTCCAGGAATTTATTTAAAGGTAGAACTTTAGTACCTGTATCAGCAGGGTTGTAATTAGTAGATATTTTTTCAAGTTTCACAACACCTTGTGAAATAACATCTCTAATAAAGTGAAATCTAACATCAACATGCTTTGATCTATTATGAAAAACAGGATTTCTACTTAAATGAATTGAAGATTGGTTATCAGAATAAAGAACAACTTCTTTAATAAAACCAAATTCATTAAGTAACCCTTTTAACCAAATTCCTTCTTTGATGGCATCGGTGGCTGCAATGTATTCAGCCTCAGTTGAAGACAAGGCCACAATCTTTTGAAGCTGGGATTTCCAGCTTATGCAAGAATTACATAAGGTATACATGTATGAAGAAGTAGATTTTCTATTATCTCTATCACCTGCATAATCAGAATCAGTAAATCCCTTTAAAATAACACATTCAGCTTGTTTTCTAAACTGAATCCCTAAGTTTGAGGTCCCCTTAATGTATCTAAGAAGCCACTTCATGGCTTCCCAATGTACTTCACCTGGATTTGACATATATCTACTTAAAACACTTATAGAATATGCCAAATCAGGTCTAGAACACACCATGAGATACATCACAGATCCAGTTGCATTTGGGTAAGGCACATTAGCCATTCTTTCAAACTCTTCTTTAGTTTTAGGACAAAACTCATTTGATAGTTTAAAATGATTAGCCAAGGGGACACTAACACTCTTGGATTCAGCCATAGAAAACTTGCTAAGTAATTTTAAAATATAGGATTTTTGACTAAGACTTAGTGTGCCTTCTCTTCTATCTCTCTTAACTTCCATACCTAAAATCTTTCTAACCGGACCTAAGTCCTTCATTTCAAATTCAGATTTTAGTTTGTCTTTAATTTCCTCAATCTCCTTTATGTCATGACTTGCCAATATCATGTCATCCACATAGAGGAGTAGGTAAAGGGAATTAGCTCCACCTTGACCCTTACAATAAAGACAAGTATCGAAGTTACTCCTCTTAAACCCAAGTCCAAGAACAAAGTTGTCAAATTTTTTATACCATTGTCTTGGAGCTTGTTTTAAGCCATATAGGGATTTCTTAAGAAGGCATACTAAGCCAGCTTTCTTGTTCACTTCAAAACCTCTAGGTTGTTTCATGTAAATGGTTTCATCTAAGTCTCTATTTAGAAAAGCAGTTTTTACATCTAATTGGTCCAACTCCCAATTAAATTGAGTAGCCAAAGCAAGAATGACACGAACTGTAGTAAATTTTACTACGGGTGAAAAAATTTCATTGAAATCAACCCCTTCTTTTTGAGTAAAGCCTTTTGCTACCAAACGGGCTTTGTATCTTATGTCATTCTCACATTGTTCACCCCTTTTTATTTTAAAAATCCATTTACAATCCACAACCCTCTTACCCTCCGGTCTCTTTACTAAAACCCATGTCTTATTTTTGTAAAGGGACTCCATCTCATCTTGCATGGCTGCAAGCCATTGTTTGGAGTCTTTGCTACTCAAAGCTTCCTCATAGGATTCAGGTTCTTCTTCAATCATATCATAATAGGACAGCAAGGAAACATCATTTTCAAACCTAGAAGGAGGTCTAATGGTCCTTCTCTCCCTATCCCTAACAAGTTGGTAATCAGCCAGGGACTGTCCAGGCTCTAAATCAGTCTCTATAACCTCAGTAGGTTCTATTTCAGCTTCAGGTTCTTCACCATTTTGATGGACAGATGGGTCAGAACCCTCCCCAGATTGCTCCACCTCAATCTCAACCCTATTTCCCACATTTTCAGATTGTTCAGAGGTCTCTAAAAAATCTGCAGGTTGCTGTCCAGACTTAAAACAGGGCAGGTCATCCTCATTAAATACCACATTTCTACTTATAATGACCTTATAGCCTTTAAGCTCTCTCACCCATAGTCTATAGCCTTTAACCCCTTCCCCATAGCCCAGAAACACACACTTAAGGGCTCTAGGTTCCAGTTTACCTTCAGTTTGGTGTGCAAAGGCTGCACACCCAAAAACCCACAAGTTACTAAAGTCAACTGGTTTTCCTCTCCATTTTTCCTCGGGGATCTTAAAGTCTATAGCACTAGAGGGGCATCTATTAATCAGATAACTAACAGTCTTAACTGCTTCACCCCAAAAATTTTTAGGCAGGCTAGAACACAACAACATGCATCTCACTTTATCAAGAATAGTACGATTCATTCTTTCAGCCAAGCCATTTTGTTGTGGTGTGTGTGTGACTGTTCTATGTCTTAACATACCAGATAATTTGCACATTTCATCAAACTCATAATTGCAAAATTCCAAACCATTATCAGTCCTCAAAACTTTAATTTTCTTATCAGTTTGATTCTCAATTAAAAGTTTCCATTCTTTAAAAACATTAAATGTGTCAGATTTTGATTTTAACAAAAAAACCCAATTTTTCCTTGAAAAATCATCAATGACAAGCAAATAATATTTAAAACCAGAATGTGTACTCACAGTTGCTGGCCCCCACAGATCAGCATGCAAATATTCAAGTATGGAGACAGATTTATGCATTCCAGGTAGGAAAGGTAATCTATTATGCTTTCCTAAAATGCAATAGTCACAAAAACTCAATTTTTCAATGTTATCTTTACCAAAAACACCCTGATTTTTCAAAATCTGTAGACCTTTATCACTAATATGGCCCAATCTTTTGTGTCATATTTGTGATTTATCATTTGGGACTGAGATTACTGCTGAAGTGGACTCTAAAAAATTTTCAGTTTGTAAAATGTAAAGTCCATGTTTCTTGGGAGCTTCAACAATCAGCTGAGAGCTCTTCAAGATTTTAATGTAAACCTTATTGATCACAATGTCAAAGTTAAGGTCATCTAACACCCCTAAGGAAATCAGATTTCTTTTCAGATCAGGAACATATCTAGTCTTTTCAAGAATTAACTTCTTATTCCCTTTTAAGTTTAAAGTGATAGTTCCAACACCTTTTACTTGACATGCCATGTGATTATCCATTAAAATCTTACCACCAGTTACATTTTCAAAATCAGTAAAGAAATCCTTATTAGGACACATATGATAGGTACAACCGGAGTCAAGAATCCACTCTTGACAGGGTGGACTGTTAACAACCACATAAACTTCATCAACATTAGAATCATTATAAGCCAAAGCAGCTCCACCATCATTTTTAGACCTATTTTTGGAGTCAAATAGTCTTTTTGGACAGTCTTTAATAAAATGACCTTCTTCAAGGCAATAGAAACATTTCTTTCCTTTGCTATTCATTTTATTTTTGTCCTTAAAGTTGCCCTTATTCTTATGTCCAAATTTCTTGTTGAAATTACCATGTTTGGGATTAGATCTGGACTTCATCATCAAACTAACACCACTAACAGATTCCCTCTTGTCAGATTTTAACTCTAACTCTTTTGTTCTTAAAGCATTAACAATCACATCAACAGTTAGAGTGTCCCTCCCATATTCAATAGCATTTTTAACATCTTTATATTTGTCACCTATTGAGTTCAATAAAACCACAGCCAACTGTCCATCTGAGAGTTTCTCGTCACAGTTGGTTAGGTCACGGGTTAATCTGTTGAATCTATCAATATTAGCATCTAGGTCAAGTGATGGATCCAGTTTAAAACCAAAAAACTGTTTCAGGAGATAAACTTTATTTGGCATAGCTTTATTCAAATAAGTTTTCTCCAATTTTTTCCACAATTCAGCAGTAGTCTTAGTCTCACCAATTTCTCTAATCACATTGTCAGATAAATGCAAGAAAACAGTACTCCATGCAGTTTCATCTTGTTCAGTTAGTTTACTAGATTCTAGATCAGTAGGCCATGACTCATCAATGGCTTTAACACATTTTTGTTGAAGTAAAAGAACTCTCATTTTCTGGCGCCAGAGACTAAAGTCTCATTTGCCATTAAAAACTTCCATTTCAAATTTTGCCATTTTGAATGAAAAAAGAATGTATGCAGATCAATCAGACACCAATCAATGACTTGCAATGTAGATCAGTCAAGTATCAACACTCAAGGTGCATAAGAGAGAATACAGATTGCAAGTTCAGAGCACATGCACTTCAAAATTATTTCAGACTATTCACAATATAACCAAGGCAAGTACAAACCAAATTGTACAGAGACAGAAAACCACATACAGATATCAATCAAACTTAAATAATACTGCAGGAATGTTTTTTTGAAATCAAGATTATCAAGAATCCTGACTGTGATCCAGGTAACCCTCAGATTCCAGACAACTCACGGTTTCTGGACAAAGGTATTACAAGGAGTCAGTGATTCAGGTTTTTAAAACACAAGTCAGGTAGTCTATATGGACAGAAAAAATTCAACACAGACAAAAATCCTAACAAGGCAGTAGAAACCAGTCAAGATAGTATAACCACACAATGACAGAGTCACAAACGATTCAGAACACGCAATACAGTTATACAACTTGATTAATCTTGAAAAAATTCAAGTAATGGTCAGATCTCACCAAAGCCCCTTTTAACTAGGGTTTGTGAAAAAAAACACGCAGTGAAGTTCAATGTACTATCAGTGTCAAGATCGATCACACCAAGCATCAAGATCTCCTTCCAAACGCTCTGATACCACTGTTGGGAGTAGATCAAACCATTAGCTCACAAGACATCAACATATATTGTGCAAAAGACAGAAACTACACAAAGTAAAATTATGAACAATGAATAAAACTCGTAGGACTGAAAATAAACAACAAGAAAACTGGAACAGAATGGAAGAAACCGTAGCTTTTATTCAGTGGCAGAAACCCACAGGTTTCACTTATCAGGTAGGTGCTTCAATCTCAAGAACAACCACAGTACAACTTGAATCAAAACCCCAGTGATAAAGATACAAAAGGATGGCACTCAGTCTTGGCCGATTATTACACAAAATAGGGACTCTCTTCGCTTTACACAGTTCACACAAGAACCGAAAACCCTCAAACAATGAAATTACACAAGATTTACAATCTATTGAGAGGAAAACTGAAATCAAATGAGGAGATTTGATTTCAACAGAGAAGAGAAGGAAAAACGAAGGAAACGGCGCAGCAGAGTGAAGAGACACAGAAGGATCTCGAAGGCCAGAAAAAGTCGAGTGTCTCAAACCCTAGGGCACCCTTTTAAATGAGTCACACAACAGTCGCCAATCCAACGGAGTTGGAGGCGACACGTGGTGACATCACAGGCGTCCAAATAATAGGTAAAGAACAAAACACGATTTTCAGCTTGCAAGTCCAACACGTTTTTTTTCTTTTTCACTAAGTGAACTGATAGGTAGTGGGCTGGGTTTCAATATCCAGCTGGGCCAATAAATTTGGGCCCAATGCCAATAGCATCATTGTGCCATTATATTCCTTTCAAACGGTAATTCAAGAAATTAGCAAATTCATTTCAATCAACATTTACGATAATAAACGATGGTTGGTCTTCTCCAAAAGCATATTCTTCCATTCCTCTTTTTTTTACAATAATAATGGATTTGGAGTCGGGGATATAGAAAGTCTGGTGATAAAGTAAAGGAACTTTTTAAGCAAAACACAGAGTTTTGGAGCTGAAGGGAACATAATGGCTACCATGTTTATATTTATTCATGCTCATTTTTTTTCACATTATAACATTCTTTTGTTTTTATTCAAGTTATAGAGTACTCTCCCACTAGCTACTTTTTTTTTTTTTACATCCCTAATGACACATGGAACGGAATTTACATAATGTGCATTCATAGTGGTCAGGTCTCCCACCTCCACCCCTTCGGAGCGGTCGAGGGCTCCGCTAGCGGGTAGCGGCTGCGAGTTCTTACGTCATAAAAAAGTTAGTTTTGTTTGGTTATGAGGTGTGTGATGGATATTATTGAAAAAATAATGTATTTTAAATAGTGATATGATGAGAAATATGTGGTTAAAAAGTAAGGAAAAGTTAATGATATGATGAAAAATATTATTTTATTAAATAGTGTGTGGTTGAAAATGAGTTTTGAAATAATGTACGTCAAACATGAGTTTAATATGAAATAAAAGAATAGCGTATTGGAACGAGTTTACTTTCAATAAATTTAAGATTGACGCGTACGGATAGGGGAGGTGAATTGGGCATTTAATTTCAGAGTCTTGCTACTTGTATATAATTTTGTGTACATCAAGGTGTCCACCCCCTCACATGGGTGTGGGGCCCACTTGGTGATAATATTTTTTATTCAAGTGGGTCTCACCCTTATGTGAGAGGGTGGATACTTTGATGTACAAAAAATTATGTACAAGTAGATAAACTTTGCAGCCATTGTGTAGTACAAATGTTATATTCCATATGAAAGTCAATAATATACTACTAATGTTATGGAATTTCAATGAGTTAAATTTATGACAAACACAAAACTTTTAGTTGAGAAATTCTCTTATTATTCCGAAGATGGTTCGGTAACAATTAACTTCTTTTAGAGCGCGTCTTTTGATTCGAATGAAAAAAATAGGCATTTTATATTTTGATGTGATATGTCCCATTTTTGTACAGCAAGATTATGAAAAGACAAAAGAATTTTATTAAAAACCGAAGTAACATGCGATGATTTTTTTTTTTTTTTTTTTTAAGAAATTTCCAACGAAAAATATACAATATCCTTGCTGCTGTTAAAAAGCTAGGCATCTCTTTACTTTTATAGTCAATCTCTTTTAGCTCGTGAAGAGCCTATTCGATTTTTTCCTTAGGTTTGCTCTCACTTATTCTTAATTCAAACCTTGTGATTCCAAAGTGTCTTCGACTCACTATGCCTTTATTCAAAGATCACAAGTAGTCTAATCCCTCAAATACAAATGATTATTTTTATATTTAAACGATGTTAATTAATAGTTTTGAGTCTTTTGACTCACTATGTCTTTACTCAAAAATCATAAGTAGCCTAATCCCTCGTATACATATTATTTTTATATCTAAATGATGTTAAATACATATACAAGACCTAAGCATTTTTTTTTTTTTTTCAAAAAGAAAGATGAAAAAAAGAAAAGAAATGATGGTTAGCTAGCATGAAGCAATCAAGAGAGATTCGAAAGAGAAAAAGGGCAGTGTAGAGAATGATGTGGCATGTAAGGTTTCATCCAATTCGAGAGATTTCTTTGGCTGCAGGGCTCGAGGAATAGTGATGATATACTATACATAAATATATACATTTAGAGAGAGAAAGTGGAGAGAGAGTGAGACATTGATTCAAAATTACTTGCATATATATATATAAATATTGATGTGTTTTGTCTGTGGGGGCAGTGAGAGAGATTACGAGCACTTGAAACTCTTAACATGTCTTGTTTCTAATTTCTTTAAATCTATGCTTCAAACCTTTGAATAATCATTATTATATATATGTGTGTGGTCTCTTTTCCAAACCCATAATATTACTTTGCCTTCTCTTTTTACTGCAAAGATTAATCTCTAGGTAGAAGATGTACATAGTGATACATCCTAATTAGTTAGTGGACTAGACTAACACAACGGGCATCGACACTTCACATCTTCTATTCAATAAGAAGACCCTAACACATTTTTTGACATCTCGACACATTACACTTTGACATCTTATCATTTTTTAAGAAAATGTAGTGTTGAAATGTCAAAAATGTAATATAAGACAATCAAATGAATGTCAAGTTCGGAGCAATAGATCTCTATTTATTTCGCTATATAATATCAAATTTTCTATCTGTTAGGTGGTTTTTCATTCTTCAAATACCAAATCTTAGTTAAGAGGAAATTCGATTTGACTGGAAGGATTGGTTCCTTTACTATTTAATTACTATTTTATGGCGTGTTTTAATATTACTAGCTAACGTTGAACGTGATGAAATGTTTTATAAGTGATGTAAAAGTAGTATTTGAATATGTGTGAATTTTAATTAATTTAGAATTAATACCAGTGAATATATAGGTGACAATGAATGTTAAATCATTTAATTAATTTTTAATTAAGTAAAATTGGATGCTAATTAGTATATATGGACGTGAATAAAGAAATGCATTATTGAATGTGAAATTATAATTAACTCATAATTAGAATTAATAACACCGAAATGCATAAATAAAGACGAATATTAATTAATTGACAATTAATAATATGGAATTCATACATTAATGATTGTACACAGATGTAAGGAATCTGTCAAATGTATATGTATATTGATGGTAACTAAATGATTAAATAAATTTAATACTTATTAAAAAAAATGAAAAAGTAAGATATTATTGAAATAATTGAAATACAGTAATGTTATAATTGTCCTAAAAACGATTTCTCACTTGATGTGAATATTTA
This sequence comes from Fraxinus excelsior, assembly GCA_019097785.1. NCBI lineage: Eukaryota > Viridiplantae > Streptophyta > Magnoliopsida > Lamiales > Oleaceae > Fraxinus > Fraxinus excelsior. Next base: position 1,248,983 of record CM032638.1, on the reverse strand, counting down.
ATTCCAATTAAGTAAAATTGATGTTAATTCCAATTAAATAAAATTGATATTAATTAGCATATATGGACGTGAATAATGAAATATATTCTTGAATTCCATTCTTAAAAAATAAAAAATAAAGAAAAAAATAAAAAAAGCTGGAATTCCATTTTCCCACCTTGTGAATTCCACCAAATCAAGTCATTGGTGCACATGTGAGGCATAACTTGAAAACTTTGCCATCAAACAACCAAATTCATGGAAAATGTAAATTTGTATTCCGTTTTCTATGGAAATCAAACGGGCCCTAATTGATAATTTGTAGAGATTGCATAAATGTAGAAAAAAAGGGTACAATTTACCAAAAGCTCCTAACATGATCAAATTTTTACATCTTTGTGGCAAACTTTATAAGTGTCTATCGTAATTAAACTAGGACTCTAATTATTATTGTCACGTAACATAGGAAAGTGCAATTTCTTAAAAAAATGTCACGTTTCAAACTTTCCTTTAGTGAAAAAACTCCAAGAATTAATGGTGGGCACCCCACATGAAAAAAAATTGTGCGCATGGTAAGTAGCACTCACACATATACTTCTTTTAGTGCTAAAATTATGTACAAAATACATTTCTTTTTGGTAAATATTTCCACATGTGTATACATATGTGTGTGTGCGTGCAAATATATATGGCGGCTAAAGTCACTTGTAACTATATAACTTAAACCCTAGTCACCTTATGTGTGACCTAGTGGGGACTTTGTGTTTGCAAAATGCAAGTCTCAATTAGTGATGGAGGGCCTTGCTTGTCTTGGAGGTAGGTTACATATTGCTTGATATGTAGTTGCTTGGGAATTTACATGGTGTTTTTTTCTTAGGGCCACGTTGAATTGGATGATTTTACTTGGGATATAAGTGCGGGAATAATGGTTTTGTAAATTTGACAATGAGATATATATCATGCTTCATCCGACAATATTAAAACGCCACATTGAGCCATATTAGTGGAGTAATGATGAACTCGTGCAAAATAATATGGGGTAAGAATTTTTATCGTAATATACGTCAGTATGATATCTTATTAATTATATGTCTTGCATACATGACAACATGCAAATGGATAATCCGGACATGTTGCAAGAACTCCATTGGCGGGACAATAGTGGGTTAGGGTTAAATGATGTTGTTGAGGTGGAATGTGATTAAAAGTGAATTTGTGGGGTCCAAATCAAGATTATGGCTAGAGGGTTCTACTTAATCAATTATACATATTCTTTGCTTTGTCCCTCTTACTTATCCAAATACAAACCTTTTAGATTTTGCTTTCGTCTTTTGATGTAGAAATCAAGATTTTGTGATACTTTTGAAGTAAGATTTGGTTCAAAATGTGGATAACTTTATCCTTAAAGTTGAAACTAGTTCCCAACACTTTGCAATATATTATTGTATTTTATCCCATACATATAATATATGCATTCACGTATTGTTTGGAGTTTGGTGCTTGGCGTGCATCAATGCGCATCATAATTCGATTGTGAGAATATTGTCCATATATACACCATTACGTACCAACTCAAATATTTGGTTCTAACTCCAAATTTCAATTTATTGTCGAACCAAACTATATTAATTCTTACTAATTAAGTTCACATTTTGATTAAGCCCTCGTTTGAACCCCATTTTTCAATAATACAATTTGTGACGTCTTCGATTTACCATTTGTGTTCTTAAAAGATGATTTGTGGCTAAAATTTTGTTAGGGCAAACGATGTAACTTAGTTTGAACATATGATTTTGATTATCAAGTTTTAACTCTTACGATGACCTTTGTGTATCATTTTTATTACCATTTTTAATTCTTTTGTTAAGTCGTGAAAGCGTGTCTATCTTCTACCTTATTTATTGGGAAAATTAATTTGAACAAATACAATGGTTTCCTCTTCTACGAAAATTGGTGATAATGCATTGCTTGCATCTCAAAAATGATTTGTTTGTCTTCGGTTTCAACTTTCACAAACGGACCCCCACCACCACCATCTCATTACGTGGATATTCTAATTATTTTATGTTCCACGCTTGATTCTTAATGTCAATTTTTGTTATATTTTGTGGAAAACAATTGATTATTTTTGGGCACGACTAACATGTCTTTAAGCACACTTGCCAATTGCCGTTTTTTTGAAAAGACTTGCTTGTCCCTTTCCACCAATTCTTTCCACTTCATTCATTAATTTACACAAAACCCATTTCTTTTTTTACTTTTTTTTTTCCTTTTCACACACAAACACACACACAGTTGAAGATTTGCTGAGATAAGCATATTGGAAATCTTTGTTGGGTTTGTGTATCCACTTGAGAGCATCTATATTGTTAGGAAATAAGCCTGCCTCTGGTTGAGAACTCTAATAATTGTTGTCATGCATTGAACCATCTAACTTCATTATTATGTCTCTATTTCCTAATCAATTCACTATGCCACATTATACACTCGTATATCCAAAGTTTAACAAGCAATTTGATCCGTTTAGAAGTTTAAACTGTTGGGTTTATTAATTTATCATGTGGATCTACATATATAATTAATTGTGTATAAGGTTATCATAAAGTTAAGGGCTGAAAAGAAAATGTTTGTATTGTTATTGACAACATGGATCTAGACATTACGTTAACGATTGAACAACCCATTACTCTTATGAATAAAAGTTCCACAAATAAAAAGTGACTTGGATAAGTGGAATCGCTCAAATTGCACAAGTCATATAATCATGAAGCGTGAATTCCAGCAACATTCAGGAGTGCTGTGTTCAATAAGGTAACAACCTTCAAAAAATTTCTTAAAGAAATTGAGAAAAACGATTTCCAAGAGGCAATAAGGCCGAAACTAGTACACTTTTGGAGAACTTGATTTCACTAAAGTATAAAGCTAAAGACAACATAAGGGAGTACATCATGGAGATATCTCATCTTGTTTTAGAATTAAAGACATTAAAGTTTGAGCTGTCTGATGACTTCCTCTTGCATTTAGTTTTGATTTCTATTCTTACATAATTCGGCTAATTTAAGGTCAGTTACAACTGTCAAAAGGGAAAGTGGACTTTTGATGAGCTTATTTCATATTGTGTGCAAGAAGAAGAAAGACTAAAGTAAGAGAGAACTAAAAGTACTCACTTGACAAGTACCTCTAAGGACAAGTTATAAAAATAAAAAACTTACATCCGATTTGGTTCAAAATAAAGAACAACCTGAAAATGATAAATCGGCTGTTATTTTTATGAAAATCTGGAATATGTGAAGAGAGATTGTACTAAATACCACACTTGAGTGTAAACAGCCTAAAATCAATTGATATTGAAAGATTCATCTATGTGGAACGATGACAAATCAGTTAAGGTTGAGGCTACACGAACTTTTAGGTTATTATTAAAGAATGTTTATCATTTGAAAATGAAAGAGATTTTGCGGTACTGTCTTCTATAAGGAATTTGATTTTTATTTTTACATTGGATAAATTTGGTTATTATTGTTCAATTGTTAATAGTCATTTTGATCTTTTTCGTAATTCAAATATTGTGGGTATCCGTTCTCTATCCGGTTATGATAACTTATATTTGCTTAATATGATTGTTTATTGTAAAGAAACATTGCGTGTGAATTCACGTGGTATTAAACATAAATTAAATAATGAGAATTTTAATTTATTTTGGCACAAGCGGTCGGTCACTTCTCTCAAAAGAGAAATAAATAGCTTGTGTCAGAACAAATTCTTGATTCCCCTGATTTTACAGACTTTAATGTTTGTGTTAATTGCATTAAGGAGAAATAAATGAAATAAGGACATTAGATGTCAATAGAATTTCGAACGTCTTAGAATTAATTCATACAGAATTTGTGGGTCATTTTCTTCGACTTCTTAAAATTGTCAACAATCATTTATTACAGTCATAGACTATTTTTCTCATTATGACTAACTATATTTAATTCATATGGAATCTTAATTACTGGACAAGTTCAAATTTAATAAGATTGTTGTTGAAAATTAACTAAGTAAAAGAATTAAACAAATCAGATCTTACCATAATGGTCAATACTATGACATATATGACAGATCAGGAAAATAACGTCTAGTGCCTTTTGTAAAATTTCTATAGGAATGTGGAATCGTCCTACAATACAGCAGAATCTCTCTAGGTTGAAACATTAAAAACTGCAGCTTAAATTCTTAATAAATTTCCAAGTAAAGCAACCGTCAAAACCCTTTATGAATTTTGGACAAGCAGGAAGCCTAATTTGAAGCACTTGTACGTTTGAGGTTGTCCAGTTAAGGTAAGGCCTTATAGGCCATCTAAAAACAAACTAAACTCCAGAATTGTTAGTTGCTAATTTATTAGATACTTTGAAAGTCAGGGGGTTAAAACTTTTTAAAGATACTACTATTATGTCAATTTTCGAAATGGAAAATGTCCAATTCTTTGAAGATGTAGGGTTTGTAGGGGAAATAAAGTTATAACGTTAATGATTTTGTCTTGGAAAAATAACATGTATATATTTCTTCAGTTGCAATTGACAATGATCAAGAATAAAGACAATTTCTTACTCCAGATGTTGTTCAAGAAGCAATTTAGAATCAAGATAATATTACAAAAAAAAAAAAAACCCTATACACAATCAAAATGTTGTTTTAGAAGAACAAATTCAACAACCTCAAGAACAAATGTCATTAAGGAAATCTACTAGAAACAAAGAGAAAGGAAATTCCAGATGACTTTATAATCTTTCTCCAAAAAAAATGCAGATGACATTAATTGATGAAAGAACATCTGATCAATCAACTTTTATCAAGTCATGCAAAGAAATTATTCTCAAGAGTAGATTGATGCTATGAATAAAAAGATAAAATCTGTGAAAGACGATGACGTTTGGGCACTCATCCAATTGCCTAAAGGTACGAACTCCATTGGTTGAAAATTGATGTTTAAAACTAAAAGAGTTTCGAATGGTGATGTGGAGAGATATAATGCTCATCTTGTTGTAACTAATTTTACTCAAAAGAAAGACATTGACAGTAAAGAGATATTCTCTCCGATTTTTATGAAAGACTCTTTTAGGATTATTATGGTATTTGTGACACATTTTAATATTAAATCATGTTAGATTGTTTACAAAATTAAAGAAATTCATTTATGGAGTTAAGTTGGTTTTCCGTCATAGTATTACAAATTTCATCAAATAACTATCTCATTTGATTTTGAAATGAATTCAGTTGATGATTGTGTATATCACGAATTCAATAGGAGTACAAATATTTTTTTGGTATTACATGTCGATGACATACTACTTACCTGCAATGATATATGCTTAGTGCACAAAAACTAAGAGATTTTTGTCATTGAATTTTGAAATGAAAAATATTGGTGACGCTTCTTTTATATTAGAGATATAGATACAAATCGTAATCGGGGTATTTTTTGAATTATCACAAAAGAGTTTTATCGATAAGATTCTTAAGAGTTTGTGATGCATGTATGTAAATCATTTAATATCCCTATTGTTAAGGGAGACAAGTTTAGTCTTGATCAATGCCCAAAGATAAACTTAAAGAAATGAAAATACAGAAAATTCCCCGTGTTTCAACAGTTGGGAGTTTAAACTTTAATGTATACTAAGTTTTGCATACGTTTCGATATGACATTCATTGTTTAAATACTAGAAAGATATTTAAGTAACTTTGGAATGAATATTTGAAAATCAGCCAATTAGGTTATTAGGTATTTATAGAGAACTAATGATTACATGATCACATTTAGGAAAATTAGACAAATTGGAGATAATTGAATATTCTGATTTTGATCATGAAATATGACTGCAAAATATTGTCACTAAGCTGTATATTTTGGATAGATTTGAAAGATCATTTTAGTTATTTTGTGACAATAACAGTATTGTATTCCAACATGAGCCCGATGATGTCAAAGTTTATAGATGTTAAGTTCATATTGTCAATGTAAGAATTCGAAGTGTATAAGTTTCTAAATATATATTAGAACAAATTCTATAATTACGATTCCGCTTACTAATTGGTTATTACCCTAGGTCTTTCATGAGCATAATGCTCACATGGATGTTACATCTTTTGATGATATGTCGGTTTAGTGGAAGTTTATATTCAAATATTGTATGTTTTAGACACATACTTATTATCCATGGATATTCGATTTATTTTAGAAATAAAATATTCAGTTCAATTTCACTCTGATTAAAGTTTATGGTCGATCTTATTAAATAATAAGGTAGAACCAGTTGGAAATAAACATGTTTGGATCACATTGTATGTAATTTTGATGCTACACATCCATGCTTAATATATGTCATTTGATTGTGTTGATACATGTGACCATTAATGGTTTAGTTATAATATTTGTAATGAAGACTGCTTTGATCTTATATTGATATAATCAATGGACGAGATTGTTTGAACGTGTTTTTGGTTATGATAGCAAAAGTTTTGATATCACAAGGTTATACACATTTATAAGGTAGCATATGTGGCCCAAGTGGAAGATTGTTGGGTTTATTAATTTGTCATGCGGACCTATATATGTAATTAATTGTGTATAACGCTATCTTAAAGTTGAAATTAAAGTGATCTAATAAAGAATTAAATTATTGGGTTTAGGACATTTAAATAAAGTATGTACCATATTGTATGTGTAAAGACCAGATTCATTATGATCATATTTGACGATGGACCAAATACATATGGAAACTATTAATAGGGTTATGGTCCTCAATTTATATTTGATTCTCATTTTTTGTATCATCTCATCAACATAAAAATACAAGAGAAAGCATATTGAAGAGGAAGATTCAAACTCCAAAGTCAAGAATCAAGAAAAAAGAATGTGATAATTAAATTGAAGAATAAGACAATCAAGATTATGGAGTAAGAAGTCAAAATCAAGATCAAGAACTCAATAACCAAAAGAGCCAATAATCAACATTCAAGATCTGGAATCAAGATTCAATATTAAAGCATCATTCCCAATAAATTAAAGTATGTTCTGCATTTAATAAATCTCTTGGTGATTTCACATGGAGGATCTTGACAATAAATAAATTTAAGTTTTTCAAGTTCTAAAGTTTCATGAGATTTCAACACAAACAAACACTCGGATTTCAAAATTAATGTTCTCAAATAAAGCAACATCTTGCAATGACATCTTAAGGGATAAATCATGCACCGATTCTAAAGAAACAAGTAACCAACATACAAGGTTTGTGCTTCCTTGTAAGATGAGACTTTAACTTTTAATTGGAGAATGTTCGTTTAGTACCAATTCTTATAGGCGATGAGATTGAGATCATGTTTGGCACATATTTATAATTTGCTTGTAACAAGTTAAACAATGTTTTATTCATGCACTTCGTAAAACCTACAAGTAGTAATCATTTATCCACCACTCATTTATTTTTTGATCGGCAAAGAAATTGTAAATGCTATAGTATAACATAGAAAGTAGCTCTATGCAAATTTATCTAAATATACAAGTAACACTATAAATTTTGCATTTATATAATTGAATTGAGGTAAAAAAAATCATTATGTTTAATTGGGAAAAATGTTTGTTTCTAAAGAAGAAGAACAAGAAATGGGAGTGGGCATGAATTCAGATTCATGTTATTGTCTCAAGAAAGATCTCACAACATACAAAAATGACCATCATCTAGTACTCATTCTGCCTGCAAATCATATTTCTTGTTGCCTTACCCGCATGCTCCCTCTACCCCCCAACTCACCTCACCTCCCTTTCTCCTCCCTATATATACTCACATTCCTGTACCAACCATGGTATCTCTACCTCTTTCACTCTATACACAATACATACAAAAAATACAATTCCATCTCATATATAAGATCATTATCTTCTTCTTGTTCTTGTTTGAACATTATCAGAACTATTTTTGCTTTAATTTATATCATCAATGGCGGTTTCAGGGTTTGAAGGCTTCGAAAAAAGGCTTGAATTACACTTCTCCGGCGATGATCCGGTGATCGGAAATATGGGTCTTCGTTTGCTGGATTTTGAGTCACTGGAGAAAGTATTGCATGCAGTGCAATGCACAGTTGTATCAGCAGTTGGCAACCATTATTTTGACTCTTATGTACTCTCAGAATCAAGCTTATTTGTGTATCCTACCAAGATCATCATCAAAACATGTGGGACCACCCAGCTTTTGAAATCCATCCGTCCATTGATCCATCACGCTTGTACCTTGGGCCTCATGATCTGTTTATGTAGGTACACCAGAGGAAATTTCATCTTCCCTAAAGCACAACCCTACCCACATACAAGTTTTAAAGAAGAAATCATTTTCTTGGAGAATAATTTGCCTAACAATCTTTATTACAGAAAGGCCTCTGTTTTGCCCTCTAAGTTGTCTTCTCATTCATGGCATGTGTTTTCTGCTTGTGATGAATCTCACATTTTAATGCAAAACATGCCTGATGAGCAGTACACTATTGAGGTTTGCATGACAGAGCTTGATAAGGTTTTGGCAGGAAAATTTTTCCGGCGTCCGAACGATGGGAAAAATGGCGATTCGGCTGGGATGGAGATGACTGAGATGACAGGAATTGGTGATATTAACCCTGATGCTCTTATATGTGACTTCGCATTTGATCCATGTGGGTATTCCATGAATGGTATTCTCGGCGATCGGTATTCTACAATCCATGTCACACCTGAGGATGGTTTTAGTTACGCAAGCTTTGAGTGTGTGGGCTCGATTTACGATGATCCCAATGAAATCGTTGAGGTGTTGAAGAAGGCTGTACAAGTTTTTCGGCCAGGGACAATTTCGGTGTCCACGACCTACACCGGTCACAAAGTGTGGAAGCGCGTAGCAAAAGCAATTGAACCACTCGGAATGAAATTCCGGAGTTGTACGATGGATGAGTTCCCAGCCATTGGGAGTGTCGTGTTTCAAACATTTACAACTCGTAGAAATTAAGTCGACCAGGAATGTGGTGACGACAGTGATGGTGGTGGTGTGGCGAGGGGTTGAAAAGAGTAAAAGGTGGGAGAATTAATGGGATTTTAGGGTTTTAGTTAATTAATAGAATTCTTTTCTTCTTTTTTCCCTTTAGGAAATATGGATATATTGTGCATGCTTATGCCAATGTGGGGTTCAATTTGTCTAGAAAAAATTTAAAATATGAAAAATAGGATGGTTTGGGTTCATCATAATATTGTACCCCACTTATATACATTTGGCACGCCAACAACTTTTGAGGTTGCAATATTATGTTGTTTAGTGGGATGAAAAGTACTCAACATGTTGAGTTTATATGAACTTTATACCATCTCTTTCTCTTGCTTTTGAGTTTCGATTTGTTATGTATTTTTTATCTTTTTATTTTTCATAATTTGTTCGATACGATGATGCAGCTCAAGCATAATCAACAAAATAAGTTTAAATACGAGATTGACAAATTTTTTAATATAAAAAATATCGAAAAAATTGGTTCTTACAAAATTCAGTATATTGTCCAATGCTTCTTACAAATATATCCTCAATTCAATTTTTCCAATACCTCCAAAAAGATTACTAGCATGCAATTTTTGCAAGTTTCTTTGTGATTTGAAATGGGGCTCCCACATATAATGTCAAGGTTTTCAGATGTGGAAGTGAATCCACTAGTTAATGTGATCGTTAAAAATAGTCATTTTGCCCCTGTTTGACAATCATTATTTTCAGAAAGGACTATTCTACAAGTACATAATCATTTACATAATACATTACATAATTGACATGTGGCGCACATCCATCGATAGTCTACAATTTTTGACTTTTCTACACTTCACATTCACAGCCGGATTTCTTCCACATGGGTTTATGTAATCCATTATGTACATGAATTATGTACATGGAGATTTATCCTTTTAGAAAATAGTGTTTTGAATTGTTTTTTTGGAAAATGTGTGGTTAAAAAAAAAATATATAAAAAAATTGGATTTACGTGCGAAATAGTTTATCGTGTAAATGTGATTGAAAATGATTATGAAAATTAAAGAGTTTCAAATTAATGATTGTCGGAAAGGGACTTTTTATATTCGATGGCTCTTTGAACCGATTTCCAACTGTAATACATAATGATCGTAGTTATAGCAGTCGTGATAAAGAAAAGGAGATTTTTTCCCATTTTTACAAGAATTGAGAGTCCATGTTTATATTTATTCGATGCGATTAAATGAAAATATATGGACTGGACTACATATTGATTGAGATATTAGGTTTGGGCCACAAGTCTGGTTCACATCTCGTACAAGATAATTTGAGCCGAAAATATGTTTAGTTATCGGTCTAGACGTCACGTTAAATTTATAACTAAGGATGGGTATATCATATTCAGAAATTAGCAATTCGTCTAATTATGTACCTTCATGCAAGTATATGGACTATTTATTTCAATGAATTAGCTTGATTTAATATTTTTAAATGTGAATTATAATTCGAAAAGAAAAATCGTAATTAATTATTAATCGAGAGTTACCATAAAGTTCGTCTTTTATCTTTTATGACTCTAAGAACCCATCTGGTACCGCTTTTTTCACCAATTAAAAGTAAAAGTATTTCGGTTGGAACTGGTCAGTAGGTCCCAGTCAAGAAAGAGTGAGTCAAAAATGTCATGCTATAACAGGCAAAAAATGAATTTCTGTCATGCTATAACAGGCAAAAAATGAATTTCTTTCCTCCAAAAATCGGCACCAGACAGGCCCTAAATGGGAGTTTCAGCCTTCGTCCGCGAAAACAAAAGGGTACCGCTAATCATAAAATACCATCTTCAACTAAAATTAAAAAAATCAACACATTATTTAAGTTATAATTCTTTCATGATATGGAAAATGGAATCTTATTTTTTTTATGTTATGTTTCAAATATTAGTTTGGCAGATGAAAGTATACAAGAAATTTCAAAATAAGCTTCAACACCTATCCAAATATTCCTATATTACAAAGTGAAACAAACTCAAAGTTACAAACCAAAACACAAACAGCCAAACTTATTAGCTTATAAGCAAATAAATAAATAAAATTAGTTAACGTATGATTTGAGGAGTGATTTGTTTGGTTGCATGAACAATAAATTTTTGAGAGAATCTAATATATTCAAGAAAAGAGATTCGCTAATCTTTGCAACTAAATATTAAAGTACCGACATGACAATATAGATAATGAAAAGTATTGATAGTGATTTGATAAATATAGTATTTTTTTTAAAATTTTAAAATTGTATTAGACATGTATTTAGAATGTGATGAATATATAAAATTTGTGTAAATTTATAATGTTTAAATGAATGAATTTAATAAAAATAATATTGAAATTTGACGTGAATAAAAATATTAATTTTTAAAAATTTTAATAGGGATGGATATACGATGGAATGAATATATAAAAAAACTTGGACACCGTATCCAAACAAAATTTGTAAGGAAAAAAAACTCAAATATATTACCTTTGTCTTGTCTTTCATGTCTACATCATACATGGTGTTTTCTTGGACGTTCAAAAACCAAAACATAGGCTTTTTGCACAAATAATCACACCCCAATGAGTAATGCTACTTATACAAAAAAATTTTACAATTTTCTTGACAAAATGATCAAGGGGCGACCTCCCTTCAAAAAAGTTGTATAAAATTATGTACAAATAGAATAATTCCACCCCAATGCACTACAAACACATGAAATCGAAATCCATGAGGAACCCATCTCGCAAATCGAAATCTATGAGCAACCCATCATGCAATCCCTAATTTCATATTAGAACCCGAATTTTTTTCTAGAGAAAAATTGATTCTCTATATATAATATTGTGTTTTAAATTGAGTGCGTGTTCGGTATAGTTCAAAATTCAATTAAAATTGAAAATATAGTAGTTATTGAATCACACTTGTCTAATAAAAATCAACAATAACGATTAATTTTTTAATTTTAATTCGATTTTAATCTCTATCAAACACTTAGGGTCCATTTGATTGCAAGGGTGGAAAAAAAATAGTTTACAAGGAAAAGATTTTTCTAGAAATTGTTTTCTTGGAAATTGTAATTAAATGTATTTGATTGATATAATTTTTCACCCGGAAAATATTTAAAAGTTTGGATATTTTAGTTCATGTTTGGCTTTATTTTACATGGAAATTGTCCATTAAAATGAATTTTTTTTTTTTTATAATTGGTTATGAAATTTGTTAACATGCCAAAAAGTAAAAAAAAATAAAAATTTGCTCGAAAACTATTTTTTCACTATTTTTATCAAAGTTTAGTGTTCGTTTGATTTCGTTTTTCCACGTAAAATTTAATCATCAAATAATACTTTTGTATTCATGAAAAATCTTGTGACGAGCCTTAGATTTTTGTTTCTTTACTGGCAAAAAGTACAATTTCCCTTCTGCAGACCCCACAAAACCCAACACCACACGTCCTCTTTCTGTGACAATTTGACAAAAAGCCATTCTCATTGTATGATCAAATCAAGGATCCTGACTCTTGCTCTTTAGGGTTCATTTTACGGCTTTTTTTCTGTTCAATCGACTCAAAAAGTATTGTTTATTGGTTTACTTTATTCCAATCTTGAGTGGGATTTTTAAATTTTTGTTTAGAGATGGAAACCTCTTTTGGAAGAAATCGAAGTTTTGTTATTTGATACCATTCCGAGGGCTCACTTATTCGGGGATGAATTGAATTGTAAATAATCAAAATGTTCGATTCGAAGAGAAACCATTTGGCAATTTCTTCAATAATTGAATTTCATTGTAGGGCAGGGTCTTGTTAACCCCAAGTTTCTTTCAGAACTTGTGTCAAACATCTTGCGTGTCTTGAAATTGCTTGCGAAAATGGGTTGTGTTTATGGGAAGTGCTGTGGCAGATTTCGACGATCCTCAGGTGGTGATAATAAGGAAGAATTGGTTGTATATCCTGGTCAGAGCACGCATAAACTTGCTAACAGGTTGTTAGAGATCGTGAATGTTCCTTCACACAATATCAGGTTAGAGTATTCCGTTCTTACACAGCGTGGTCATTACCCGGAAACCCCGGGAAAGGAAAATCAAGATAGTTATTGTATCAGAACAAATATTCAGGGTAACCCTGATGTTCATTTCTTCGGCGTGTTTGATGGGCATGGACAGTTTGGAACCGAGTGTTCGAATTTTGTTAAGGATAGGCTTGTCGATATTTTATCAAACGATGCTGCATTACTAGATGATCCCGTTAAGGCTTATAGTGCTGCATTTTTAACAGCAAATGATGAACTTCACAATAGTGATATTGATGATTCCATGAGTGGCACTACGGCTATAACAGTTCTCATGATTGGGGATAAGCTTTATGTTGCAAATGTTGGTGACTCCAGAGCAGTGTTAGCTGCCAAGGAAGGGAATAAAGTTCTTGCTCAAGATTTATCTTGTGACCAGACGCCATTCAGGGCAGATGAATGCCAGAGAGTGAAGCTTTGTGGGGCTAGGGTTCTGAGTGTTGATCAAGTGGAAGGGCTTAAGGATCCCGGAATACAATCTTGGGGAGATGAGGAAACCGATGGTGGTGATCCACCAAGGTTGTGGGTTCAGGATGAGAAGTATCCAGGAACTGCATTTACAAGGAGTGTTGGGGATAGACTGGCGGAGAAGATTGGCGTGGTTGCTGATCCGGAAGTGTCCATAGTACAGCTTACAGCTAAGCATCCATTCTTTGTTGTTGCGAGTGATGGGGTGTTTGAGTTCCTACCGAGCCAAACTGTAGTAGACATGGTACATTATACCTCTAATGCTATCAGAAATATTTCAATCATTGTCCTTGTTCATTTACACCTTCATCATCAACGTTTTGGAAGCTTATGCATAAATTAAGCTGCTTTTGTTTGGCTCGCTGTTAGGGTTGCTTTTATCTATAATTGATGTTCATGCATATGAATAACTAGACACAGCTAGACGTGCATTGCATGCTGTTTTTAAATTTTTACAAGTGTATCTGTAATGATATAGTCTATTATTGCTTTGGATAAAAAAAAAAAAAAAAGGTTAATCGCATAAGAAACACATGAAAGAGCAATGTGGGTGATAAACCTCTTGATTATGCAGTGTAGATGATGCAGGACGGGAAAGAATTAAGAATGAATTTAGAATTAAGCTAAGAAGTTAGAAGAAGAAGAAGAAGAAGAAGAAGAAGAAGAAAGGGGAAGAAGCCGTGAAGAAAGGGGAAGAGGGAAGAAAACGGCTATAAGCCAATCTTTAATTCATCTTATTCATCAACTGTCTAAATTACAATGAAAAATCATATAAATAGTGAAAACCTAACGGATTTGGGCTAACCCACTACTACAAGTCCAATAATAGAAAATGTAAATAATAAAGCACAATAACAATAAAATTAAGTCTCGACTGACAAAAACAATAACAATAATAATAATGAAAATAAATCCCGATGATGTCCGCATCAACTCTCCCGGTGTGGGAGAAAACTCGACTATGTCGAGTGGATAAATTTCTACCACGGGGGACGATCTTTCATAAGAACCAAATATCGAAATTATATGCTTGATAGTAACGAAAATTGCAGCTTATTCCCAATAATATGATCGTGCCAAGGGGGACGATCTCTCCATCTAATCAAGTACCGATACTGGACTCCGAAGAACAAACATTCATGCAACTCATCTTCAACGTGTTCATTTGATTGCGCATAATGAGGAGCTAGCATCGCAGGCTGGCCTGTAGAGAAAAATGATCGCAACAACGAAGGCTCGAATGGGCTTCGATTAGTAAACAATTCTTCTGTATCGAAAATATAATTTTCAGTTAAGTGAGATGACTAGTCAAATCGAAAATCATTAAGTGAATGATCAAAAAACTTTTTCTTCACGTTTTTAGGAAAATGGATAAGAGAAACGCGCAATAACATATAGTAATTTGCAATAGGGCACTCCAACATATATTGCGCCTCAAAAGTAAGTTCAAAAGTTTCATGATTAAAATTGATTTGACCTCTTAATTTGGCATGAACTTTAGGAACATTGTCAACAAGATGATTAACTAACAAAGCATGTTGATAATTAGTGGACAACATCCTAATGTCGATAGGAATGTGCAATCGAGTAATGGCCTTAGAAAACAACGTGGCGATCCGTGGAGTCTCATGTAATTGAGGGAAAATTAAAACAAATTCAACGTGAGCGTCATATAACCTAGTAGGCACGAGATCTAGGATATCTGAAATGCTTGACTTTGATGGTATTGCCTTAGGTTTTTCAATTATGTCAATGTTACGTGTATCGGCTACCGATGCGGGCATGATAGGGGTCACAACACAATGTGCTCAACTCTCGACTTCTGTGACAATAGAGGAAAGAACTGTGCTATAATCATTTAAACAAACTCCTAAAAATTTTATAGCTCGTGACAAGTGAGGTTTGATCATGTCGGCACAATTTTCAAAAAGTCTTTCCGCCACACTAAATTGAATAAGAGAATTCTCCCTGTGTTTATTTTGAACACTATCCAAAAGAAGGGTAATCAAATCTAGAGGAACATTGTCACTTTCTTCCAATGTAAGGGTCATGATAGTCTTTATGGATATGAAGACATTCCCTAAATGATTTTCGTTTAAAGCAATAAGAAAGTGTTGGAACATGTCAATTATCGTACATTCACAATCCAGGTCTAACATAATAAGACAATATTTCACATTAGTCATAGTTTCTAGTATCCTAATGGCCGTAGTATACAAATTGATGGATGTGCTTGTGAGAAATGCAAATGAGGATATAATCGAGAGGAAAATGTCTTGCATTATTTCATCACAGAAAGGAGGGTCGGGTGTAGTGATGCGGAATATTTCACCAAGGCAAGAAACAATTGCTACTCGTATAGCAATATCAAGATGTCTTAATAGTTTCTTTGAAATCAATGATGTTTGAAGTGTATTAATAGATGTGAGCATAGAAACAGTAGGCACTTGGTCCACTTAGGAAAGCAAACACTCAGTATATTCAAGTAACGATAGGAGTTCATTAAAAGGTAATGAAAATTGAAGAAGTTTCCTTCCATTTGTTAACAATTGGACTCCTAACGTTTGGTAGTCATGCCATAACATTTTTTTATTTTTATTTTAGAATTGATAAGCCAAAATACTAAAATAAAAGTACATGTTCAATACAATAAAATTGTTACCTCGCGAGACTCAAAAAAGTCCAACAATGCCCCAGTCATGATTTTCCATTTGGAACTGCTACGGTGGCAAGACGACAATCGAATCGTTTAAGCGGCCGTCAAACAACAAAAATTCATTGCAATCAACGTTAGAAAATACTTTTTTTTTTCTATTTTTGTTCTTTTTTTTCTACACATTTTGTTTTTCCTCTTTTTTTATTTATTTATTGGAAACTAAAAGCAAATTACAATATAAGAAAATGGAGGCTTAACTAAATAAAAGCTCAAACTAAGGCCCAATTCTAAATTGGAGTATAACTTGACAAATTGAGGCCCAATTACTATCAAAATACACTAACATGGAGGCCCACTACAAATTCATTTATACTAAATAACTGGAGGCCCAAGAGGAGGAAACTGGTACCGACTTCTTCTCACTGCGTGATTGATGGACGTTGAGTGGCTGCAATGGGCGGATTTCGTGGATTGGAATTGCCGGCAGTTTGAGAGAGCGTGCGACGGCGGCGGCGGTTCACGGTGCTAAGGTGGTTTTTTTTTTGGTACGTGAGGCAGCTGTAATTTATGACGGGTGGGACTTGGGAGTTTGCCTTCCGAAGCAGTGGCGGCGGACGGCTCGTGGTGGTGGAAGGACTGTCGGCGGTTGTAGAAGAAAAGAAGTGTTCGATTTTTTTATTTTTATTTTTTGTTTTCGGGCGGACGTTGGTGTGGCAGCGGGCGGTGTGGCGGTTGCAGGTGAAGTGACCTGTTGATGCTGTGTAATAGAGAGGGCTGGAGGTGATGAATTGAAATGTGATTAGGTGGACAGGTTCAATCTGCGTGTTGAAGAGGGTGGCTGAGTGGGATTTTGGAGTAGGATTGGGAGACGCTGACCGGAAGAAAATTTGGATTGTAGATGAAGTGTACCCAAGTTTTGGCTCTGATACCAAATTTGACGCAGGACGGGAAAGAATTAAGAATGAATTAAGAATTAAGCTAAGAAGTTAGAAGAAGAAGAAAGGGGAAGAGGAGGAAGAGGGAAGAAAACGGTTGCAAGCCAATCTTTAATTCATCATATTCATCAACTGTCTAAATTACAATAAAAAATCATATAAATAGTGAAAATCTAACGGGTTTGGGCTAACCCACTAGAACAAGCCCAATAACAGAAAATGTAAATAATAAAGTCCAATAATAATAAAATTAAGTCTCGACTGACAAAAACAATAACAATAATAATAATGAAAATAAATCCCGATGTCCGCATCAGTAGACTTCCTTCTTCATCACCTACAATTGGCCTTAAAAGGTAAACAATCGTAATCAGTTTGTGTATTTTTTTTTTTTTCGTGTGTTAAATATTTATGTGCTAAATATATTGGGATACAAATGTAATAATACTGTAGAGAAATGCTTGTGTTGTCATTAGGCTTGAAGTTGGATGGGTAGTAAAATATGAATGGTATATTGGTTACATATATATTATAACTTAAAAACGTATGTGGGCGAATGCATGTTTATGAATAAAATATGTATATACCAATAAATGTTTAATTAAGGGTTTATTAATGATAATTATTAATTGAGAGGTAAATCAAGAATCTTCAAATATTAGTGAGGGCATTTTTGTCCAAAAAATGATTCTCAACCCATGTGACACTTAGCCCCTGTTCGATGGCCATTATTTAGCCAAAACAACATTTTGAATAATGATTTTTAGGAGAATGAATGGTTAGAAAGTAGGAAAATGTTTTGGGTTTACGTGCAGAATATTTTATTGTGTGAATGTGTGGTTGAAAATGAGCGTGTAAAAAAAATAGTTTTCAAATAATGGTCATCAAACAGAGACTTAATAGATTATAGATATAGATTTGAGAAGTTCAACGGTAGTCAAATATCAAACTCCATAAATGTAAAACACTCCAACAATTATGTGAAAATAATTGCCCAACTTTGGAAGTTCTGGAGCAATACTCCATTCTTCTTTTACTTAGGGTCCATTTGATTGCAAAGGTGGAAAATGGGTAGAAAGAAAATGTTTTACTGGGAATTGAATTGCTTAGAATTTGTTTTACTGAGAATTGTAATTAATTGTGTTTTATTGGTATAATTTTCCACCTGGAAAATTGAAAGTTTGGTGTCCGTTTGACTTCATTTTTTATGGAAATTGTTTATTAAAGTGATAATTTTTTCTACCATTACGTCTAGAATTTGTTCCAATTATCAAAAAAATAAAAAAAAATTAAACAATTAGAAAAAATTACCATATTCGTTTGACTTTGTTTTGCATAGAAATTGTCAACAAAAGTGAAAATTCTTTTTGCAATAGTTGATAGAATTTGTTGTCATTGCTAAAAAAAAAAAAAAAAAAAAAAAGATGGAAATTGCTTTTCCACCTAATAGGTGGGAAAACAAAATCAAGAAAATGTGCATAAAATGGTTGTACCTAGAAAAGGTAGGAAAAACAAAAGTCAAAAAAACTTTTGCAATCAAACACCATTAATTGGGTGAAGTTGGAAAACATTTTCTTTCTCCACCTAATTTTCTAGGCTATCAAACACACCCTTAGGGTGCTTACAAAATATTTCATTGAACATGCTAGCAATTGGACTCAAGTAAACTCCTATGATTGAGAAAACTATTATTTCCCCTGAACTTGAAAATATTGGTCCATTTTGATGTATAAAAAATACTGAAAGCGTTAATTGGTACTTCTTGTAGATGTGTTAGATCCTAGTTTCTAATACCACATACAGTTATTCATATAAACATCCAGGTAGGCATTGCTAACAATTACTCCTCTGTACCCACCCATATACCATGGGTTAAGGTTTTTATTATTTTGGTCTTAGTTTGCTGGACGGTTGGAGGTTTTTTGGCGCACTTTTGGTATTACAATTGTATAGTAAAACTTAAAGGCCATGAATTGGGAATGAAGTGAATAATTGAATTTCAATTTCTATTAGATGCTATAAAATTCTATTCTGATACAGTTTTTATAGCAAATGGTCTGAATCAAAAATTCAGTTTTCCTTTTTGAAATCCTGTATGTATTGTTATGTCTTGAGTTGAGTTGATTGATAAAGATATCATGAACCTTAATCAATTAGCATATCTAGTGACAGTGTAATTTGGGAATTCGTTTGCCGTCAATGCTCATTTGACTGCCCTCTTGTACTCTTATGCTTACCATATTATAATTGATGCTGCCAAGTAAAGCGCATCAGTGCTGCGATCTCTTTTTCCCACTTATATCTGACAATAGTTTGCATCTATCTTTGCAGGTTAGCAAATATGCTGATCCAAGGGATGCATGTTCTGCCATTGCCGCAGAGTCATATAAACTATGGTTAGAGCATGAAAATCGGACAGATGATATAACAATCATCCTTGTACAAATTAAAGACTTGACTAATGTATGAATGATTCGATTCTTACTTTAGTGTTTCTCGTCTTCTCTTATTAGAGTTTCATTTTCCCTAATGGTTATTACTATAGTCCGAATTCACACTTGTATGAGTCAAATACCAGAAAAATATGGTTTCTTCGATGGCTTTACTACATTTAGTGTTGTTACAACACATAATTTTATCCTTCACATTTTTGTGTTTACCACAATGACTGGAAATAATGTCTTTTTTGTCATCAAGGCCTGATAAGTGGACACACAAGGATCGGTGCTACTAGCCATACTAGCCAAGTGTCACTATATTGAGAAACTGTTAATGAAATGCCCAACAAATTGCTGCTTCATCTTCTGCTATTAACCAATCTGAGTCCAGCTGACTTGCCATTTTATAAATATATATTTTTGTTTATTCTAAATCTCTGATATTTTTCAGCCACAACTGTTAATGCGAAAAATGAAAGTGGTGAAGAAAATGTCAGGTCGACTCCAGATATGTTGTATTTAACTACTGCTGGATCGGAAGTTGTTGGTTCAATAGAAGTGCATCATCGGGAATGCAGTATTCACTGAACATCTTTTTAGTAGATTAATGGGATACTATTATTCTATTTATATCAGTTGCTTGAATCTTCAGTTTAGGTTCTTGCTTCTAACACCGACTTGTGACAAGAACAAAATAACTTACCTTATTCCTAATTTCTGTGTAATGTTCTCTCTTTTTTATAGTAACTAAATAGGGAAAAAGATAAGGCACAAGTTTCCCTGTGTCCATTTTCATTCAACTGAAATGGTATCTCATTATCTTCCGTGAATTTGTTTTTGTTGGACTGTTGAGGGTTATTGATGTTGATCCCTGCGAATATTCTTGGAAAGACTGCCATAAACTAGACACGAGTTTAAGACAAAAGAATGAAAATCCATAATTACTAGTTTAAACTAATTAATTTCCTATTTTGTTAGTTTAGCAGTTTTCGTTGTTTACTAGAGATTTTAAGTACAAATACAAATACGTGTAGGGATTTTTATTGTACTGACTGTTGAATCTCGCGACTTATCTCTTTCTTCCTCTTGTTCTCTCTTCTTCTCTATATACTTGTGCTCCCTATACTGTGCTGCACCAGTTTTGCTGATAACGACACATCTGTTTTAAAAGAATAGCATTCCTTTTGTGGATGGCCGTGCGCTTCATGCACGGAGCTCTATACAAAAATGGAGTTGTTGAGAATGGTAACTTTTCACATTGAACATACCCAATTTTGAAAACTAGGTAACGGTAAATTTAATCGTCATGTTATCGATCAGTTGTATATTCATCTTTCTAGTTTCTTGTTCTGCAGGGAAATTTTGAAGTATGGAGTGTGATAACTGTATTTTGCTTCAGGATAAATTATTCTTTACTGTATGGGTTGATTAATAGTGATAACTCGGTTTTCCAATAGCTTTGAAGGTATTCACAACTTATCCAGTAACACGCCTATAAATTCTTAGTACATGCTCGCTACGTAGTATTGGATTGGATTGCGCAATATAATAAACTATATTTTAGTTTATTTTTTCTTCTTTAATACTGTACGATAATGTACAATGCATTTAACTGAACGAGCCATTATAGTTGAACTTGACAATTCCATATGGGAACAATTCAGTTAATTTATCAGCTTCTTTTGTAGGCTTCCTGGCTGATAGCTGATGACATCCATTAGCATTCACTTCAACAGTTGCACGGCCATCAATTGAGAGGATTCTAGCCAAGTCAACCTTTTCAGCGAGTGATGGATGAACGGAAGAATGTAATATTCTGATCCATCTTGGGATTTCAGACTGAGGCAGGAAGTTTTTTGCCATACCAAGATGGAATTTGAATGAAGGATCCCATTCTTTGAATTTATTAATCACCGCATAGGTACGTGTCAAGAGAATCTTAACCAAATATGGAAGATCAGAAGGCCGACAGGTAGGATTTGCAGCAGCCTCTGCCTCCATGGAAATCGATCCCGTAATACCCAAAAATACGTACAATATATTATGAAGCGTAAATGTTAGTTATTTTAGGATAATCTAACCACTTTAAATTCCCTTGCAATACAGGCCCAAACCCAAAAAATTCTGTTTTTTTCACCATAAAAAAAGGGATTTCTTTGCAGTATTGACTGTAGTGATATACCAATTAGTTTGATAATTAGTTTCCCTAATCGTGAGTTGATGGGATTAATCCTTTTTTTGCATCTCAATAATAAACTGTAATTTCACATTAGGTAAAATAGTTTCTCTAACTAATTAAACTTATAGTTTCCTAGTAATGAATACAATGGAGACTAAAATATTAGTAATAGAATTATGTTGTGTACAATCCAATGGTGTAAATTTCATAACATACAACGATTCACAATCTTCCACATTTCACCAAAAAAAAAAGAGTTTGTTGACAAAAAAACATATAATAGACTTCGACTGGCGTTACATTTGACCAAAAAATAGAGTTCGTTGACAAAAAAAACATATAATAAACTTCAACCGGCATCACATTTCGCCAAAAAATAGAGTTGGTTGACAAAAAAAAAAAAGCATATAGACTTCAACCAAAAATCATTTCGTCATCAAGTTGTTCCATGTTTTGCTAAGAGTTGGTTCAACATTTTCTCTTGCAGCTTCCCATGCACTTGGACCATTTATGTCCTCCTACAATTTGTGAAAAATGACGTCAACCAACATAATAAATAAATAGGATATACATATATGACTATGACTTGATATATACCTCGTTGTGTAGCTTGCCTGCGAATCATGGTTCAAGTGGTATCTTTTATTGTGCCCCTTTTGATTGCAAATACTACATTTTATTTTCTTCTTGCCATCACCTCTCCTATCAATCTTCATCATCTTCTCTTTGGACAATATAGCTTCCTCAACCCCTCTTCGGCGCTTCGTCTGCTTTCTACCTCTTTTTTGGTTACCCAATTCGGGGGTTTAACTGGGTCGAAGTCATTTGAATGCCACATTTTTGGTCCATTTATAGGGTATATGCAATTCCTATAAGCTTTCAAGTAAGTTGCAACTTTGTAGCTCTCGTCCACAAACTGTAAATGATCCTTACCCCACTCACGAATGCCAGCTATTGCGTGTGGACAAGGTACACCAGTTAGATCCCACTTTCTACATGAGCATGCCCTCCTTTGTAAATCTACCACAAATTGACAATCAGAATACGGTCCAGAAACTTGAAATTGCGTTTTTCCATTGAATATTGATTTCTACGAAAAAGAATCGCGTGTACTAATTTCAAGTTTCTTTAAAAAATCTGGACATATATCGCTAGTACTCATTGCCATCAAATCGTGGCGTTGTACATCCGTACCATCAACTTGTTTTGAATTGACTGAAGAAGAGTCAAAATATCCTTCCACCTCGCATCTTTTATGTAGTTGTTGAAGCATTCGCAAAGACTGTTTAACAAAATGTCACATTTGGAAGCCGTCATGAAATGGGACTTCGACCATTGCTCAGCTAGTTTTGCACATAACCACTCCCAGGCAGGTTTATCATTCTCCTTAATTTTGTCCATCCAATAAGTAAGCTCAACCAAATAAGTAGACTTAGCTGCTCTCCACAACAAATTCCTAAGTTTCGGCTCTTTAAAGTCTTTGCGAAAGAAATTGGAGTACATATGTCTTACACAAAATTGATGCTCAGCCATTGGAAACAACTCAGACACTATATTCTCCAACCCTTTCTGTCTATCAGACATAATAGTGACACCATATGTATTTTCGAGCATCAAATCTTCCCCCAAAAATTTCAAAAACCACGACCAGGTAGCATTACTTTCAGTTTCAACAATGACATGCACAATTGGGAATATACAATCATTCCCGTCAATACCCACCGCAGCAATTAACTGACCACTAAAATTGCCTTTCAAGAAGCACCCATCTATGCAAATAACGGGCCTACAACCACCTAAGAAGCCCTTTTAGCAAGCATCGAAGCAAACATAAATCACTTTAAACACAAGCTCATCTAAAGATAGTATAATAGTTGAGCCTGGGTTTGTTCTCCTAACCTCTGCTGCATACGAACCCAACAAACTAAATTACCTTACTAGCGATCCTCTAAGCAACTCCTTAGCTTATCTCCTTGCCCGCCACGCCTTTATGTCACTAATCTCTACACCATACTCTTTCAAAACAGTTGCCTTAAACAATTTCACATCCCACTTTAGCGCAATGGTAAATGTCTCAATGTATCTACGGGCTAACCAACTAGCAGATACACTTATATTTTTCAATGCTCTACTACATGTATAATTCCATTCAAATGATTTAATTTGCCACGATGAATCTTCCTCCAACGGAGAAGCCCAAATACGCCATGGACACCTTTTTTCTTTGCAACGACCTTCTAATCTGTATTTATCATTATACAGGAAGACCACCTCAAATCTATTATAAATGCTGAAGTTTTTAACCACAACCTTTAGGTCATTTTTAGATCTAAACTTTAGTCCTACCTCAAGCACGGGATCCACCATATCTAGATCACCATTAAATTCTGGGTATGAAACATCTTCTTCATCACTATCAGAATGAACGCTTCGAAGGTCATCTGAGGGTGCATATTCAGAATTGCCAGATTCATCTACAACTTCTAACGACACTGTCTCATTCCTCATATCGAGTTCAATATCCTGGGTAACATTTTCTTGAAAAAACATGTCGTATTTTTCACCAAGGCTATAATCGGAATCGTTGAAGGTGATGTCTTCTTTATCCGAATCACAGTTCAAATAACCTACACAATAGGAGATTATGAATTTATTACAGAAACATTCGAAAGCAAAAAAAAACCCAGGTGAAATGACAATCACATTAGATCTACTTTATGCCATTGCAACACAAAAGACCAAAATAATGTGGCCCCAAAATCTGTCCAAAGTTACTTTATGAGACCAATACAGACAAAAAACACGTTAAAAAAGAAGTGCTAACCTTCATCTTGTTCCTTCACATCTAACATGTTGACAGTGGTATTGCAAAGATGTTTCATACACAAAAACAAACGTATAAACAAATGTTAACAAGACAATCAGTTTTCCCAATGCTTAAACAATACACAACCAACTGCTTACTGTCATAAACGTATCATGCTCACTGTCCATTTTCCCCGCTTCACCTTCATTGCACCCATCGCTATAGACCGACCAAAACACACCGACCAAAATGCAGATGCCGCAAATGACAGTTAAAGCTCACCGAGAGAAGTACTATTGGAAGATTAGTTTGTTTGCTGAAAGATCAATCTAAATTCGAATTAAGAGTCCTATTAGAATTCTAATTATGTAACTATCCTTATCAAATCAAGAAGAACCGAGCGCTGCAAACCCACCAACGGTTAAAGCTCCCCTCACCGATTGGAAGATTAGGGCATGGTATTCTCCCGAAGTGTTGAAAACTTGAAATCGTGAATTGTGGAGTTTCTTTGGGGTTTAGGCCTGTATTGTAAGGAAATTTGCAATTTATGGTCTTGAAGCTTATGTGTTCACTTCTTTTGGTCCTTAAATTTTAAATATCATCATAACAGCCCGAAAAGTCAGTTCAGTGACCGTTGTTGAAAGGGCCTGAAACTTAAGTGACTGTTGTTGCAAGTTTTAAACTTCAATGACCGTTTCGTGATTTTTAGGTAACTTCAGTGACCGTTTGTGAAATTAACCAAAAATTATTTAGATAAAACTTGAGATTTCCACATATCTACACTAGAATCTTATCATCATGTAGTTATATTTTTTTAAATTCGAATTTCATGATAAGTTTGTTTGCTGAAAGATCAATCTAAATTTGATTTAAGAGTCCTATTAGAATTCTAATTATGTAACTATCCTTATCAAATCGCACCTATAAATACCATCTATTTGTTGCACTTCAATTCATACAAATTCAGAAAGCAAACGAAAAAAAAAACAGAGAATGTTTTAAATTAAGTAATTTACGTAATATTATGTGATCCAAATTGAGATCTCGTGGGTAATGAATACTATAGGGTATTATTATGTAGATCTACACAGAAACCAATTATAGGGTTAAATACCCTAAGTGGAGATTGAGAATGGATAGGCCTAAGTGAGAATGGGACATTCATGTTTCTATTACACTAGAATAGTTATGTTATGTGCGTAATTTACTTGTTTTTTGTATTAAATTATGAAAATACTGGTATGATGTGTATTCATATGCTCATTCCATATTCTAAATTCTTTTTACAGATGCTTAATGAATCGGAGTTGGAGGTTGAGACTACTAACAAAGTCTGTGATGTGGGATCAAGAATTTAAATTTTCTTTTAGTATTTAGTTAGAAAATTATTTTGCAATGATACTTTATTTCAAAATCATTGGATTTACATTTCATTAGTGGATTAAATTTATTTGACATATTATGAAACATAAAATAGTATATTTTATTCCGCATATTTCTTTGAATTTTGTATTACACTATGAATCAATCAATTTATTTTATGGATACAGGAATTATTTGAGTAACCTTGGGGACACAAGTTCTGGGGTGTTACAGCAGAACTCAGTTAATCTTTTCTACAAACTTTGTTAAATTAAAATCTTGATTATTTTATATGTTAGAAAATTAAATAAATTTTGATCCACACGACATCGGGACCAGCACGATCATCTTTTAACAGATGATCTAAGGTATGAAATTACTTTAGTTCTAAAGTTAATGAGTGATTGCTTGAACTTGATATATCCTTTTTGTAGAAAGTTAAATTGTTATATTTTACAAAAAAAACTCATTGCTATGTTTATTTCCATAGAGCCATGACGAGAATTAGAAAAGGAATTGAGTGAAGCAATGATTATGTAAAAAAATTAGGGAAATTTATTGTTTGAGTTTTCTTGATTTACATATTCACAATACTGAGAGGCTATGTCAAAAATACTCAAACTATCTAAGGTGAGTTTGGAATTTTAGATCTCTATTTGTGATCCCCCTTCTTACCTGGAAGCCTATTCAGTTGCTTGTTATTCAAATCAACAAGACGAAAAGCAATATTGCAAACCTACTCAATGATGATGATGATGATGATGATGTAAAGCCCATTTAGTCAAATCTTATTGGAAACAATAAGAATATATTGAATAGAAACAACACTATTTATACTCAAGTATTCTATCTTTGTCAACTAAATCAGGTTAGTAATTGACTTGAATGACCTTTAATATATGATCCTCATATTTAAGGTTTAGATGGTAGCTAACTTAGCATGAGAATTACTAGCTGCTATGCGAAAAATGTCGCAGCAGAAACCACCTCAATAGCCATGAGGCAGGCATGTATCATCTTTAATTATAGGATAGTTTTACAAGATGCACCCACCCGTGTTTGAAGGTGGCCCTAATCCAGTGGTTGCTAAAGAATGGCTTCGACATCTTGAGCGTATCTTCAGGTTTATGGAACGCACTACGCATAAAAAATTCTTAGTGCGGTATTTATGATGGAAAATGGAGCATGTCATTAGTGGGAGATGACTATTATATCCTAGCACAGATAGCAACAATGTAATCTTACGTGGGCACAATTCAAAGAGAGAGTGTGTCGAAGTACCTTCCAGCTACTTTAAGAGACAAAAAGGAAACAGAGTTTCTTGAGCTGAAGCAGGGAAGCATAACGCTCATTGATTATGAGCGAAAATTCAAGGAGTTGTCCAGATTTGCCCACATCTGGTGGAAACAAAAGAGAGACGAGCTTGACGTTTTAAGCGTGGACTAAGAACTGACATTAAGAAAGCAGTGGCAGTATTCCAATTGGGTACTTATCATGGAGTTCTGGATAAGGCTAAAGTATACGCCTTTGATGGTGACTTGATGAAAGTAGTAAACATCATACATGTTCCTTAGACAAGAGAAAATGGCATGACAATATTAAGAGGAATGAAAAAGGTCCCAGTAAGAAAGGAATGACAAAAACATGTGCCGACATCAATGACCACTTTGTCCTAAATGTCAAAAACCTCATTGGGGAGAATGCCTAATAAGAAAATGTGTATGTTAGAGATGTGGCAAGCCAGGACACGTTGTCAAAGACTAGACTGAAGGGCCACCCAAAAAACCTGAAGATCAAAATGTGGGCAAGGTCAAAGTTTTTGCTTTGACACAAGAAGAGGCAGAGCTTGGTTGCAATATAGTGGCAGGCATCATATCAATCTCTGACATGCTTGCTTTTATATTAATTGATTCAGGAGCTACATACTCGTTTGTATCTTCGATATTCGTTTCAAATTCGAATATAGAATGTATACCCTTTGATAACATATTAGAAGTATCACGTTTGGGAAGGTGCTTAATGCAAATTATATAGAGAGAAACCTAAATTTAGAAATGGATAGGAATATTATAAAAACAATCTTGGTCCTAGGCATGAAAGATTTTGATGTTATACTTGGAATGGACTGGTTGCCGAAAAATCATGCAACCATTCATTTTTTCGAGAATTATGTAATTTTTTAACCACCTGGTGAAGAAGAATTTCATTTCTTTGGAACAAGGGTGAAACTTCTACCCCGACTTATATTAGTAGTGCAGGCTGAATGCTTGTTGAAAAGAAGTCTGCTCAAGGATTCTTAGAGTCTTTGACCAGCATTGATCATAAGGAATTAAGCATCGATGAAGTTTGAGCGAATAGGGATTTTTTATATGTATTTTCAAAATATTTCCCAGGAATGCCTCCAAACCGAGAGGTCGAGTTTACTATTGAGCTCGTATCGGGTGCCACGCCAATTTTAAAAGTCCATTATCATATGGCATCAGTGGAACTTCAAGAATTGAATGTACAATTGTAAGAGTTGTTAGACAAAGGTTTTATTAGGCCCAGTGTCTTACCATGGGAAGCCCCAATATTGTTCGTAAGAATAAAGATGGATTGATGAAAATATGCATTGATTATACAGAGTTGAGCCATATTACAAATGAAAATAAATATCTCCTTCCCAGAATTGAAGATTTATTTGACCATTTACAAGGTGCCAGGTCATCTCGAAAATTGATTTAAGATTAGGATATCATCAGTTGAAAATTAAAACAACTAATGTTCCTAAGACAACATTTAGAACTTGATATGAGCACTAGGAGTTCTTGGTGATGACTTTAGGCTTGACAAATGTACCAGCAGTCTTTATGGATCTCATGAATCGGGCTTTCCACAACTGTTTGGATCAGTTTGTTATTGTCTTCATTGCCGATATACTAATCTATTCAAAGAGTGAGCATGAACATATGAAACGCCTAATGATTATTCTTGAAATACTGAGGAAGGAGAAGCTCTTTGCCAAATTCAACTCATGATCTGGTTGGTAGTAGTAGTTCATGCACTAAAGATCTCACAACACTATCTCTAAAGAGCTAACTGTGATATTTATATAGACCACAAAAGCCTAAAGTACTTCACCCAGAATGAATTGAACTATCCTCACAGTTCAACTACTATTCGAGACCTAATTAGAAAGCTGAAGTTAGTGATCCATTTCTACAAAAGATTAAAGTTGAAGTTGGCACAAGCAAATGAAAGGGTTTTGAGTTAGTTGAAGATAATGCCTTGATGTTTAAAGGGAGATTGTGTGTACCGAAGAGTGAGAAGATAAGAAAAGAAGTATTAGAAGAAGTCGACTTTACCTGATATGCAGCACACCCTATGAGAACAAAAATGTATAAAGACTTTCAAAGCATATTTTGGTGGTGGAATATGAAAAGAAGAATAGGTCTATTCGTAGAGAAGTGCCATCAGGATTATTAAATCCACTAGAGATTCCTGAATGGAAATATGAGCACATCGACATGGATTTTGTAGCTAGTTTTCCAAAGTCAAATAGAGAAAACGTTGCAATCTAGGTTATTATCAACAAATTGACAAAGTCAGCTCATTTATTACTAGTAAAGATGATTTTAATATGGATCAATTAGCTCAGATATATGTTAGAGAAGTGATCAAATTACATGGGACCCCGGTCTCTATTGTATCAAACGGAGATTCAAGATTCATTCCAAAATTTTGGAAAAGTATACACAAGGCAATGGGGAATAAGCTAAATTTTAGTACAACTTTCCACCCACATTCAGATGGTTAGTCGGAGAGGACTACTCAAATTCTGAAGGACATGCTTCAAGCATGTATCCTAGATCTAGGAGCAAGCCGGAGAAAACATCTATCATTGGTAGAATTTGCCTACAATAATAGCTATCAGAATACCATAGGAATAACCCCTTTATGAGGCTTTGTATGGTAGAAATTACAGATCTCCAGTTCATTGGGGGTGAAGTTGGTAAGCAAAGAATTCTAGGGCTTGAGATTACTGAGCGAACAGTTCAAGCTATTGAGAAGATTCGAGCTAGACTAAATATTGTCCAAGATCGACATGAAATTTATGCAAATAATAGGATGAAGGACTTGAGTTCGGGGTTGGTGATAGTTTTCCTAAAAATAGCTCCTATGAAGAGAGTTATTTGATTTGGCAAAAGGGGAGAGCTCCAACCAAGATATATGGGGTCTTTCGAGATTTTGAAACGTGTGGGAACAGTATCTTATGAGTTGGAATTGCCTCCTAAACTTTTAGCAGTAAACAATGTCTTCCATGTCTCTATGCTTCATAAATATGTTTCATATCCTAGCCACGCGATTAATCCTCATTCGTTAGACATTCATCCAAATCTAACTTGCGAGGAAGCTCCATTAGTCATCTTGGATATGAAGATTCGAATACTTCGAAATAGAGAAATTCCATTAGTAAAAGTTCAATGGCAAAATCACGCGGCTGAAGGTCCACATAGAAACATGAGACATATATTAAAGTTAAATATCCACAGCTTTTCGATAACCAAGGTAAATTTGTCAAAACTTTTTTAGGAGATGAGGATGTGATACCCCAAAAATATGTACAATATATTATGAGGTATAAATGCAGGTTTTGAGATTTTAAGGTAACCTAACAACTTTACCTTGTTTTTGGTACCTTGTGTTAATATTCCTAATAATTTGATATATATGAGTTTTACATTAAATTGAATTTTAATATTGTTTTGGATATTTATTAAATTATTATCTAAATATCTAATAAAAATTATTTAGATGAAACTTGAAATTTGCACATATCCACACTAGAATCTTATTATCATGTAGTTATATATTTTTATTTTTTAAAATTCTAATTTCATGATAAGTTTGTTTGTTGAAAGACTAAATTTGAATTAAGAGTCCTAATAGAATTTTCATTATACAATTATCCTTATCAAATCACAACAATAAATACTCTCTCGTTGTTGTACTCAATTCACACAAATTCGGAGAGGGAAAAGAAAGAAAAGAGAGAAAAGAAGGGGAGAAAAAAATAGAGAGAGAGGAAAAAATGTGAGAAAGGGAGGAAGGGGAGAGAGAGAGAGAAAATGTTTTCTAGCGTGTTCAAGATTCGTTCACTAGAATTTTCAATTTTAAGTAGCTTAAATATACAAGCAATTTCACGAATTAGGTATGGATTTCTATATGTGCCAAGTGGTTTCGTGTTTTCACTTTTTAATGTTTTAAGTAATTTATGTGATATTATATGATCCAAATTAAAGAAGGATCTCGTGGGTAATAAATACCATGAGGTATTATTATGTTTATCTACATGGAAATCAGTCATAAGGCTAAATAACCTAAGTAGAGATTGAGAATGAATATGATATAAGCGAGAATGAGACGGTCATGTTTCTATTCCACTAGAAAAGTAACGTTATGTGCATAATTTACTTACTTTTTATATTAAAGTATGATAATATTGACATGAAATCTGTAATGAGTGTATTCATATGCTCATTCCATATTCTAAATTCATTTTACAGATGCTTGATGGATCATAGTTGAAGGTTGAGATTGGTATAGTCTGTGTCGTGGGATCAAGAATTTAAATTTTCTTTTAGTATTTAGTTAGAAAATCTTTTGCAATGGAAATTTTATTTTAAAATCAATGGATTTACATTTCATTAGTTGATTGAGTTTATTTGACATATTATGAGACATAAAATAGTTTATTTTATTCCCCATTTTTTTTAATTTTGTATTACACTAAGAATCAATCAATTTATTTTATGAATAAAGGAATTATTTGAGTAACTTTTGAAACATAAGTTCCGGGGCGTTACAGATCCATAGTTGCTTCATTGAAGGCTAAAATGAAGTGCCTCTATGTGCATTCATCTCATATTCGAAGTCGAACATCATGTGTTTGTTTGTAGCAAATAAAAAGCTGTGCATGTAATTCACTTACGAGTCGAAGTAGCCTCTCTGTTAACTATTCATTGTTGAGAAGCCCATCACAGTCTTAATTGCTCATCTTTGAGAAAGACGGTGTGAAACTTACTCATTATTCATTGAGCTACCAATCAATGTAGTCATCGCGGTTGAAATGGATAAGCAAGAAGCAGAAGGTGATGGTGATGGTGATGGCATAACCATAAAGAGATTTAAGGGGGGCTGGGCTGGGCCGGGGTGTAGCCAAGTTCAGTCCCCGACCCTTTTTTAGTGTGAAAAAAAATCTTGTAAATTTTTTTGTGTGAATTAATTTTTTCTACATATTAACTCTACTTCTTATCCGATTCTGAATCCATATCTGCATAACCAAGTCGAGAATTCAATTATTTTGGAGTTTCGATGTCATGAATGGAAAAATTACTGTCACTTCCACCAGGTGTAAACTTGGAATGCGACCTTGAACGTATATGTCTCTTCAAGTATGGACCCTAAAAAGTACGTCTTTGAGGAGTATTTCTATCGGGTCAAAAAACTCCACGGAGAAATCCCTTCGGACAATGTAGCAGAACTTGATTTCATCAGTTTTGCATATAAACACACCTTAATAAAGGGACATAGTAAATAATGAGATAAAGTGCTACATACAAGTAAATTAAGATAAGTTACTTATGAATAAAATTATTATATTTGGCCAAACAAGATTTATTTTTTTACTTGCACCTACCCGAGCACTATTAAGGGATATTGAATAAAGATGAAAACATAGGCTAATTTACACGGGTTTGGACGACTACTCTTAATAATGTTGACATTTTAAGATAAAAACTCAAAATCTTATCAATTACCTTTTCATTTATTTAGGTATCAGATATTGAAACTTTTATAATCAAAATTTGGAGCATATGAATTTCAACATTAAAAGAGGCATTAAGTATTTTTTTCTTTAGTAATTATCGAACAAATTGAAACTTCTTTGAACTACATCTTTTAACTTTTACACTTAAATATGAATTGAAAAGTTTCAAAAAAAAATTGGTAGGGATGGGAAAAACTCTTTGCATCGTTACGTACGATTGTTGGAAGTGTAAAAGTCAAACGTTAATTGAATGTCACTAGACAAGGATAAATTTTTTTTTGTCAATGATTCAAAATAATTTCCAAATGCTTCTCTTTTATCTGATATTATAGCTCTTCTTCTAAGGATATATGGTGATTCG
The DNA here is from genome assembly GCA_019097785.1 of Fraxinus excelsior. Classification (NCBI taxonomy): domain Eukaryota; kingdom Viridiplantae; phylum Streptophyta; class Magnoliopsida; order Lamiales; family Oleaceae; genus Fraxinus; species Fraxinus excelsior. The sequence continues at coordinate 1,215,892 of CM032638.1, read as the reverse complement.
TTCGTATCAAAGAGTAGAAACATTGTAGTTTATTCCCTTGCCGCTTTTGTTACACTTTTTCCAATCTAACATCAAAAAGTGTATATCGTAAAAATTTTCGCCTAGTAAAAATTCCCCTTCCTACTTGAAAGAACAAAAAATTTAATAAAAAAATATTATTTATCCAAATTGCATAGCTCTTCAACGTAAGGAGAGGTTGGGTGCTGGTCTAGAACACACATATAATGTAGTTTTAACATGTGTGCACAATGTGATGTCTAAACCAAACAAATATATATATATATATATATAACAAAATAGAAAAATGAGAAAGGAACACGCAGCTATCCATAACTTCTTTACTAACCTCTGATACTGCAATACATCGTACCTTCGATTTCTCTGAATCCATTAGCTCAAATTTGGTATGTAAAAATCATGTAATTATTTTTTGATTTATTATCAATGTGAAAATGATCCCAGTCTTTTGTGGGATCTCCAAAAAATGAATAAAGATTTAATCTGTTGACCCCAAAAAATGTGTCAACAGAATCCCCACCACATCTCCTCCACGTGGACATCACCTGCACACTGAACACCATGTTAGGAGGCAAAGGCCGCCGGTCAAGAAAAATGTCTGACGATCATTTGCACTCCGACGGTTAAGTTAACGACCGTACAAAAGAAAAAATGAGTGCAAAAGATGGAAGACGAGAATATGATAGGGTTATAGAACATCCCTTAATTGAAATGGATCACACATATATATAAAGAAACAAATGGGCTGAATGGGTAATGGGCCAAGGTCTAGTCCAATACGAATTGTTTTATGGGTATAACAATAGTCCCCCAAGTCTGAGTCGTACATTTATGTGCGGGTCAGACTTTGAAATATAAGATGTCAGTAGGTAAGATCTTGCAGATTGCCTAAAATGTAAGTAACTCCGATAAGCGAGGATTTAAAACTGCCTCGAAAATATGCTTCGATCCCAAATAGGCGAGCAACTTCTATAAATCAGGACTTACAACTGCCTTAGAAAATATGTGTGCTAGCCTAAATAAGAGAGGGCTTACGAATTGCCTTGAAAATATAAGTAGCTTGGATAAGTGAGGACTTACGAACTGCCTCATAAAATATGTGTGGCAGCCTGAATAGCGAGGGCTTATGAATTGCCTCGAAAGATAGATGTTGTATATAATTTGTTGAAATTTCGGCAGTATCTCCTCTATAATATGGACTAAACCAATCTTGTAATACAATAAAATATATCCACTACACATATACCAAATAAATTTGGGGACCATTTGCCCTTCAAATTACTCATGACGATAAAATGAACAATGACATTTTAAATTTCTCCGAGATATAATGTGTCATAACCTACTAGCAGTGATGTGAAGTACGTACTCGACAGCAATAATATAATGGATATACTAGCAATAATAATGTAATTATACTAAGGTTGTGTTTGACACCCTTTTGGAGAAGAATTTGATTTAGAATAGTGATTGATGAAAGAATACGTGGTTAAAAATTAAGAATTTTTAAATTTATGTGTAATACTATTTTATTGTTAGAATGTGTGGTTAAAATGAAGAAAGAAAAAAATGAAAAAGAGAATGAGAAAAAAATGGATGTCAAACAATGGTTAAGATACCAGTATCACAATAGTCCCCCAAATTTGAGTCAAATATTTGTTAAATAAATAAAATTATTTTAGCTCGTGTACTAGTGTTATTTACTTCATGTACTTACTGTTTCTATTTAATATATTGCCATGCTCTTCAGTATAATCCGGACTTAGTCCACTCCAATAATAATATCAAACTCATAGTTTTGTATAATAATATCAAACTCATAATTCTGAACATATGCACATCAATATTTATGAATTGAGACACTTTAGCACTTTTGACTGTAGTCTGACTTTATTTATAATTTCCACATGTATAGGCAGTTTGCTTGCCTTTTTTTCCCATGCATGGGGTTGAGTGATTCACCCATGCTGAGGCTTCTTTAACAACTTTAGTTGTTCAAGGCATGTGCCACACTTTGCGAGCGGCAAATGTGGTCCTTTTTGGAATCCAACTTCTCGTCGAAGTGCCCACGCATCTCTTCATAGGGACAAATCATGTATGAAGAGGCTTTCCCTTTGATCTTTATCAATAGGAGGTACTATTTATTATTTTTGAAGTTGTGCAAATTTAATTTTTTAGATTGCAAACTTTGTTTCTTGAATGAGGACTCTAATGTTAGGTTTTAGTTGATTTTGTAATTGATAGTGTAAAAGTTCAAGGAGTAATGTGCAATTTGTTTAAAAGTTAGTTAAATAGGTCTAGGATTTCGAGTTTGGAACAAGAAGGAAAGCGTCGCGGATTTTCGTTGGACTGTTGACAAGGGTTATCTCGAGCTACAAAAATAGAAACTGCATCGCTAGACTGTCGCCCCTACTTCGCTCGAGTGAGAGTGATATGAAAGTACTTTATTTCGCGTTTTAGAGGCTTTTTTCTTGGTCCACTTGTTTTAAACCCTACCTATAAATATTTTAAAGCCACAGGATGAGATTTCTTAAGGTTGAACATTGAGCAAACATTGTGTTTTCATATTTTCTTCATCTTTGAAACTTTCAACCTTCATGTTTCTTTGATATACTGTTCTTGGTGACGAAAAACATTAGATTTCTAATCCAAATACCAAATCGCTGTTTCTTACATATCTGTTAGAGTTGTTGAAGATCGAGGAATGTAACTGAAGTTCCAATTGGTGAAGAACGGGCTTCTCTTCAAGTTCCACAAGAGATAAACGATTCCACAAAGTTAGGAGTTACTGCAAGAGGGCAGAATCCAGGAGAGTTTTGGAAATTGCAGTTGGAATTGGTGCATGAGCACTGAATTCAGGAGAGCTGTCAAAATTGCAGTAAGGAGATCAGATAGTACGTGTTGTAGTCTAGTCTGGTGGACTGTAAGTCACGAATCTTTTATTGTATATTGTTAACTGGCAAAGTACTCGAAGTTTTTACCCAGTTGGAGTTTCTCTGTGATCATTCTTGTGTTTTTACTGCTTTACATAATGATTATATGAACTGCGGTATTTAAACATAAGATTAAATTGACTAACCATCTAGAGATAATTAATTGGTGACTTGTTCCCAATTAATTAATAATTTTAATTTCGTATAAAATAGCTATTAACCCCTCTCTAGGTATTGTTAGGGTCGAACTGCGTAAATTTCATCCAAGATAATGTCACCTCTTCCTTTATTCCAGGAATGAGGACCGCCTCTTCATTTATTTAAAGAATGAGGTCTCCAACCAGGGATAAGCATCTGGCGTGGCGGGAAATAAACATCTCATGAATAGTTTTCAAACTATCGGAGTCTTATGAACTAGCCTCAAAATGGTAAAGTCTTATAGTTGGGCTAGCCTTGGAATGACGAGCTAGACTCAACGATAGTGAGAGGTGAAGAATAGGATCTCACAAAGCCAAGAGTAAGCATCTGACGAAGCGGGAAATAGACATTCTGCGAATAGCTCTCGAACTATCACAGTCTTATAAGCGAGCCTCGGATAGACGAGGTCTTACAACTAAGCTCAACAATAGTGCTATCAAAGTCTTATAACTAGTTTCGAAATGATGAGGTCTTACAGTTAGGCTCAACGATAGTGAGAGGCGAGAAATAACCATCTCGCGAGGCCACGAATAAACATCTGGCGATTTGCCTATTCTTTTTTCAAAGAACGATGACTTATAAAATATGATGTATCTTCCTTTATTCAAGGAATGAGTACTTCAAAAAATACTATCTCTTCCTTTATTCAAGGAATGAGGTCTCCAAGAGATCGCCTATTCCTTTATTCAAGGAATGAGGACTTAAAAAATATTGCCTCTTCCTTTATTCAAGGATTGAGGACTTCATGATAATACATTTTCCTTTATTCAAGGAATAAGGTCTTCAAGAGATCGTCTCTTCCTTTATTCAAGGAATGAGGACTTAAAAAAATAATCTCTTCCTTTATTCAAGGAACGAGATCTTCAAGAGAACGCATCTTCCTTTATTCAAGGATTGAAGACTTCATGATAATATATTTTCCTTTATTCAAGGAACGAGAACTGCAAAAAATAATGCCTCTTCCTTTATTCAAGGAACGAGAACTGCAAAAAATATTGCATCTTCCTTTATTCAAGGAAAGATGACTACCTCTTCCTTTATTCAAGGAACAAGGTCTTCAAGAGATCACATCTTCCTTTATTCAAGAAACGAGGACTGTCTCTTCTTTTATTCAAGTAACGATGATTGCCTCTTCCTTTATTCAAGAAACGAGGTTTTCAAGCGATTGCCTCTTCCTAGGGATGGCAAAAAAGCTCGTCGGCTCGGGCTCGGCTCGGAAAAAGCTCGAGTCGGCCCGGCTCGGGCTCGGTTACAACGAGCCAAGGCTCGGGCCGAGCCTCATTTTTTTGGCCAAGCTTGGCTCGGCTCGGCTCGGCTCGGGCCCAAAAAAGCTCGGCACAAAAAAGCTCGAGTTGAGCCCGAGCTTTTTTCTTTAATTTATAATACGTATAAACCGTATAAATTTTAAATTTTTTAAGTAAAAAATGTAGATTTGACATTAAAAAAAATAAAAAAACGAGCAGGCCCGGGCTCGGACCAAAAGCTCGGGCCGAGCCTTATTTTTTTGACCGGGCTCGGCTCGACCCAAAAAAAGCTCGGAACAAAAAAGTTCGAGCCGAGCCCGAGCTTTTTTTTTCGGCTCGGCTCGTTGACATCCCTACCTCTTCATTTATTCAAGGAATGAGGACTTCGGAAAATATTGCAACTTCCTTTATTCAAGAAATAAGGATTTCATGATAATACCTATTCCTTTATTCAAGGAACGAGGACTGCATCTTCCTTTATTCAAAGAACGAGGTCTTCAAGAGATCCCATCTTCCTTAATTCAAGGAATGAGGACTGCCTCTTCCTTTATTCAAGGAACGAGGTGTTCAAGAGATCACATCTTCCTTTATTCAAAGAACAAGAACTGCAAAAAATACCTCATCTTCCTTTATTCAAGGAACGAAATCTTCAAGAGATCGCATCTTCCTTTTTTCAAGGAACGAGGACTGACTCTTCCTTTATTTAAGGAACGAGGTCTTCAAGAGATCGCCTCTTCCGTTATTCAAGGAACAAGGGCCTCGAGATTCGCGAATCCAGGGATAAGCATCTTGCATAACGGGGAATAACCATCTCGCAAATAGCTCTCAAATTATCGGAGTCTTATAAGAGGGTCTCATATAGACGAGATCTTACAGCTAGTCTCAACAATAGTGCTATCAGAGTCTTATAAACTGGCCTCGAAATGACGAGGTCTTACAATTAGGCTCAACAATAGTGAGAGACGAGAAATAACCATTTCGCGAGGCCAAGAATAAACATCTGGCAATTTGCCTCTTCTTTTTTCAAGGAACAAGAACTTTAAGATATTGTCTCTTTCTTTATTCAAGGAACGATGACTCATAAAATGTTGCTTCTGATGATAAGCAATCCACAAATTAAGGATCGCCTTCAATAATAAGAAGACTACGAACTATGGCTCGCCTTGAGCTATTAGAATAATCAATGGAGCCTTTGAACATGAGAATTCTAAGCTAAGCAATTTATCGAAAACTTAACGTGCTCTTGTAATAATAATAATTCATTTAGCATGAATGATATTTGCAGCCCATCCATGACACCATCAAGAATTACAATAGCAAATTTCATATACTTTCACAATTCGTCATCGTAGATGTTGTATTAATCCATGCACACATTAGATGATATATCACTATAAATTTAAAAAGCAAATAGAAGAATTTTGGCACCTCTAACTCAAATTTTGCCATTACCTATCTTCAATATGAAGATCCCAGTAATAAACAAATATTCACTTGGTGGTAAAATAATTTTTCAAGTCACCAGTCGATAAATAAATCGAATTGATGACTTTAAAATGAAAGCATACATGGATTCCAAATTAATGTGATCGATAATCTTCAAATGAGCCTTTCGTACTAATAAAATCCCAAATTTTTTATTTCATGCTATTTAGTTATGGTAAAACAACAATAAATGGAGTGCCTCAAAATAATACCCACCATTCAGCAATAGATTTTGAGTAGGGACATACCCAAATCAACAAACACAAACCACTTGCCTAATCAAATCTTGCAAGTCTCTAATAGGAATTACAACGGGCCAATACTACCCAATACCCAATGAGCCCAAATAATTTAGATAATTAAAAGAAGAGAAAATTACATAAAACCAGAGGTTTAGTTTGACATTTTAAAAAATCAGGTATACTTTTTTAAATATTAGGTTTACCATTATAAAAATCAGGTTTTAAGTTTATTTTTGCAAAAATCAGGTAGTATATTAAAATCCAAATTCTTAACCTAATCAATTTCCTCCCAACTCTCTCTCTCAATCTCTCGCCTCTCTTTATTCCAACCTATTGCCTCTATTCTCTGTCTCTGTACCAATCCATCACCTCTAACAATCATGAGGCGGCTCCGACAGCTCTGGCGACTCCTGTAGTGGTTGGGTGTGGTGGATTGCTGTGCACAGTGCGTGTGGTGAGGTGTTGTGGATTACTTTGCATTTGGCTGCGCAAAAGAGAAGGGTCGGAATTCTTTGGCATTGGATACAGCAATTGGGATGTGGCAGTTGCTATTTGCAGAGAAACAGTGGCCACTAGTCGATCATTGGTGCCAGTTCTGGGGATGTGTGGAGGTGGTTGATCTATGGTGGTATGTTTTGGGTAGTGGTGATGGACCTGTGGTGGTGGTGGTGGTGATCCGTGGGGTGGTCATCGATTTTTGTTATTGTTGTGGTGGGGTTAACGGCTGGCGATGATTCTTTTTGGTTTCCGAGACCTAGATATTGAACTGTAACTGTGACTTTAAAAAAATAATCTGTGACCCCACAAATTTGAAAATACGTGACATGTGACCTATAATTTTTTTGATGTGACCTATAAAATTTTAGATTTGTGACCTCGAAATAATTCGTGACCTACAAAATATTTTATCTGTGATCCATAAAAAAATTGTGACCTATAAATTTTTGATAAGATGTGACCTGGAATTAATAAGATATACGTGATCAAATTGTAGAATTAAATAATTAATTAATTAATAAAAATTAAAAACCTGATTTTTGCAAATGTCAAACTTAATACATGATCCGTGAACTTTTCCCTTAAAAGAAACATGGGGCTAGGAATCTAAGAGGAGAGCCCAAAATAATATTAAAATTTTTGACCCATCATGGTTGAGTGGGTAAAGTAGGTCCAAGTGGCTAATGGACTAGCTGGCCCAAATAAAAGGATGGAAGAAGATTCGTGTAGCAGTAAATCTCTAAAGAAAAATGAAGTGCGCAAAAAACTAGCAACATTACAAATAACCTGCTAAAATTACTAGCTAGCAAACAGTCCTTAACACGGCTGAAAGGGACAATCCAACAAATTAAGGAGACACGTTTTCACAAAGGACACCATAGGCTGCTAAATACGGTATGAATTATGTTTGTTGTACATAAAAATGTGTACATGGGGTGGGACCCATTTTTGAAACAATTAAAAAGTGAATCCCATCCATGTGAGGGAAATGACATCATTATGTACAAAAATTATGTACACCGAGCATTGTTAGCCATAGGCTATAGCCCTCCAAACCAAAAACATTTCCAAGAAAACCATGGCTGCCGAAACCACTTTGAAAGAAAACGGTCAACAATAGTTGATGGTCTGTAATTACCTCAAATGTCGATGGGCGTCGGAGGCTGTGATGCTCTCGATGAAGGTGGTCGAAGACTTCATCTTAGCAAAGAAACCTCAGCCCAACATTGAAGGCTGCTTATAGATTGACTATTATTATGGTTTCAAACATATCTTCAAGCTTTGTAAATTTAATTGCCGGGTAGATCATAGTTTCCATTTCTTTTTCATTTCTCCCTATGCTTTCATGAGTTAGCACCATTAGAAAATCACTTCCAATGATAAGTAGATCTTTCTTCCATTTACACTCTGAGAGATATTGGGAATGTGTCCACCTCTATTTCAATTTCTCAGTTGTTAATTGCTGACTTTTTAATGCTGAGCTTAAAAGAAATAATGGCTACTCCGTATTAACAGCAACAAAATATATGATGGAGGAAATCAAGGAATCATTGAAGATCAAGATAAATCATTGAAGATCAAAATGATTGATGATTATGATGATGTGCTTAATTTTAGGAATTGTTATTTATCTTTACATATTTAGTTTATTGAGTTGTACTATATATTGATGGTTTCTCTTTGAATAAAATCACAACTCCAATTTCTATCATTCTCCAGAATTTCTTCTTGGTATCAGAGCAGGTTTCGAGCTTCCGCTTCCGACGAGCGGCCTAGTGCTGCTCGTCCGGCCAACTTTTCCATTTTTTTGTCTTTTTTTTTTTAAAAAAAAAATTCTTATCATCATCAATGCTTCTATATGAATCATCATGATTTCACTTTTCTACCCATAACAATTTGATTTTCACTCATCTCAAGTTATCTTCCACCATATATATCATTCAAGATCCAGACAATACAAATCAATATCCTACTTGCATCAAATTCAAACAGCACAGCAACAACAAAAATTCATACCAAAAATCAATGTATGAATCCATTACTTATCAAAAATTGGAATCATCGGAACATTCTCTGAACAAACTCTGAGAGACACAACCCATGCAATATGGGATACACAAGATTCGCAAAAAAAAAGGGCGAATTCAGACCATCACAACAAGTGACATATCTTCACAAGGATGAAGATTTAAACAACAAACTTTGCCTCCAACCCCGGCAAAGTTTGAGGGAGGATATTAACAGCAACAAAATATATGATGGAGGAAATCAAGGAATCATTGAAGATCAAGATAAATCATTGAAGATCAAAATGATTGATGATTATGATGATGTGCTTAATTTTAGGAATTGTTATTTATCTTTACATATTTAGTTTATTGAGTTGTACTATATATTGATGGTTTCTCTTTGAATAAAATCACAATTCCAATTTCTATCATTGTCTAGAATTTCTTCTCTCAGTTGTGAACTTGGTGGCAGAAAGCATGGTTTTAAAAAACGTAAACAGGTACTGAGACATTTTATTGTCACGAGGCAAGGCGTAAGCCTCAAAACGTTTTGAGGCGTAAGCCTCAACACAAACAAAAAAACTCAAGTTGAAAAATTAGAAAACAACATAAAAATATATAACTAATGGTTCCAATGAATAATAAATAATCATGAATATTTTTTAACAAAAAAAGAAAGCAAAATCCAAAATATATTAATAAAGTTGAAAACAATCAATAGTTATATGAATCCAACAATAAAAATTAAATATAGTGTTTAAATTAAAAAAGCATAAAAGTCTCCGAAATGAAATATAGTAGTAAGACATAAATCCTAGAGGTCTCCATTATCATCACTATCCATACGATCCTCTAGGTCATTGTCATCTCCAACCCTGTTATCATTTTCATCGTCACTGTCAATATTTATCATATCATCTTCCTCGTCAATCAGTAGTGATTGTGCTTTTCCCTTATCTGTGAATTCAAATAAAACGTGTTAATATAATTTCAAATAAATAGAAAACAGAAAACTTCAAATTAACATTTATAAGAATACCTATTTGTGAAAAAGTGCGTTTTTATTCAGTTGACTTTTTGTATGATAACTTCGAGAAGAATTTTCAACCCCTTCAACATCAAAAAGATTTACATTGGAATCATCATTAGTTAGATCAAGTATGCTTGACTGAACTTCAGGATCTTGATCGGCAATCCATTCATCATCATATGGCAATTCCTCAATAGTTAAATGATCATCATCCTCTTTGAGTGTCTTCAGTCGTGTATGTCGAGCCTTGAGCTTTTTATTATACAAGATATAGACTAAAGTGTTCAGCCTCGTTGTGGTCAAGCGATTTCTTCTTTTGGTAAGTACTTGATTGGATGTACTCCAATTACGTTCACACTCAGAAGATGAACAAGTTAGACTTAAAACTCGTATTGCAAATCGAGACAATTCTGGAGTTCCATCACCAAATTGAGTCCACCAAGCAACTAGAACAAAATAATAATGAAATAATAAACAATATGCCAATACACGTGTAAAAAAAAAGGCTGAATTTAAATTGAAAATAATAAAAATGTGAGGTAAATAAAATTTAATATCTCCTAATACATACCAGGAGAACGTTTTGTGCAAGTTGATTTTGCATTTTCGAGACCAAAGAAGTTATATCTGTTTAGGAAGTTATCCAATTGGAGATCTGCTTTCTCCCTATCTTTTTGATCAGGGATGAGTCTCACCATGCAATTAAATAGACCCGCTTTGACTTCAGGATGCTTAGAAAAATTATCCGCGTATTGAAAATGAGGATTCATATAATATGCAACAGCATGATGCAAGTCTCTGTGCAGCTGATATTCCCACTTTTCATCTATTATATCCCAAATCTCCTTATACGCTGCTTCCTTGTTGCCCAAATTTTTTGCTATCTCCTCTTTAGCAGTATCCATAGCTCCATAAATAAATCTCATGGCAGGCATCTTTTCAGAATCTACGAGTCTTAGTACAGTAACCAAATGATTTGTGGTCTTTAATGCATATGCAATGCTTGGCCAAAAATTACTATCTCTCAATATGATCTTCTTTATTTCTTTGCCCTCTGCTTTGTTTGCCCATCTTGAATTTACCCATTCCTCTGAAGTAAACATAGTTTGTAGTGGTTTTTTCAATTCATAAATTCTTTGGAGAGTCAAGTAAGCGATAGCAAATCTAGTAGCACTAGGTCGAAGTAGCTCATTCTTTGCAATTTTTCTCATTAATGCCAATACCCATTGATGATTATAAATGTAATTACTTATCTTCTTTACCTTCATCAAAGCATTCTTGTGTTGGGCAACTCTCTAAGTTTTTCGAGCATTAAATCAAGACAATGTGCGGCACAAGGAGTCCAATATAAATGTTTTCTTTTATCCATCAATTTTTGTCTTGCTGCTTTATAGGCACTAGCATTATCAGTTATAAACTGAACAACATGTTCTTCTCCAACTTCTTCAACAACGTCATCCAGTAACTTAAACATCAGATTAGGATCCTTAATTGCATCTGAAGCATCAACAGATTTTAGAAAAATAGTTCCATGTGGATTATTGACTACAAAATTAATCAAACTTCTATTCCTCATGTCAGACCAACCATCAGATAAAATAGAAACTCCAATTTTGCTCCATGTCTTCTTTATATCTTCAACAATATTTTTGGTAGTTTCCAATTCCTTTTTTAAGATCCAAGAGCGTAGATCATGTGTAGTATGGGGCTTATAACCTCTGCCATATGAACCAATAGCCCAACACATGTTAACGAATGAAGGAGATGCTACAGCGTGGAAGGGTATTGCATTTTCGAAAAAGAATCTGCCAACATCCAAGCTGATTTTACTGCGTAGCTCTTTCGGAGTCATCTTTGGAGTTTGATTGTCTGTTTCTTCCTCATCACCAATATTTGTAATATATCTATCCATTGGTCCCCTAATACCCCTCATAGAATCTTGCACTTTATTATTGTTATCTCCCTCATAGTAATTACAGAGTGTACCATGTCATCAAATTGTTGTTGTGAAAGCTGTTTTTTCATGGTTCCTATCTTCATATAATCTTCAATCTCTTTTTTGACATTTTCAGGAACATTGGGACATGGAGCTACATTCTTATATGTGCATGCTAAATGTTATTTCATGCGCTTGACCCCTCCTGTAATTGTTTTCTTGCAAAATTGGCACTCAATATAAAGATACGTCTTCTTCTCATCTCCCAAACTTACAACTTTCTTTCCATATTTCCAAGCCGGATCTTTTCTATTGCTCTTTCCCATCCTACAAGTTATATAGTTGAAAAATGAACAACTAAATAAAAGAAAATAACTAAATAAAAATGGAAAGCCACTATGAAATTCAACATGGCCACTGTGAATAGAATGGAAAGCCATCAGCAGTAAGTTTTTATCATTGTAAGAAAAAAAAATTCATTTTCAATACGAAAATTGGAAAGGCAGATTTCATGTTGATGATTCAAATCAAGCCTTACCTTCAGCCTTCAGGTACAATCTGCCAAACAGAACATGTGCAATCTGCATTCAGGTGCAATCTGCCGAACAGAACAGGTGCAAAGTCAGCCTAAAACAATTTCAAATTGTAAGTCAATGACTCACTATAAAAAGGCAAAAGCAAAGGAGAAAAGAGACATAGAAGCAGCACTTGAGGACCTCTTTAAGCGAAGGATTGAAGACAAGTTTTCTGGATGCCGTTTAGTTCTGGGAAGATTTCTTACTGCCGTGTAGTTCTGCCCTCTGAGAAGAAGTTCTGGCTGCCGTGTTGAAGGATCTTTGGTATTCTAGGTATTTTAATATTTTGTTTGGCCCAAAAGGTCTTTTTTAAAGAGAGCCCCTTTTAATTCCTTTTCAAACCATAGAAAAAAAGGGGAGTTCATTTAATGGGCCTAGTCAAACTAAGTTTTAGTTTAAAAAGTCCACCAACTAAGTTTTTTAGTTAGATGGCCTCAAGATACAAATAAAAGGAAAACACAATTTGTAAATTACTAAAATATCCTTGTATTTAAAAAGACACTGCACTGATATTCGTAACGATACTGATATCGTTCCCGTAACAAAAAAACGACCTGAATATCGTTTCAGTATGAAATACATGTTGATTTTCGTAACGATATGGACATCGTTCCTGTAATAAAAAACGACTTCAATATCGTTTCCGTACGAAATACACACTGCTTCACTGATCTTCGTAACGATATAGAAATCGTTCTCATAACAAACAAAAAACGACTTGGATATCGTTTCAGTATAAAATACACGCTAATTTTTGTAACGATATGGACATCGTTCCTGTAATAAAAAACGACTTCAATATCGTTTTCATGAAATCGTTCTCGTAACAAAGTAACGACGTTCATATCGTTTCAGTATAAATTTGTCGAGTTGGAACTTATTTCAGTCAACATCGTAACTAGAACGACATATAAATGTCGTTTCTTCCCATATAAAACGACAAATATGTCGTTGTAGTGTCAAACCCACGAAACAAAGTAACGACATTCATATCGTTTTAGTACAAATTGGCGAGTTGGAACTCGTTTCAGTCAAAATCGTAACTAGAACGACATATATGTCATTTCTTCTCATATGAAACAACGATGATGTCGTTATAGTGTCAAACCCATGAAATAAAGTAACGAGATTCATATCGTTTCAGTACAAATTTGACGAGTTTGAAATCGTTGCAATTCAAATAATAACTAGAACGACATCGGTATTGTTTCTATTTACAGAAAACGAGAATTATATCATTATACCTAAAAAAAGGACAATTCGATCATCCATGACCACTTAACATACATTCTTCGTATGTAAGACAACAAAAATAGGTCATCGGGGTGAGTTTAATCTCACTCCAAGAAATTAGGGGAACATTTGTGTTTCTATAATTCTCTATCACCTTTGAATTATGTTGATAGAAAGAAAGTATTTCCGTTCGCTCTTTCTGAGCCATGTGAGTGCTACATCAACCCACTTGATGACCTTTTTCGATCTTCCTATGTATGTTGAAGGCATGATGTGTGGTTGTAGACGATCGAATCGTTATTTCTAGCCAAAACGATATAATTGTCGTTTTTCATGAAAAGAAACGATATCGATGTTGTTATAAACTCGTCAAATTTGTACTGAAACGATATTGACGTCGTTATGTTATTTTATGGATTTGATACATAACGATATCCATATCGTTTCAATACAATTTTGACGACATTGATATCGTTTCAGTTTAAATCATAACTAAAACGATACATATATCGTTTTAGTTCATATACAACGATAATTATATCGTTTTGGCTAAAAACGACTATTCGATATACATGACAACCCGACATGCGTTCGACATACGTAGGATGATCGAAATTAATCATCAAGTGTGTTTGATCTCACTCAAAAGAAACTATGGCGATATTTGTATTCTTATGACTATATACAACTTTCGAACTATTCTAATAGAAAGAAAGTATCCTCGTTCGATCTTTCTAAGTCATTCGAGTGACATCAACCCACCTGATGACATTTTTCGATCGTCGTACGTATGTTGAAGGTATGTTGGGTGGTCGTGGACGATCGAATCGATATTTTTAGCCAAAACGATATAATTATCGTTTTTCATGAAAAGAAACGATATCTATGTCGTTGTAGTTATTATTTGAACTGGAACGATTTCAAACTCGTCAAATTTGTACTGAAACGATATGGACGTCGTTATATTATTTTGTGGATTTGATACATAACAATGTCCATATCGTTTCAGTACAATATCGACGACATTGATATCGTTTCAGTTTAAATCATAACTAAAACGATACATATATCGTTTTAGTTTAAATAAAACGATAATTATATCGTTTTGGCTAAAAACGACGATTCGATGTACACGACAACCCGACATGCATTTGATATACGTATGATGATTGAAATTGATCATCAAGTGTGTTTGATCTCACTCAAAAGAAACTATGGTGATATTTGTATTCTTATGACTATATACAACTTTCGAACTATTCCAATAGAAAGAAAGTATCCTCGTCCGATCTTTCTAAGTCATTCGAGTGACATCAACATACCTGATGACCTTTTTCGATCGTCGTACGTATGTTGAAGGTATGTTGGATGGTCGTGAACGATCGAATCGTTATTTTTAGCCAAAACGATATAGTTATCATTTTTCATGAAAAGAAACGATATCTATGTCGTTGTAGTTATTATTTGAACTGGAACGATTTTAAACTCGTCAAATTTGTACTGAAACGATATGGACGTCGTTATATTATTTTGTGGATTTTATACATAACAATGTCCATATCGTTTCAGTACAATGTTGACGACATTGATATCGTTTCAGTTTAAATCATAACTAAAACGATACATATATCGTTTTAGTTTAAATAAAACGATAATTATATCGTTTTGGCTAAAAACGACGATTCGATGTACACGACAACCCGACATGCATTTGACATACGTATGATGATTGAAATTGATCATCAAGTGTGTTTGATCTCACTCAAAAGAAACTATGGTGATATTTGTATTCTTATGACTATATACAACCTTCGAACTATTCCAATAGAAAGAAAGTATCCTCGTTCGATCTTTCTAAGTTATTCGAGTGACATCAACCCACCTGATGATCTTTTTCGATCGTCGTACGTACGTTGAAGGTATGTTGGGTGGTCGTGGACGATCGAATCGTTATTTTTAGCCAAACGATATAATTATCGTTTTTCATTAAAAGAAACGATATATATGTCGTTGTAGTTATTATTTGAACTGGAACGATTTCAAACTCGTCAAATTTGTACTGAAACGATATGGACGTCGTTATATTATTTTGTGGATTTGATACATAACAATGTCCATATCGTTTCAGTACAATATCGACGACATTGATATCGTTTCAGTTTAAATCATAACTAAAACGATACATATATTCGAACTATTCCAATAGAAAGAAAGTATCCTCGTTCGATCTTTCTAAGTTATTCGAGTGACATCAACCCACCTGATGACCTTTTTCGATCGTCGTACGTATGTTGAAGGTATGTTGGGTGGTCGTGGACGATCGAATCGTTATTTTTAGCCAAAACGATATAATTATCGTTTTTCATGAAAAGAAACGATATCTATGTCGTTGTAGTTATTATTTAAACTGGAACGATTTCAAACTCGTCAAATTTGTACTGGAACGATATGGACTTCGTTATGTTATTTTGTGGATTTGATACATAACAATGTCCATATCGTTTCAGTACAATTTGGACGACATTAATATCGTTTCAGTTTAAATCATAACTAAAACGATACATATATCGTTTTAGTTTAAATAAAATGATAATTATATCGTTTTTGCTAAAAAAACGACGATTCGATTGTCCACGACAACTCGACATGCATTCGACATATGTAGGATGATCGAAATTGGTCATCAAGTGATTTCGATCTCACTCAAAAGAAACTATGATAGTATTTGTGTTCTCGTGACTACATACAACTTTCGAACTATTCCAATAGAAAGAAAGTATTTTCGTTAGTTCTTTCTAAGTCATTCGAAAAACATCAACCCACTTGATGACCTTTTTCGATCGACGTACGTATGTTGAAGGCTTGTTGTGTGGTTGTGGACGATCGAATCGTTATTTTAGCCAAAACGATATAATTATCGTTTTTCATGAAAAGAAACGATATATATATCGTTGTAGTTATTATTTGAACTGGAACGTCGTTATGTTATTTTGTGGATTTGATACATAACGATATTCATATCGTTTCAATATAATTTTGACGACATTGATATCGTTTCAACTTAAATCATAACTAAAACGACATATATATCATTTTAGTTTATATAAAACGATAATTATATCATTTCTGTTAAAAACGATGTCATTATCATTTCTGTTAAAAACGAAGTCATTATCATTTCTGTTAAAAACGATGTCATTAACTACCACGATATGAAAGTTGTTATGTTATTTCGTGAATTTGACACATAACGATGTCATTATCGTTTCAGTACAATTTTGACGATATTGATATCATTTCAATTTTAATTTTAATTAAAATGACATATATATCGTTTTAAGATATATAAAACAACAATTATATTTTGTAAGGTATATAAAAAGTATATATTGCACGTCGCAAAAAGTTTACGTGGGGATAAGGGGAAACAATAAAAAAAATTAATGGTTGAACCGGTGGATGATTACTTAAAAATATTATTTGAAATCAAATTAAATATTTTAAGTTAATTGTCACTAATTATTTATATATTTCGAAATCATAAATTCTGTAAACATTCAATTCATCTTAATTAAAATTAATCTTTTAATACATAATACGTATATAAAATAAAGTGAAATATTTGACTATAATTTTTCAAGATATTCAGAAATATAAGGTTATATATATATGTTATTGCATTAAAATAAAAAATATTGTTCAATGTTTTAATGGTGTGAAAAGAATCATTTTTCTTAAAGGTTGAAGGTTCAAATCTTTGGACTTTGTAAATTTGAATATAATTTGTTAAGATATATATATAGGTTATTGCAAAAATATTAGCAATATTGTTCAATGCCCTAGTGGTGAAGATAACATTTAAAAAAACTTTTTCTTAAAGGTTGAAGGTTCAAATCCTTGGACCTTGTAAATTTGAATTTGATTTGTCAAGATATATATATAGGTTATTGCAAAATAATTATCAAAATTGTTCAATGTCCTAATGGTGTGGGGAGCATTTTACTTTCATTGAGGTTAAGGGTTCAAATCCTAGAGCCTTAAAAAAAAAAAATTTTCCTCATTTACTTGGTTATACAAAGGAGGGTAAAATAGATATTTGCAATTTTTAAATAATTAATTCTTTTTTCTTTTTAAAAAATTTGGTCAAAGGCCATCTACACAAAAACTTCTTTGTGATGGCCATTCCAACTCATTTCCCCAGAAAAAAACCCACAAAAACTGAGGCTCACTCCTCAATTTTTTCGCCCCAGATGTAGAGGCGTGCGCCTCATTCATTTCGCCCCAAATAATGCGCCCAAAGGCATGGCTGCTGCGCCTCACCAACGTTTTTTAAAACCATGGCAGAAAGTGCTAGAGAAATTCATTCATTCATTCATTTTTTCAACTTTTTGACCAATTTTCCCTTTCCAGGGAAAAATGATATCTGTTTGTTTGCTCCAAACTTTTTCTTTCTTGTTTTTTTCAAGTTTTTCGTCGAAGAAAATGTTGCCCGAAAAATATTGGTGGCCTTTTGATTGTGGTATAACATTGTTAATGTACCGTTTCCCACTGCGCCAATCTGTTGACCCAAAAAATGTGTCAATTGAATCCCTGCCACATCCCTTCCACGTGGACATCACCTATACACTGAACACTCCGTTGGCGTGCAAACGGTCGTTAGACCCTTTTCTTGACCGGCTGCCTTTGCCTCCTAACGGCGAGGTGTTCAGGGTGCATGTGATATCCACGTGGATGGATATGGTAGTGATTCTGTTGACACGTTTTTTTGGGTCAACATAATCTTTTATGAATTTTCCATGCGTGCCATTTCTAATTTTGGTTATATTGATCTGGGGATTGGATTTAATTGGAAAGCTTTAGTGAAATAGTGCAAATTTGCATTTTTGTTAAACATTTGTTTCTGGGCTTGTGTTTATTTTGATGATTAATCTTTGTCTTTTAATGCAGCATAATTTGGATAATTTTCATTGATTTGTGTTGCTTTGATCTGATTGTATGCTTTTGTTTATGTTCTTGATTTGGATTTGTTGTTAAGTAATTAAGATTTATTGAGCTGGCTTAGTAATGAAATGGCAATGGTATAATTGTTATTGCTCTTCTTTTGTGGAATGTTTAAGGAAGAAAATGGAGTTAAAATATCATTCACGATAGTGTTTGCTTGTGTCTAGTATTGCCTAACAAGCATGCACTTGACATTTGAACTTGACATTTGTGATTAGTTGGAGAATTGTCTTTTGAGTACTGAACTTGTGAATGTGTAAAGTGCTGGAAATCTTCTAATTTGCTGATGAAAAATGGAGGCAACGGCGGTGAAGGATTTTAGTAATAATTCCAGTCAAATGCGGCTTATGATGATTGAAGAAAAAGGAAGTAGGAACAAGAGAAAATTCCAAGCCGATCCGCCTTTAGCTGACCCTAATAAGATCTTCCTTTCACCTTCAATGAATGCACAAGTTTCGAATTTTCAGCTGAAAAGCTAGAGATTCCTCTAAGTCACAGGCATGCAAACAGTTGTGACTCATGTTGCATGAACCACAATTAATCTGATGCTTTGAAACTCAATCTGGGATTGGCATGTGCGGTGGAAACATTCAAGGTGGGGGCCAAGACAACCTCAAAAGGAGATAGAAGCATCATTGAATGAGTTTAAATATGTTGGTTGGAGTAAGCTTACAGAATCCCAGCTAGAAGAACTTGTTCTGAACAATTTGGACACAATTTTCAAGAGTGCAATTAAGAAAATACTTGCTAGTGGTTACGTTGAAGAAATTGATACAAAGGCTGTTTTGAGGTCTGGCCTTTGCTATGGGTGCAAGGACTACATCGAATATTGTGCATAATACTTTAGCATTTCTTAGAAGTGGCTGAGCTGTTGATCCACTGAGGGAACATTGTTTTGAGGATTTGCAACAGGTGGAGAAGTATGTGTAAGGAATTGATTCCTTGAAGATTCCTTAGCTATTGCAAAAGCTGTTGGAAGAGAATCTATTGCAAAAGAGGAGCTTCATTTCGGGTTTTACGGTTGGAATCTATAACCAAGTGGAGCCTATGTTAGTTAGTTAGTTTTTAACTGATTAGATGCTCCATTTAGGTCTATAAATAGGAGCCTTAGATGTAAGAAAAGGAGAGCTCGAAATGAGAATGAATCTCTGTGAGAAAAGGAGAGCTCTAGAGTGAAAAAACTGTAGAATTCTGGAGTAGAAAGTGTAGATTGGAGATGAACCTATCTGGAAATTATTTCTACTAATTCAATGTAATTGAATGTAAAAGTCTTCTTGGTTAATAAGAGGCTTGAGGAAGAGGATTTTCTTCCTGTTACAGATTCTGTGCTGGTTTTCATCTTGCTGTTATTCTGTCTTCTTGCTGGTTTATTCCAGTTTCTGCTGGTTTACATATATCTCTGCTAGTTTTCTTCTATTCTGGTTTCTATTTGCTGCTGGTGCAACTTTATTTTCTGTAACTTTGCATTGATCTTGGAGCAGAGGGGAAGATAAATCCCCAACAATAAGTTTTGGCCGAGTTGGTTTTTCTTCTAAAAGAGGTTACACATTTATTCAGCACTGGGGACGCAATGTGGTGCTTGTTGATATGTGATATGAACGCGTCACATGCTTGTGCCATGGATAGTGACGCTTTGGGTAGTTTTCTCCATGAAGTGATTGCAAATGAAGATTCCTCCAATTCTGTGCAACCCCCAAAAGTTCTGAACATAATACTCCAATTTCCGTTACACCAAATCTTTCAGTTTCTTATGCTCATTATTCTCTGTCTGAACCACCTAACACAATTTTGAGTCACGATGGACATATATTTCAATCTGAGGCACCAACTATAGCAGATGTTCCAAACTTGAAACAAGAAACTTCATTCGTTCTTAATGGACTCGTCCCAGTAAAAGAGTGCCAAAAACCTTTATATAATACTAACAATAAACTCTTCAGTGTTGTAGGAATATCCCACCCCACAGTTGCTGAGGAGAAGTTTTTGGGTAGTAGAAAAGTTTCTGGAATAACAAAAAGGGAAAACATATGTCAGAAATCCATGCACTTGGAGAAACATTATCGTACACATGGTTCCAAAGGGGCGTCTAGAGCTAGAAAACCAAGCAGTTTTGGAGGTTTTGTGTTGGACAAGAAACTAGAGGCTGTAGCAGATTCCACAGCTGTGAATGTTGAGAATCCCCCCTTCAAGACTAGTGAGGCAGTTTGCTTTGATGTGCCTAAAAAGAGTGTCAATTACTATCTTTCAACAAGCACTGAATTAACTTCTGTGCCAACATTTAGTATGGAAGCTGCTAATTTCAATCTTTCAACAAACAGTGAATTCACTTCTGTGCCAACATTTAGCTTGGAAGCCGCTAATGGCAGTTCATCATTGCCTCAATCAAGTGTCTTATCCTCATGGCCTGTGGTGTCGGTCAATACTGTACCTTCATTACCTGTTGCTGATACCGAGCTCTCTCTTGTTGCCTGCCAATAGTGTTTTCAACTCAATTCCCGTTAGGTATAATGTCGAGACCGTCCGTTGTAGTTATGCTGGTGTGTCGAATGATAAGTCTCTTGGGCAGTGGGTTCCACCGTACAAGAAAGTTGCAATGATTATGAAGCTGGTTCAGAGAGTGCAGGAATCACAAAATCAGCTCCACAAGTGGACAGAGTGGGCGAATCAGAAGGTTGTGCAGGCTGCTAGCAGTCTGAGTCGGGATAAACCCGAGCTCAAGGCGCTTAGACAAGAGAGAGAAGAAGTCGAGCATCTCAAGAAAGAGAAGAAAACGCTGGGAGGAAAACACCATGAAAAAGATTTCCGAAATGGAGAATGCCATGGTTAAGGATAGTGGACAGGTAGAGCGAACAAATTTTGCTGTTCATAGGCTTCACGTTGAGAATGCTGCATTGAGGCAGGAAATGGAAGCTGCAAAATTGCACGCTGCGGAGTTGGACGCAAGCTGCCAGGAGGTATCAAAGAGGGAGGAGTCAACACTGATGAAGTTTTAGTTACGGGAGAAGCAAATGACTCTCCTTCAGGTGGAATTTGTGGGTGAAAAATGCAAGTTGAAACAGCTTCAACTGAAACTAAAGCAGGCTAAAAAAGTGCAAGATCAAGTTGAGGTATATTCATCATTCCCTTATCTTGAAATTCTAACATTTGGATTAACCTTTTAATTTCATCCAATTAAATCTTTAAAAATCGGGCCATACATCAATGAATAAACTCTAGAATGATTTTTACTGTGTCTCCCTAGATAATTTACTGATCATTAGATGCTATGCTAAAAACTTACGAATACATGCCATACCAGAGAAACTATGCAAAACGTGACTTCACCCCTCCTTTACTAAAAGGCAAAAGCAAGAAAAGAGGCAAGACGCTGATAAAAATTTGAGGTGGTTAAAGGTCTCTTAGAGTTCTGTTTTTAACGAAGACTGCATGTAGTTTTACTCCATATTTATGCATCACTTGTTTGTACATCAATATTTCATTTTATGGCGCTAAATTTATTCTCAAACGGCAAGCCTGTGCATAAAGATATCATCCAGAAACCCTCGGAAAGGATTAACGTCTATGTATTGTGCTCTGTTACCATGTTCTGATGGTGCTGCCATAGTGTTTGATCTTGGCTTCCGTTTCCATCTTTTGATCGGATCAATCTTCCAATTTTTGTGAGTTTTCCTGCTGAATATGGCATATTCAATAGAAAAGTTGTGACATCGCAGGCTCAACGGAATCAGGAAGAAAAGGCGAAAGAAGAATTACTCGCACATGCAAGTTCGTTTAGAAACAAAAGAACAAATTCAAGATTCAGCTAAATCCAAGGAAAATATGATCAAATCAAAAGCAGCAAACAATCTGCAGAAGTACAAAGATGATATTGAGAGGCTCCAAGAAGAAATGTCCCAGCTAAGATTGAAGACTGACTCGTCGAAAATTGCTGCTTATAGATGTGGTATAGATTCGAGCTAGGCTGGTAAACTGGATAAATTCTTCAGTCCCAAAGGATTCTCCAATATCTTATATTCTCGAGGCTATCAATGGGAATGGAGGTGTAAAACGTGAACGAGAATGTGTGATGTGCCTGTCCGAGGAGATGTCTGTTGTATTCCTCCTGTGTGCACATCAGGTGGTATGTTCAATGTGCAACGAGCTGCACAAGAATCAGGGAATGAAGGACTGCCCTTCTTGTAGGAGCCCAATCATTTGCGTACGATTTGCCCTCTCCTGGTATATTTGTGACAAGAGTCGAGCTTTTTGAAAAATGATTTGTGGGACTAAATTATAATGAATAATGCATTTTACGAATGGTATAAGAAAAAGGACTTGTGTTGGTGTGCGGATGTAAATGACTGTTCATTTTCCATTGAACAAACAGTGCTGTGCATGTTATATATTTTTCAATGCAACTCATTCGGTGAAGGCGTGAAGCTACAAGTCAAATTGGATGCATCAAGTCTAGTGAGATGCTTTCATGTAGACTTAGCAATGAATTGTACAAAGTGCTGGAAAAAGATTCATATAAACAAGTTCAAAGAATCCAAATTCTCACCTAAATTGATATCGTACTATTATATTCATCCGCTACCTGTATTTTAAAAAGTTTAAAGCGTTGCGAAGCGGAGAGACCAAGTTTCGGCCTAGGCTCGTAAAAAACATTTTTTATTTTAATATTATTTTAAAAATTTAAAACAATCTAAAAATTATTTAAAAAAGAAAACGTAAAAAAGCTTAAAAAATAAAAAAGCGTTAAAAAGTGTAAAAAAAATAATCAAAAAGCGTAAAAACACGAAAAAGGGCAAGGTGAGATGTTTGCGCCTAACTTAGGCGTTGCTTTTTAGAATACTGTTCACCACGCATCACAAAATGATGAAAATTATTTAATTGACATATGTACTAGAAATTTTCATCTGAAATCACTCACTTTCATAAAAATTTGGATTGGGACGTCCAAAGTTTAAATTTCACTATACGTTACATGTCAAATTGTTTGACTGATAGAGATGCAAAAATGAATCTTCTATGTAATTGGTGACTCGCATGCTCACTTATCATTACGACGCGTCATAGAAGTGTTAAAATATATAGAAAATATATTTTGATTGGTTAATATAGAAAGATTGTCATAACTTTCATTTTACTATTTTTGCTTTTAAGGTGCTATTACAGCTATATTAGTTATAGTATGGTTGTCAGCTAAGGAATTTTCATGAGTTTGGAAGGCAATAGGTTATGGAATGTGATTGAGTGGTGAAATTGAAAAACAAATTGAAGTTTAATGACTCAATTAAAATAAATTAAAATTCAGTGACCTAATTAAGATTTTTCTGAAGTTTAGTGACTGCAAATGATTTTTTTATTTTCCTTGTTGCTTGTTGGTCAAATTTGGTCTTTGGATTTGTCTTTTAGTGGTCTGAATGAACCATTCCAAAAACTGAGGGCCTCTTTATGTTAATTTTTCGATTTAAAATTCCTTACAAAACAAGATTTAATTAATTTTATTTTTATTTTTGAAAAAAAAAAGATTTAATTTTAATATTTCAGGTTTTTACAATTATGAATAATATAATTTATTTGTTAACTTGTTTAATGCAAATATTATTAGTTCATTTGTATCTATTAAGTATTATCTGATAGTTTTGATGGTTCGACAAAGGTAAAGATAGATCATGAATTTCATATCAATCAAAACCAATATGTATTTGCAAGAATTTTTTCTTTGGAAAATTATAATTCGGTCGTATTAATTGTTGATCACAACCCCCAAATGTGTACTTTTGAGCGCATATATTATAAGAACTACTATATTACAATTATTAACAAGAATCGAACTAATATTTATTAATTGAATAATGAATAAATGAAAAAGTGTGTTAATTAATTTTCCAAGATTACTATATGCAACTCCATTTATTTATTTATTTAACCCTCGATTTTGGATTAATTTTTATCGAAATCTGCTAAAATTTTAATTTTTGTATCAGGGTTTTTGATCATAAGTCAACCAATAAGAAAAAGCTTTTGCAAGAATGATAACTGCAGTCCCATCCATTCCCAAGAAAAAAACAAAGAGAGAGCATCCACTCATTTCACTTGCTTTAGTGTACACACAAAAATGTAATGCCAATTAACAAATTCCTTATCCAAGATTCTTTATTTTTGTCTCTGATAATCATTGAATTGGTGGTTATACACACACAAAGTGAAGACGTAAAGAAATCCAAAGAAAAAGGGAAAAAAATTCGAGGAAAAATATGCTGTCGAAATTCGATCTCCCGGAGGAGATGTTGGAAGTTTTGCCGTCCGACCCATTTGAACAGCTTGATGTGGCCAGAAAAATCACCTCCATTGCGCTGTCCACACGTGTATCCGCCCTCGAATCGGAAGTTTCTGTTCTCCGGCAACAGCTAACCGACAGGGACGTTATCATCGCCGATCTTCAGTCCCAGCTCGACTCCCTCGACGCCACCCTGTCGGAAACTTCCGACAAGCTCGCCCAGTCCCAGCAAGAAAAGGTCCGAACCATACCCAATTGACCCCTTTTTTGGCCCAAATTTATTTTTATTTTTATTTTTATTTTTTTTGGTGAATTATAGGAGAATTTGTTGAGGGAGAATGTGCAGTTGAGCGCCACGGTGAAGAAGCTGAATCGAGATGTTGCTAAGGTAGGTTGAATTTTGGTCGAAAAGTTCGATTTAGTACTATAATTCTTGTTCGTGTTTTTGTCTGAATATTGAAATTGTGGAAGCCAATGGTTTGTTCCTAGGTAGTTTTATACCAACCATGTGTATGAATCTTAGTTCAGAGCAACAAAAATGTTGGAGGGCCATACTTACATAATTCTGTATATATTAGAAAAATTCAAAATTTTTACTTAAAAGAAAATTTCAAAATGTTGCCGAGTGGTTGCTCTCCTTGCTCGGATCAAGTCTGGATGTTTCTCATTTTATAAAAAGATTTTGCAAGTGTCAAGCTTTTTGATACACTAAAAATAGCGTATAGATTAAATTCCTTGCTCAAACTATCATTTGCCGTTGCGTATGATGGAAAGCAAGGGTCATTTCTCGCAGATGATTGATTCAAGCTAACTAATAACTTTGCTAAGAAAATATTCAATAAGCTAACATAATGACCACTAAAATATCACTTTTGATGTTAGTTACAGATAAGATAAATAGATTCACTTAAAAGAAAAAGTGAATGAATGAATTCAGGTTATATAAAAATCCAAGAATCAAATGTGATTAAGGGATTTTTCTTCTCCGTTGACATGATCTCCTTACGTAATTTTGCAAAAACAGGTTTGTCTTCCTTTTGAACATGTCAATTCTGAGATAACTACAAGTTCAATTATCACTTTCTCTTCGTACTTATTCATTGAATAAAACAAGTTCTTTATCCAAACTTTCTTTTTACCAAACAACCTAGAACATGCTCTCTAAGTTTAATTTAATCGAAAGAGGCAAGAATTGAATCAAGCGCAAACACACAAGCTTGATTTACTACGTTGAGTGATAATCCATTTACAATCAATTAAAAATATCCCATAATCTTATGATGTGCAATTGCTACTTGTATTTGAAGAAATTTAGCAACTATGGACTAAAATCTCTAAATTATCGTGAAATGAACCAACCTAATTGCTTAGTTGTACTCCTAAATAATTAAGAAGGCCAAACTAAAAATTCAATCAATGGATTAAACACATAATCAAAAGGGATAAAGAAATGTCTACACTTTATTGACTATATATCATGTCTGGGGTTTAGAATCACCCTTAATCAACAAAATAATTTGGTTAACCATGGAATACAAACTAAACAAAATAAAATGTATACATGAAGTAATAAAAAGGGGAAGAAAGGAAGCTTAATGGAGGTAATTGATTCTGGTTCCCACAGTTCCTGAAATTACTGCTGAGATCTGCACTTTTTTTTCTCCTGTCTTCCTCTGTTCCTCCTTTCGAAGATTCCTGTGATCCTCGTTTTTTTCTTCTCTCTTCCCCCCGAGTTCTAGGATTTTCCTGTCATCTTTTGATGAAAAGAGTTCTCAGATTTTGAGCTTTCTTTTTATGATAGAGTTCTTAGATTTTCAGTGTTCTTATCATGCTAGAGTTCTGGGATTTTATTAGTCTTCTGATTCTGGAGTCCTCATCCTATTGAACAAAGGAGTCCTATTTAAAAGAAATTTTGTTGCTTCTTGATCAGGTTCAAAAAGAGACTCCAATTATTTCCAAATTGCTCCTTTTTAACTTCTTTTTATTGCTTCTCCAAAATTCCTACAAAATGTAAAACAAAGCTAATAAAGAATAATACTGAGAAAAATCGGTAAAATAATGAGGAAACATAATATGATAACATTGCAAAACCAACACTTTATCACTTTTGACCAAAAATAAAATGAATCTAGCATGATGATGCATGTAGGAAGAACATCGAGCTCTTGTCACTTTCATATAGTGTAGAAACAAGTTGCTTTGATTTTCGAACTTATGTTTTGTGTTAAACAACTCCCGAGTAATACTTGACCAGGAATAATGCATTTACACGCACAACTCAATTTTCAATCTTAGGATCTTGAAAATCTGAACTTTAAGATTCATCATAATTGGTTTGTTTCCACTCTCAAACTAGTAATTGGATTGGAACATTGTTAATTTAAGTTCCCTCTCGGCACCCAAATATGCTAATGCAATTGGACATGTCTAAATGTCAAACATTTTAATCGTTGCAGTTGGAAGTGTTCAGAAAGACCCTCATGAAATCACTTCAAGAAGATGATGACAAATCAGTACGTTAATAAATTCGCTATTTTTTCTTGGGGTGTTTGCTTGGGTACAAATATTAATGCCGTTTTGATTGCTAAATGTTTGGTTTGGTAATTCTCATTTTGGGTATGATAGGCGGGTGCTCCTGATACAACTGGCCCACATGTCCTGAGCAATACAGGTTTGCATTAGTTGCTTTCTGAAGGTCACTCGCATTATTTATACAATTTTGGGTGAATCAAGTTGCCAAATATGTTGATCCTTGTAAAATGATCGTTCAGTAGATTGCGTGGTAAGACTAGTGCATTTATTGCGTGTTTGGTATGGTTGATTAGGTTGGGAGCACTGGACAATATTAATGAAAAATAAGAAGAAAAAAATTATTGAAAATCGAAAAAAGTAACTTTTATAAAACCTCAAACACGGTTGGATGTACAGCTTTTCGCAGAATTCTATATATATCTTTGAAATCGAGTATAGAATTCTGTTTACTCACTTTAAATTAAGTATCCGTTTCCCTCCATGCGAAAAAGTTACTCGAAAGTAACTTTTAAGTTTAGCCAAACATGGGTGCTAGAGTTGGCAAAAGAAGGAGAACCACTGAATGAAGTAATTTAAAAGTGGGATGATACTTTTTGTGTTTTCACAATGTATATTAGTTTTAATGTTGTATGGAAGAAGACAAGGGACTAAAATGAAGTTGTTTGTCTAAATTAATCAAGATGATCTTCGAGGGCTCAAAATATTGAAGAACGATTATTATAGAATTATTTCCAAAATAATCCCTTTAATAAGTTTTTTGAATTCTTTCAGAAGACAATTCTACCTTGCTACCTACCCGAACATCATCTATGCGTAGCCAATTTTCAGACACTGGAAATACATACACCGAGAATCTCGAGACAGAAGGTATGCTCAAAATAATTCTTTTTCTTGGGTCACCTCCATAAGAAGTGCCTTTATTTATATTTATGTATGTTAGCTTTTATGTGCATAGGTATGATAGTGTTTAAAGATTTTTTTCCCCTCGTCTTGACAGCGATGTTGCCGCCACGTGTATCACAAGGCCTGTTGCTAGCATCCCAAGCTAGCACACCTCGGCTTACACCTCCTGGTTCCCCTCCTAGTCTATCTGCATCTGTATCTCCATCTAGGACGCCAAAACCTTTGTCTCCAAGGAGACACTCCATTTCATTTTCAACGACGAGAGGCTTTTTCGATGACAGATCATCTGGGTTTTCTTCTGTGCCCTCCAGCCAGCACAGTTCGTTCTCAGGCTTGGATACAGGATCGCAATCAGGTTAGTTCTAAGAACATTTAATGTCTGTTTGTCTGTTTGAAGGACAACTTACAAACGTAGGAAGGATAAGTGTCACTGATAATATCAATCAGGTTGTATTTAGGATCTTGCTTTGATGGCTCGAGAACATATAGCGATTCTTTTGCTAGCAATGATTAGATGTTCGCATTTACTTCGTAAAGGAAGATGCAATTTATCATCTTCATTAACATTCATTTCTTCTCTTTTCCTCGTTTTCTCTTTCTTTTCCAAAGTTAGACAATGAGGGAAAGAGATTTTATACTGGCACTTCTACTGACACATATACCTCTTCCCGTGTCCTTTATTTCAGGTAGAACCCGAGTTGATGGAAAAGAATTCTTCCGCCAAGTCAGGTACTTGACATGCAAAATATTTGCGAGTATGGAAAGATTATTGATTGATGTAATATCTTCTAGTTGTACTATCTACTTGAGCATGTTTACCTAAGCTTAAAAGTGAGTTACATTCCAGTGTATTTTTTGTTCCTAAACATGTCAAGTAAAATAAAAGTTATTTACGAAAGTAACTCGCTTTACTCTGGGAATAAGTAACTTATTTCTTCAAGTTTACGGATTTGGTCCACAAACTCTAACAAATGATAGCTTGTCTGAAATCTTATTTGCTTTTTCAGGAACCGGCTTTCTTATGAACAGTTTGGTGCATTTCTAGCAAATGTCAAGGAATTGAACTCCCACAAGCAAACGAAAGAGGTAAGTCGACTCATATGATGCATCTCAATAACATTCTTGCTTTCCCACAATTTAAGAATTTGTTGTCGACCGATTCTTATGCTTCTATTTCTTTGCGTTATACTAGGAAACTTTGCAAAAGGCTGATGAAATTTTTGGCCCCGACAACAAGGATCTTTACGCTATTTTCGAGGGGTTGATCGCCCGTAATGTCCATTGAAAGAAGATGCTTGTATGTACCTTCAAGGTTGTAATTCTTTATATCAACATGATATGATTGCTTTTTGTAATTATAGTTGTAGAGCGAGTTAATAGGTTCAAAAACAATGGGAAGTTGAATTGATTTGTACAAGATTTTTACATATGTTCATTGTCAATGTTTCAATAAATGAATTGTAATATGTCAAGTTGATCATACGAGGAAATATGATGAATTTAGACGAAGAAATACACGTGGCAAATGAGTGTTGTACAATTTGTATGAACCCGTTTGGCAAATTCTGGATTAGTTGGGATTGTAAAATGTTCTGTTCCTGACTCCTTGCCCACTCTGTGTAGTCCAATCTTGTCGGAAAATTTGGGCGGGACAGGGTGGGGGTAGGGATGGCAAAAAAGCTCGCCGGCTCGGGCTCGACTCGGCTCGAAAAAAGTTCGAGCCTGGCCCGGTTCGGGCTCGGTTACAACGAGCCAAGGCTCGGGCTGAGCCTTATTTTTTTGGTCAGGCTTCGCTCGGCTCGGCTCGAGCCCAAAAAAGCTCGGCACAAAAAAACTCTATAAACTATACAAATTTTAAATTTTTTAAGTAAAAAATGTAGATTGACATTAAAAAAAATAAAAAAATCGAGCCGGCCCGGGCTCGGCTCGGCTCGCTAAGGCTCGGACCAAAAGCTCGGGCCGAGCCTTATTTTTTTGACCGGGCTCGGCTCGGAACAAAAAAGCTCGAATCGAGCCCGAGTTTTTTTTTTGGGCTCGGGCTCGGCTCGTTGACATCCCTAGGTGGGGGAACATGATCCCTTCCCCAACTTGAATTTATTGTGACTCTGTATATATATTTTACAATTTATATAGTATATTAAACATAAATAAATGGGAGAAAATGAGAGAAATTAGTATATTTGAATCCTCATTGTCGCCTCTCGAAAATATCCTGCGGGTCGACAATGAGAAGACCACTGGACCTCATGCGTCCAGCCTTGTTGCCATCCGTTTGGCAAAAATAGCATTGATAGAATATCATTTGGTATTAAAATATAGAGTTATAAAATTTTAACTTATTTTTTCTTTTGCATAATACAATATGTATACGATTTCAAATGTACTTTATTAAAAATACTGACTCTAAACTCGATGATTGCCGTTTTATCATACGAAAATTCTTGGACGAGACCAAAGACAATTTAAGAAAAAACTTTAAAACAATGCTATTTTCATTTCCTCATAACTAATTTGGCCATTTCCAATAAATTTCGTTTCTATTTTTCTACTTAAATTTTATTTATTATTATACGGAACGGAATAGAATAGATTAGAGTGTTCTATAAATTTGAAAACACGTATATTCCCATGCATGCGGCATATGAATTGGGATAATGAAAGGCCAAAATTAGGCATAGAGGGAGAGATTCAGGGAGTTGCCATTGATATATAAGGACGAGGAGAAGTCATCACCACTATATTCTCAATTCACCTCTCTCCCCTCTCTCCGTTTCTCTCTTTCTCTCTATGTCTATATCTCTTTCTCCCTCTCACTGCGTGTGAAAACTTTGTAATTTTCACTGTTTGTATCGGTTCCCGAGGAATCTGGAAATTCTGCTGTCACTCCGAGGAACCATGGAATTTATCCAAGAACCTTTAGCTTCAGCTTTGGCTTCTCCACGGTATTTGATATTGTTTCTGGTGTTCTTTTGCTGAATTTTGAGGTGGATGATGATCCTTTGTTTTAAAGAATTTTACGCGTATGGGTTTTGTGAACATTTTTCAGATGTTTTGATTATTGA
Source organism: Fraxinus excelsior (assembly GCA_019097785.1). Taxonomy (NCBI): domain Eukaryota; kingdom Viridiplantae; phylum Streptophyta; class Magnoliopsida; order Lamiales; family Oleaceae; genus Fraxinus; species Fraxinus excelsior. Next base: position 1,184,728 of record CM032638.1, on the reverse strand, counting down.
TTCATAGAAAATGTTTGTGTATATTTTGTTTAGCATTGAATTGGAATTTAGAAAGATTTGGTTGTATATTAAGAGATTGGGGAATAGGGGTCATGCAGTCGACCAAAAATGGATTGTGAAATGGTTTGTGGGTTTATAACCAATTGAACAATCTACCGATTTTAAGGTTGGATTCTCTACCTAAGGTGGTGGTTACTCGTTAGGACAACAAAGTGACCTGCGTTTCCATGAGGTCGCCTAACTTAGAATATGGGTCGCCATAAAAGTCAGTTCATGGAATGTAATAACCATAATTGCATTGCTAGGCAAATACTTTGTTTGTGGGCAGGGACATACGCAGACATTTTGTGTTGGGAGGCATAATTAAACCATGTACAAATCGAATACTTTGTTCTTGATTTTTAAATGATTCATACTTGATGCGAGACAATACAGATTTACATTTAAAAAACATTTCTTTATTAATATTTTGCTAATCATTTTCATCCATTCGATTTCGAATAGTCATTTTATTAATGCTTTGTTCATCACAAAAAAAATGCATATTTACGTTTGAAAATCATATAATGTATTTGATACAAACAATCAATTCAAGCAATCGAAAGAAAAAAAAATATAACTAATATTCAATACTAATAATCAATCATATAAACACAATTCGTTAAATATAAGTCAAATTGGATATAATGAGTTTAGACACATCCTATATACACAGTTTGATAGGAAAAATGCAAAATTAGGTTCTAATTACTTGAAAACTTGATTGGAAAGTGAAGATTTGTAATAAATGTGATAATTTATAGAGAAATTATATACAAATTTTAAAAAATTAGAAAGGTTAAGATTTTTGTTAAAAGTCGTGAGGAAAGGAGTAAGAGATAGCAAGAGAAAAGAGAGATTCAAATCTATTGGGATTTTGCTCCTGTTTGGTGGATATTAAAATCATATTTTTAGTAAATTTTGATAAAAGTTAAACAATTATGGATTTCATGAAATATGTTACTAAAATTAACTTTGATTTAGATGAAAAATTCAATTTCAATGGCTACCAAACATGACTTTATCAAAAACAAAAAACAAAAAAACCATGTAGTTGTTACAACTGAGAAGAAGCTACTAGCGATAGGTTTGAATGAAATCTGCTGTTAGCCATGATTCCTTTGGGAGAATATCATATAAAAACACAGCTTTTGCTTTAGAATGCAAGAAAAATCTCTTTTTCAACCTTTTGCTACTAATTCATTAGTATGAGCATTGACCTTTTTTCCATTTATTTCACAAGTTTTGGTATATATAGTAATGACTCAACAATTTCTTTACAGTGAGAGTGAGAATATACTTGACATTGCTGAAGAAAGTGCAGGAGGAGAGCTTTTTGGAATTGGACAGAGATTAATCTTTTCATCTTCCTCAATTTCTCTTACTGATAACGGTAAAATCATATTATTCTCGTCTTGTGTTCTTGCTTAATAGAGAGGTCGAAATTTCTCGACTAATGAGTTTATGTATATTGCATTTTGCATTAGATATGACTAGTATGGAGGAGGAGACAACAGGTGAATACTCACCAACAGATTCAGAACAAAGAGGAAACGGAAAGTCTCATTCCCAATGGCAATGGCATGGATTTCTTCAAAAACTGAAAAAAGGGTCGACTATGCATTTACATCCGTTCCATCCTAACTTATCGAACTTTCATTTAATCAAGAAGCAGTTGAAAAGAAGATGCAATGCACAGAGCTTCTCGGTATTGCCACCCCTTATCGACCCTAATCTCCTATATTTCTTTAAATCTACTTGGAAGAACTTTTCCTTCTCAGAACTCCAAGCAGCAACAGACAACTTTAGCCATGAAAACCTGATTGGGGAGGGAGGTTATTCTGAAGTTTACCGGGGATGTCTGGAAGATGGCCAACTAGTCGCGATCAAGAGGTTGACTAGGGAAACTCCGACAAACAAGGCAGAAGACTACTTATCAGAGCTCGGGGTTTTAGAATATGTCAACCATCCTAACATTGCAAATGTCATTGGCTATGGGATTGAAGGAGGAATGCATCTTGTTCTTCCTTTGTCTATTAATGGGAGCTTGTCATCTGTACTCAATGGTTTGTTCACTATAAAGTTATCATTAGGCTTTCTTTTACTTTATAACGGTCAAAAACCTTAGTTTCTCCATCTCTCGCTCGACTACTCAGGTCAAAAGGAGAAACTAGCTTGGTGCTTAAGGTTCAAGATTGCTTTAGGCATCGCCTCTGGCATTTCATATCTTCACGAGGGGTGTGAACGGAGAATTATCCACAGAGATATCAAATCTGACAATGTTTTGCTCACTGAAGATTTTCAACCTAAGGTTATAAGACTCAAACATGCTCTAAGATAGAGGGTATTGTGTTATAGTGAAGTCTCTACTTTGATGCTTAAGTTTTGTAGTTCAATGTAGATCACAGACTTCGGGCTCGCGAAGTTGATTCCTGATCGGTGGACTCAACTCATCGTCTCAGAGTTAGAAGGCACGTTAGGGTATGTGCACCTAAATTCTAAGGAAGAAAACTGCTTATACTAAATTCGTCTGAAAATTCAGTATGATCAACTGTTTTCCTTGTTATGAGCAGGTATCTTCCTCCTGAGTTTTTCATGTACGGCATCGTGGATGAAAAAACTGATGTTTATGCATTTGGTGTACTATTGTTAGAGCTCATAACTGGTCGACCAGCCATAGACGATTCACATCAAGGCCTCGTGATGTGGGTACGCTAACTTCTCTCAATGACAACTGCCTAATACTATATACCAAACACGTGAAGACTATATTCTATATTTGAACTTGTGCAGGCCAAGCCTATGCTCATCAGCAAGAACTATGCAGAGCTAGTTGATCCATCACTTGGTGATGCTTATGACTCAGAACAGATGAATCGAATGGTTATGGTTGCTTCTATATGCATACATCAATCTTCAACAGAAAGGCCTCAAATGAGCCAGGCATCTGTTCCATTTAACAAGTGTTTTATGTGATCACACAGCTGACTCCAAAATTATTTAAAATAAGGCTTAGTTTGTTACTTTTCCAATTGATGTAGGTTGTACGGATGTTAAAATGCAACGAAGGCATCCAACCGATCAAGAAAAAGTTCCAGAAGAGACCTACACTTAGGAGGACATATCCTATTAAGTTCATTGAGGAAGAACAATGTACAGCCTAATCTTCAACATGAGAGAGAGAATAGAAATAACTTCCAAAACAAGATGTTAATAAGAATGTTTGGAATCTATGTACACTGCGCTTCTTGCCGATTACCCTTTGAAGATTTGAATTGGAGACTCCAAGAAATTGGGCTTCCAAATCATAAGGAAGATTTTTAGGAGTGAGCTCTCTGTTGTGAATATTCAACTAATATGTACAAGAGAGGAGATGAACTACCATAAAATGCATATTTTTTCTTAATACACCTAGTTATTCATTATAGTAGTGTTCCCAGTATCGGTTGTACATGAAAGTGTTTCAAGACTTGAGCATCAGAGTAGAATCGACCACCATAAGTAGAAGGTGGTTAAGCTCATACCAGTTTTGTAAATTCTAGGCAACACGAGCGGGATCTATATCTTGTGGATTTTATGGATTGAAGTATTTAACATACTTTGTGCAAAATATTTGTTACTGTCATATTTGTTCCTCCTATCTAGTGTTGCCATGTGTCATCATTATATTCAACAAGAAATTTAGACGATAGCATAAACTATTAATACATCGTTACACTTATGTTGGGGAAAGTAACAAAACATTAATGACATGTTTTTACCATTTATGTTCTTTTGTAAGACCATGATACTCTACGCATAATAGTCATGAAACGATGAATTTACATGGGATAGTATTGGAAGCGAAGACAACTTTGTAAGGAACACGAGATGAAACATCACCAGTAGATGGACAAGCAGTTTAATAGAAAGATCGTCTTCGTCTCCCAGTTTGCCTCACAGGTGTTGGACTTTCACTGTTACCGGGAAACTCCCATATGGCAATGGCACCATCCCAAGAAGAGGTGACCATCATAGGGTAGAAAGGGTGCCAATGGCAGTCTCTTACGGTATCCTCGTGGAAATTGAGTTTTGCAACTTGATCTCCACTCACCTATACAAGAGAAAAACAGAGTTTAGTCACTAGTAACAGTATGTTTATGTTTAGGATACTGAATTGTACAGTACAACGCTATATTGAATTAGAAAAAGAAGTTAAAATCTTGTTTTATTTAGAACAATTAAGCACTGCTTACCAAACACGTTGCGTATGTATTATGAATAAAAGATGTCATTGAATCCTCGTATTTGTTGGCCAATTAGCAATCTTTTCATGTTTACAACCAACAGGGATTGCTCTGAATGTCGTGTTTTCCTAAATGGTCAATGCATTCAAACAAGCAAATGTAGCAAAAGAGTTCAGGAATCTCCACTAATGCACGTGGAATTGGAAAGACTTCCCATTCGGTATAAATTAAAATCGGATTAAAATTGAAAAACTAGTTGTTATTGTTGACTTTTATTAGACGCGTGGGACTCGATAACGGCTATATTTTCAATTTTAGGGCTTATTCGATCATGCTTAAAATCCAATTAAATTTGAAAATATAACTGTTATTGGGTCCTACTCGTCTAGTAAAAGTCAATAATAACGATTAGTTTTTCAATTTTAATCCGATTTTAATCTCTATCAAACACGTTTTTAATTGGATTTTAATCTCTACCGAACGGGGCCTAAATATTAAGATATATATAATTAAAACATGCATGAAATATATTTCCCGACCCCGCCATGATTCTTAGACCAACTGGAGCTTAATTTGGAATTTGTCATTAATTATAAGAGTAATGTTTTTTCTCAGACCAAGTGAAATTTAACTTTGAATTTATTTTTAGACACTGAAAAATATGGTCGTGGAATCGATAATCATCTAGCAATAATTGTAAAGATGGATTCCATTCAAAAATATTGTAATGGATCGTTCACATATTACACTATTAAATACTCGGGTGGATCATCTAAGAGGTTGATGAAGATGACTTCTTTCCTTAGCCCATGTTTGGTACGCATTAAAATTTTCATTCTCATTTTTGTACTCATTTTCAAGCACATATTTTTTAATAAAATAATATTTTTCATCACATCAATAACTTTTCTTTCTTATTCAACAACACATTTTTCATCAATCTACTATTTCAGAATACATTCTTCCAAAATAATGTAGCTCAAAACACGTCCTTAGTTTTTCTTTAAAAAAAAACCCTCTTTCGAGACTGAAATAATATATCCATGCTTATTTAAGCATTCAAGACACATGATAATGTATTTTTGGATAGAATCCGTTAGTGGAATGGCGATGTAATAAATTACCGGCCGAGGATAGCGCTACAGAAAAATGGAAGTTGGAGAAAAAAGAGCAAAATGGTGCAAACATGAGGACAGCAGTTGCAATTTTCCTTTTATAATTGATTATTTGGTAAATGTACAGTTGACTAATAAAGGGAGAATTGACTTGATTAGGGCCCTTGGGCCGTGTTTGACGTTCTGCCCCTGGAGGGAGGGAACATTGGTTCTTAAATGACTAGAAAGTTTTGAGCTTACTTCGTGTTCATTTGACAGTGTTTTTAAATGTTCATAAGATGTGGATTTTACACAATGTGTCGATAATAAATCAATAGTAAGAAATGAATCGCAGCTTAAATTAAAATTTAAAGACATACAATCAACACTTGAGTTTTGAATAGAATTCTAATTCAAGTGAAAAAAAGAATTGATTCTGTATTTCTAGTTCTAAGATCGGTAAACAATGGACTTGCTAGATGATATTATGGTGGATTAAGATCGAAGATATTCTTTTAACCACATATTTTCCCATAAAATAATATTACATGTAAACCAAAAAAATTTCCTTCATTTTTAACCACTCATTGCTGACAAAAGGATTATATATACATACTTCTAGAAAGGAGACAGGTGAACTTTTAGTATTGCCATCTTATGAACGCAAATCTAATTCTCTTGTACAAAAGAACCAATGTGCCATTAACCGTTACATTATCTTTACAAGGAAGATATACAAGGTTACTCCAAGGACGATAATATTTCATGTCATGAACCTGGGATTATATGTATCTTCCCAGCAACTTTCAGCTCAATCACGGATGAGTTCACCAGAGCTGCCTGTATTTGTGTAACTTTTTTAGTAAGGTAGGTTGTACTATACAGAACAGTATTCAAGCGAAAAAGAAGTTAAAATCTTGTTCACTGCATACTAGCCAGGCACTAAGAGTTGTCAAGCAGACACCTGCGAATAGTTGTAGCAATCTCACCTACCTTATGAGGGTGGAGAACTACTGCACATATTCCAAAACAAACACCAATAACAACAATTGCAAAGACGAGCGGACGAGAGGTTAAAACCGTCCTTGTAAATAAGCGACCCGGCCTTTTCTTAAGGTTTAGGCCCATTACCTCTCCATCCAAAAGAGGAATGGTTACACTTTTGTCTAGAGAAGGTAAAACCACTCTCGACTCCAGCTTATTCTCTGTCCTTTCGAAACCCTGCAAAATGTCCAAATGACCATCCCATTTATTAACAAAAAAGTTTAATTACTAAGTTCTTATTGATGTTCCTTCTATTACAAAGTAAAAACACAATAGGTAGATTAAAGTAAACAAACAAATGATGTTCTCACCTGATTAGTAGACGGAACAGAAGATCGACTATCACGCTGGGAGCTTTGACTGGAAAATTTTCCATCCGAAGCATGCATTACTGAATATTCTTTTTCCTCTAGTTTCTGATGAAGTATATGTCTCGCATTATCCATATTCCCGCGAAATAACTTCATATCAGCATCAGAAATGCCAACAACCAAAGTATTGTCCATTGCAGATTTCATGCAATCCAACACACTCTCCAGAATGATGGTAGATTCCCGTTCTATCAGAAAATTCAGTAAATAGTTGAATCTTTGTATTTGAGTAGATGCCAGCTGTTGCTCTGATACAGGTTTTTTGAGTGACCATGCTACTTCCAAAAGAAACCCCGAGAAATCGGCTTGTCTCGAGGCCAAACTTTCACATGCAGGCCTCGGGCAAGATAATTGTTGTTCTTCAAAGCCGTGAGATGCATTAAACTTTTGTTGCAGCAACACCATTTCTTCACAAGCTTCCTTGTTCCCAATAAGAATGGGAATGAAATTTGATAAACCAGACTGATTCTCAACCTACAAAAAGTTGAAACCGCAACCTAATTAACAAAAGAATGAAACCACTAGAAAAGGATTTTGTTTAGTTGATTGAATTTGATGCACAATTTCTTAAAATCGTAGATTCAACAGGTTTTTAAAATTGTGTGGTTTAAATAATTTGAATGAAATGTGGAAGTATCTTTGACATAGATTCAAGTGCATATCTGCAATGAAACAATGTTGTGGCGAAAAGGGATTCATGTACCCTACGACCTACAACAAATTTATTGGGTCCAAGGCAATTTTATTGATGTTGTAAAAGAATTGTCATGGTACCTCGACACAATCACAAGACAAGTAGAAAACAGGTCAACCTAATCCTAATACTATATATAGCTTGAAAACTTCGTATAGAATGCCAGAATCAATACCAATTGACCATGTAAGACAGAGAAAGGTAAAAGAGAAGCTCTCTTTCAGCTCACCTCTACAAATGCAGGGCCAAAAACATTGAGGTCAGTTGGAGGGACGTATATCTTCAGTAACTGGTGATCAGCACTGTTGTTGTTCCCTTCTTTCTTACGGCCCACAGACGATACACAAATATTATATGCCAGATACCGTCCACTGAATGATACAAGAAACCTGCCATGGCCATAAAAAACTATTTAAGACAATCTAGAAAGAAAAATTTCTTAAACTTGATTCTATGAAAATGGAATAATTGGGAGAACAATCGAAAGTGTTGATTTTTTCAAAGAGTAACAAACAATTCTTGAAACCCTAGCCCAATGCAATATCAAGCGTACCTATTCCTCGGCCAATTCTAAAAACTAATCAATTTCATAAATTATGCAGCCATCATTTATTGACCAGACAAAATTATCTCACGATTTTTAAATCTTCACTCCATTTATCTTCTTGGAAGTACAAGGCAACAAGTAAAATGGTTTGCTATTCAAAAAAATTTCTAATACTTCCTCATATCCATGAAAATATATCATTTTCGTCGCCAAACCGCGAATAGCGCACACAAAATCCCCTATCCCCTCCCTCTCCCATTTCCGCTTTCCTTTCTGTCACTCCTTCAATCTCCCACCAGTTAAATGTACTATGCTATTAAGCTAACAGTTGCAGAATAGGTATTGAAATAAATTAACTCATGAGAGCTTCAGTAAAAATGAAAGTCGATCTGATTTTACAGAAGATTGAGAACAAAGAAAATATTTACTTAAAAGCTACAAAAAGAAATGTTAGCAAAATCTTTCCATATTGGAAAGGCATCTCCATCATACCTAAATTGTGGTTGAAGTAGATTGGTTCCACAAGCAACAAACTGCATAGGCTTCCCTGCTTCAAAGCATGTTGGATAAACAGAATGAAGCTTTGGAGCTCGTTCCTTCACCTTGACTTCTTCTGCAAAATCATCTGTTCCACAAAGTATCAAATATGGTGTTAGTAACAAGTGAGAGTAAACTAATGGTCTTCGTGTTCACTTAATTCTTATCCCCTGGGACACACTACAAAGTACGCCAAATTATTACACATAAGTTTGGGAAAGCTTTCAAGTGCTTGTAAGTTGTGGGTCCTACAAAACGTGTGGGTGGTAAATTGTGGGTCATAAGAAATTTGTGAAAAAAAAATATGTTTGACCAGCTTCAAAAATTAAAAAATTAAAAATCAAACTACGCTAAACATGCACTACATCTTTGACATAGGAGAAAATTAAGCATTTCCCCTTCTTTCCTCATTCGAGTTCATACTTGAATACTTTTTCAACTGTCCATGATTTTATCAGAAGATGTTCAAGAAAAGGATATCATCAATATTTGTGAAGCAAGGGGACTAAGGGAGCAAAAGAATGAAGAAACTATCAAATTTTCTATAGTAGATTGTCGTATCAATTTAAAACCAATCCTGGACCGCAAACATTATGCTATAGTCATGATCATCAACGTATAAAACCAACAATCTAAAATAAGTTTGTAACAAGAATAAGAAGAAAGAAGAAATTGGTAATAAGAATAATAAGAAATGGATCAACCACCCAAAAGTAGTAGGTTGTGAATGGGTAGTCAAAAACAGCTAATATATACTAGACAACATTCTTAATAACTATCCATAAATCAGGAAAAGTGAGAGTAATTTAATAATTAAAACCCTACAGCATAGAAAAATGCAATTGACAATAAAAGAAATAAAAATTTGAGAAGCTAGCAAACCTTTAATGATACGAAGTATCTTGTTATCTAGATAAACATGCATTCTTCCAGACAACATGTTTTCAGGAGAGGCAAGAAGTTCTTGTATACATTTGGCAGGCTCCTCCAATACCTGCTCAACACAATGATATCAAATAATTTGTCCAAGCTCAAATTTTTGCCAAAACTTACAAGGCCATCCACAAATAAGATAATCACATATAAAACAGAAAACAAAAGATGTCATCACTATTTCGACGGATTGGATAAAATCTCCAGTTTTATCTAATCCTCTAATTGGTGCCCATGAAAAGATATAAAAGTATCCATTTAGATGTTACATTACATCAAGGGAATACAGAACTTGGCTCCCCAAAAATTTCTCTCTTTAGGCACTATGCGCTGCAGAGCTACAAGAAAAGCCCATACCTCATTAAAAGTGATTTAAGTTGTTTCATTTAACGCCCCCCAATCCACCCAAAAAGAAATGCACAGAAAAATAAAAGCTGCAGCTGTTTTCACTGTCAGAAAACAACATAGACATGCAATGTGAGAAGTAAGATCACATGTGATTTCACTTGAGTAGTTGCTCTGTCGCAGTTAAGTTTAATTGCGAAAGAGAGAACAAGCAGAACAAAAGGTGGGAAAGAGATGCAGAAGAGAAATAGGAGACTTGTTCGCAGATGTTTTTGTGGAAGATTGGCAATGAAATGGACTACTTGGACTAATGCAAATTCCAGACATATACACACCTCTTCTGAGTGCTACAGAGTAAGATACAGCAATCTTTACATAAAAATATATAACATTGGTCAGTAAGTTCTATGATTTTTTCGTTTACTAACTAAGGTGGTAAAAAAAAAAAGTGAAAATCTTGTGAATTATACTCCCAGTATGCCAAATATGCCCTTCATGTTAGTGAAGTCGTTAACGACTTTAATTCAATGTTGGAATGGCTGCAACTTCTTCAAGTGCAAAAAAGGATTGAAATGACCACACTGCCGTTAGTGAATGCTAGCACATTCAAAGTGGAATTAATTTACTCCTGGAGTATTTTTATGAATCGTAAGTGCAACACGAAATTCAAATTACCTTGAGCCACATTAATTTGGGCATTGCAATAAAAGCTGTCAATATTGTACAACCTGGACGGATATACCCCTCTAGTTCAACAGGCATGCCGGCCAACCATTCAAATATCTGCACAAACATTGACAAGCGTGTTAAATAAAATCTATCACATCTTTGATACAAACAACATTTAACATCTCCTTTATAAACTAAACTGTAATATTAATCTTTAGAATACTTGATGCCGAAGTCGTCGAGGAAACTCCGCAGGATTCCAATCGTAGAGCTTGAATGAAATCCGGCCAGCACGGCACTACAATATATAAAAGCAGAATTTAGATAAGCCTAGCCGGTGCAACAGTAATATTTTGCACACTGGAGCATTGGACCTACCACAGAGGAGAAAGTGCTCTTGTTCTCACAGGATAGAGAATATTTCTGTTTGGGATTCTCTTTCTCCCCATCAACACTAGTTTCACCAGAAGCAGCAAATGACAAAAAACTGTCACTCTGGATGGTCTGGGAACCAAGACCTGAGCTTATTGTCGATACATGTCCCGACTCCAACAAAGTTTCCGGTTCAGCAATCTGACTGCTCAAGCATATGCTATCTGTGGCATCCAGAATTCAACAACTTCAACAATGCAAAATATTCACACAAAATTTCAGTATCGTCAAATGAACAAATGTATGGAGATAACAAATGGAGATGAAAGCCCGGCAAGAGGTATACTTAGTGCCAAACATTTACAAGATCATCCATCCTACAGACATGTCTAGGCAAAGGAGAGAGAGAAGTTGTCGAAGGAGAGATATACAGAATTTTTTCCAAGGTTAACATAATAATCATGTTGAGAAAAAGTTCATACCTTTTCCAGTGTCATCATCACAGCTGATATCGTCAACTAAAACAACCTGCCGAGATTCCTTCTCAATGCTTCCTTTAGAGCCATTAGGTCTTCGTCGACGTCTCCTATTGTGGTGTTCTAATTTTCTCCTACAACTTCGTTTGCCCTCATCAAAATCTGACAAAATATGAAACCTACCAAAGGGTAGAAAAAACAGCATGAGCAGGTATAAATGAAAATCAAATGCCAATTAATCCTAGTCAGACAAAGCAACGGGCATGTTCATCTTTTTAGCGGTTCCAATGTAAAAACTGGAAGATTTAAAATCGCATGAACATCTAACTGTTTCTATATAATCCGGCAAAGTAGTTATGCTGAAGATACTCCACCGCTGAAAATGTAGGGAATAAAACCCAAGTGATTAAATTGTTTCAATTTTTTTATTTAATGCTTATCCTGCCACAAATTTATTTCAATGTGATTTCAGAGTCTAAGTTCTTTTCCCAATTCTTCAGTGAATCAGTAAAGACAAAATCTTAATGCTACGTGAATCTTTTCTCAACATAGATTATTTCCATTCAATACAAGAAAAACCAATCATTCAGTCAATATTTGAGAACGTGATAAATTGCTTAAATACTATGCCTGAGCCTGGTTTAAACAAAATCATTCTCGACAGAGGTTCCTCGTGAAGAACCTATTTTCATTAAAATCCTTATAATTGGTGATTAATGATCATAACATCATAAAACCACAACGGAACTCAGACAAAAACTATTTGCACACATCACTTCTGTGAATAATTTCCCCACATTCATAGTTACATGCAGAATATTTATAGTCATCTGAGCATATATTTCCATTTTGAATCACCAAGCCTGCAGTATTTTAAAGACCCCAAAATCGTATTCTCAGGTCGTGCATGTTCTTTTACATGTGGAGAGGCATCTCAACCAGCCAAAAAAAAAAAAGCTATAGCAAACCCACCCTTTAGGGCAAAAGACGACGTAAACTGCAAGAACCATGCCGCTTTAATTTTAAAGATACACACAAGAAGATGGTTAGACGTATATGAGCCTATCAAACTTGTAATCCATTTCACAAAATCACATCTTTAATTTGTCTCTATGTGAACTTCTTAAATGTGCATACATCAAAACAAGCCAACCGATAAATAAATCCCGCTTCACCAATCTATTCAAACCTAAATATCGTATCTTTAATCATCTGTACTCCTGTTTACGACTAAAAGAGATCAACTATAAACCATGGCTTATGTTTCTTCTTTTGTTTCCTATTGATTGTTTCGAGTATTCAATCTATTGTAACTCTTTTTACTGTTGATTCTTTTTGAAAAATTATAAAGCACAGTTGATTGTTTTAAATTAAACAATAAAACCATATCTAAAGCGTATGTAAATTTACTAAGCAATTAAAAATGAGCTCACTTTCCACATTGTTGACAATATCTCTTGTTCTCGCCATCAAGAACCACTGTACTCGCATTGGCACACCGCAAGCAGATCCGGTGCCTCCTATGGTACCCTTTGAGCTCACTAATATCAGCCTCGCACTCCGGAACCTGACACCGGGCCGTGGCCCCAGCCGGAATCCTAGCAGGCCGAACCCGCTTCTTACCCGGAAGATCCCCACTCGCCTCCTCCTGCAGCTTCTCATCCAACTCCGGGCAAGCACACGGGACCCGCCCCGCCAAAAAATTCGAGCAGATCAATCTCGGATCCCTCTTCCTCACCCTGGTTGAATTGCTGGGCTGTTGACTTTGGGGTTGAACCGGGTCAACATCGGGTCCGGATTCTGATTCGGGTCCATTGATGGTTGGTGGGTCAAAGGCGAGGTTTAAGTTATCATCCATGTCGAAATCAAGAAAATCAGACCAGTCAAAGAGGGAGGAACCGTTGGGATCACCGGTTACATTACCGGCGTCGGCCGACGGAAACTCAAGGGTTTGAGGCACGTAGGCCGGAGTTTCCGCCGGCGGCGACATGGATTTTTGTTGCATTTTCTTTGCCTGAGAAAAAGGGCAAAAAGGGGGTTTGGTGTTTACAGGTTTTTGTGTGCGTCTCCTGGGAGACGTAAGAGTCGTAGGCGGAGGTGGTGGGGTAGGAGCGGGAGGAAGTGATGGCGTTAGGTGGTGACACGGTGGAGTGGGAATCTGCAAGCGGCAATCATTGGGTGCTACGCGACCACCAATTTGATGATCTTTGGTGAGAATTCATTGATAATAAGGCTATGTTTAGGACACATAAAAATTCTTATTTTCATTCTTCAATTAATTTTTAACTACATATTTTTCAATAAAATAATATTTTTCATCACATGAATATCTTTTCTTTCTTTTTCAACCACCCATTTTCAATCAATTTACTATTTCAGAATACATTTTTCTAAATTAATGTGGTTTAAACGCACCCTAAAATATTAATTTGGTGAACAAGTAGATTCATTGAACTACATTCTGCATTATCTTTGTTTTTAAAAAATTGTGAATTGAGAAAGTGTTTTTCTAACGGTCTAATAACGTATTATCACGAGGCACTGTATAAAAAATGACGTTCATGTAGCATAATTAATTTGCTAAAATTGTTTCATTTTATTTGTGTATTATGTTTTCTTCTTTGCATTTGGGTTATCATTAGTTTATTCATGTTGAATAATATAATTCAAGGTATGTTTGAGCCGGATTAAAATCTGATTTTAATTTAAGTGAAAGTCAAATAATAAATATCAACCACATTTTTTATGTGTCTCACATCTTTTCAACCACACATTTCAAAAAATTCTATCACACTCTACTAAAAATCTGATTTTAATCTGATTGTCACATAAAATCAGATTTTTTTTATGATGTGATTGTCACATAAACATATGATCATATGATGAATATCATTACTTCGATAAACAATATTACTTTAAATTAGATGGTATAAGAAAATAAAATTTTATATTTATTATAGGATAATTTATTCAATCATTCTTGGTGTACATTATCATCCCTTACTGTGCCACGTGACATCATTTAATTGGACAACTTAAAAAATAGCTTTTTCAGTCAATTCTTTTTTGACAACACAACAAATGTCATCCATATTTTAAGGAGGGTTGTAAAAATAGCATAATCCTAATTTATTTTGTCTAACTAATTACAGTTTTGTTACACGTACATTCTAGTTGACATTCTATTTTATATTATACCATGTGGCACACAATTTTATCATTGATTTCTCTAACACTTAAAATAATCAATGACCTCGATTTTGTCACATATTCAAATGTCATCCAAATTGTGTACAAATAATGTGTAACTAACATAATTCAACTAATTAAATGTAAGCACAAGTTTAAGATAACATGAACACATTCTCCGTTTGAAAGAAAATGTGACTTATATTCAATAAATAGATACTTTTATATCGTGATTACAATCATCTAGCCCTTATTTGACACGTGTTCTTTAAAAGTACACTCTTTCAAAACTCGTTTTTAACCACATATTCTTCAATAAAATAATATTTTTCATCACATCAATAATTTTTCCTTACTTTTTAACCACATATTTCCCATCATATCATTATTTAAAATACATTATTTCCTCCAAACACACCCCAATCTATTTGACAAAATTAAATTTAGGGGTAATTTTGTGAATTATAAAATTAGTACTTTAGCTAAATTTATGTCAAAAAAATTCAAATTGTTTATAAGAAAAATTCAAATTTTGTAGGATGTCTTGTAGATAGGAGTTGAATAGTACTATACATTTAGGGTCCGTTTGATAGGTAGGAAAAAAGGTGGAAAATGAAAATGTTTTCTAACTTTTGTCAATTAAGGGTGTTTGATAGCGTTTCTTTTCCTAGCAAAATGTTTTCCACCTTTTTCTAGGTATAATCATTTGATGCACAAAAGCTTGATTTTGTTTTCCCACCTATTATGTGGGAAAACATTTTCCACCTTTTTTTTAAGCAATGGCAACCAATTCTATCAACTATTGTAAAAAGAATTTTCATTTTTGTTGACAATTTCTATGTAAAATAAAGTCAAACGAATTCGGTAATTTTTTCTAATTTTTTAATTTTTTTTTACTTTTTGGTAATTAGAACAAATTCTAGACGTATTGATGGTAGAAAAATTATCACTTTAATGGACAATTTTTATAAAAAACGAAGACAAACGGACACCAAACTTTCAACATTTTTCAGGTAGAAAATTATATCAATCAAATACAATTAATTACAATTCCTAACAAAACAAATTCTAGGCAATTCAATTCTCAGTAAAACATTTTCCTTCCACCCATTTTCCACGTTTGCAATCAAACGGACCCTTAATAATAATAATAATGATAAAAGAAAAAGAACTTTCAATACAAAACACGCATACTAACGCATAAAGTTGGACAAATATTATCCCTTATTATCTTCATTTAAAACGAAATTCTTTAATTTCGATACTCGTTTTTAATTATACATTCGCACAATAAAATTTTTTGTACGTAAAATCAATTATTTCTCTACTTGTTAACTACACATTCTCCGAAAAGACGTCATTCAAAACATCATTTTTTTTTCTCGATAATGGCCATCAATTAGAGGCCTATTGAATAATTTGACTCGAATAATTCCACTATAATGTTTTTATCATGGTGGACTAGCATTAATTTTGGGGATGTTTACCATTAGCAATCGTACTATTTGTGCAGTTTTCTTTACAATTTCACACTTGACCGCACTACATCTATCTGTTTTAAAAACTATTTTTTTAAATAAACGACATTGACTATCAAACTAATTGCAAAAATTAATCTTGACCCATAGTCATAGTCGGTGGGCACTATCAAAGGTTGTTAATTTTTTACTAAAAAATTCTTAAAAGCTTCTATAAGGTGTCCGTAGAGTGACTAGAGTCTCCAAATATCAATAAAAAAAATAGAAAATTATAGGAAAAAATTTCTTTTTTTAGTTTTCAAAAAAGAAGAATTTTGATTTTTCAAACAGAGTTCAAAATGAAAACAATACCATTTTATCGATTGGGCTTCATTTAGTAATTTCTTTAGAAAAATATGCGTGGCTCATGGACAACTCGACTAGGACCACGTGTCAAAAGATCGAATCAAGCCTAATTTATGGACGCTAGTCGAGTTACCAAATATCCGACTCTATGAATCAGTATTACGACTCACTACCAAATATCTTGCCATACGCACGATGACAAGAAGCACGACCCCAATATACGAAATTTAGTTTTCGTACTTCAAAAACTTTTTGTTTTTTGTAAACTTATTAGTTTGGGTTAATCTCACGAATGGTCACTAAACTTATCTAAAAGTTACAAAACGGTACTGAAATTTAAAGATTGCAGAAACGATCACTGAAGTTTCATGTACTTCCACAAATAGCCACTGGAGTTTTAATTTGTTTCCCAAATGGTATGATTTTAATTCAAACTTAAATGACCAAAACACGTGGACATAGAAGTTTGACCACCTCAAGTGCAGATTTCTTGCTATTAAATGCCACATTTGGAGTAAATTAAATGGAAATTATAAAAATGATATTTTAATTCTCGTTCCTTCCATATATGTACAACATCATAAATTTACACATGAGCTATAAATATTTTTTTATATTTTGTGTTATCGTGTATAGATTTCGTAATTTTTAATGCACTTTTATTTATTTTAATTCACATAAAAATATAGTATATTCTTGTTTAAAAGAAATTTGCACTTCAGGTGGTCGAGTTTCTATGTATCCTTTAAATTTGAATTAAAATCATAACGGTCGTTCAGTGCTTGTGAAAGCATGTGAAACTTTAGTGAGTGTTTCTGTAAATTTTAAACTTCAGTGATCGTTTTATAATTTTTAGGTAAGTTCAATGATGGTTTATGAAATTAACCCTATTAGTTTTGTGTCAAGCTCGTGACCACTCCAAAGTCCACATATTTAATGATTAGATGGGGTGGTTGCACCAAATATGTGGGAGGGTGGTTGCACCTGATAATTGTTGGATTGCGTGAGTCCGCGAATTACTTAATTAAATAATATAAGGATATTTAAAATGACGACATTTTTATTGATTGACAGGGACAGGAGATTTGACAGCCCATTTTTAATTATTTATTTATTTTTGTCTCTTTACATCATCAAAATGTCATGATTAAGCCCCGTTTGAGCCACATTTTTCATCCTTAAAAATAAAAAATATGATCGTTATCCATCACATCAAACCATCAATTTTGAATTTCTATCTCTTGTGTGGGACCCAATAACGGCTATATTTTTCATTTTCATTCTAAAAAAATGTGGCTCAAACAGGGCCTAATTCTATGCACATGCGAACCGCTGTGGAGGTGAAATTTGGGTGAAATGAAAATGAATTATAGAGAATTAAATTGTCTAAAAAATTATTTTACCAAGAATTCTAATTAATTGTGTTTGATTGATATAATTTTTCACCTAAAAAATGTTGAAAGTTCAGTGTCCGTTTGACTTTGTTTTTCATTGAAATTGTCCGTTAATTCTATAATTGTTTTTACCATTGGATCTCAAATTTGTTCCAATTACCAAAAAAAAAAAAAAAATTACCATATTGATTATCATTCGTTTGACTTTGTTTTATATGGAGAAGCCCGGCAAACACTCTCTCTCTCTCTCGAAAAACGAAATAAAAAAAGTTGAAAAAAGGGTCTTGTAAGAAACGTTGAGCTGAGCGAGCCACTGGCTTGAAAGTAGAGAAGAAGATGAATTCTCGTTATATATATTCAGATAGAATGAATGTGCTTACATTTATAGACAGGTTACAACAGCATTGCAGCTGAACCTTAACAACAGCTTTAACTAACTAATTGTATTTATTCCGACTGTATCTAACTAATTTCCTTGCCAGTTGCCAGCTAAACGAGTAGCTGACTTGGCTGGAGCTGCTGAATCTGTTTCTGACTTGGCTGAAGCTGTGGAAGTTTCTGAATCTGTTCTCTACACGTAAGACATGTCCCGCCTCCAGAAACTGTTGAAGAAGCTTGGACTATGTATCCAATCGTGTCCACATCATCAACAACATCTCAACCCCCATGTCACTATACCATATCCAGACAATGTCTGACTCTTTTTGCTTTGACAGACTACAAGATAGCCAAATTCCATGTCTTAAATGACACACAATGGCCAGCCATTTCCAATTGTTTAAACACATCTAAGGCTTCCTCAACCAACCCATTTTCATAAGAGTAGTGTTATGGGTACATTGTGGGCTACATAAGACTTGACATAATGGCCACATGGTAGCCCTCTATTGGAGGGTTGCCGGCACAAGAATCCTTATCCTTTTCATGAAGACACTCAAGATTCGACTCCAAACATCCTGGTTCTGGTTCAAACTTCGTTTCTTCAAGAAAACTCTTTGCAACTTTTGCAGCCTTGGCCTTCACAAACAGGATCCCGCAAGAATCCATTTTGAAACCTAACTCAATAATAGAGCCGAACCGATAACAACACGTTTTTCTGTTGCGTCAGTACCTCGTTATAAATATTAGGATCCACGAAATTCACACCCGGTATATCCAATAAAAGAGTTTGTTCCCATCTGGACCAGGTCTGAATAATCTTGGGGATCCCTCGAGTAAAAACTACAAAAGGGTTCTGCTTATTCTTTCCAAATTCTCCGTACTTTCCATTAGTTCTTTTAAAACAATGGAGGTTTTCCCATCTAAATTCAGTTTTGCTGATTTTTAAAAATGTAAATTCTTTCTCTTTAACGAAAATGTTGTTGTGAAATATGTAGGAAAATCTAGAAAAAACTAATGAACTCCAAGGCACGAAATCGTTATCTTTTAAGAGATGTTTCTCCCCTAACCAACAAAGTCACGTATGGGGTGTGATAGAAAATCTCTCTCAGGATACAATGGAGGCGTTTGATTCAAACTGTGACAATTTGATCAAACCAAGAAGACACTTTTATAGAGAAACTGATGGTGCCAAGAGAAAGAGAGAAAATCGAATAGCTTTTTTAATGTATTTTGCAAATGAGAATCCGCCCACAATATATAGAGATGGAGGTAACCGTATGAATGGACATGTCCTTTGAAATGAACGAACGCATCTGTAACGAACAGATGCCAGGTCGATCCCCATTGCGTAGCGGCAAACACTAGTCGGGGCGGCAAAACATAAGCAAAACAAAAGATGAACAAGCAAAATGATGAAAAATATCTAACAAATGTAAATAAAAACTTGGCATCAAAATATTTGTATTATGGCGCATATACATAGATACATACATATAAATTGTGTGCATAGAAACATTCATTCGTTCATAGAGAGACTTGTAGGGTTTATCGTGGAGAATTGGAGCCAGAAAGCCATAGCTGCACTCCGGTTTTTTCCAGTTCATACTAAAATCGCTTCTATTTTTCAGCACTTTGTAAATTGCAAAAACACGCTTTTCTCAATTATTCAACTGGCCTGGCTTCTATAGAATATGGCAGTTGGCAGTTCCAATAGAAAATGGAGAAGCCCGGCCCCCACACACACACACACACACACACTCTCTCTCTCTCTCTCTCTCGTTTTTAGTGAAAAAAAGAAGAAGAAAAAGCTGAAAAAAGGGTCTTGTAAAAAACGTTGAGTTGAGCGAGCCACTGGCTTGAAGGGCTATAGCAAGACCGACATATCTATTTATCATTATGATAACAAAAGACTAGGCCTAAAGAGTTCCGACCCCAATTTTTCAATTGTTTTCTCATATTTATATACAAAGTATAAACACAACGGCATGAGTCAAAATTGTGATATCTTTAAATAAATATACTTGACCATCAAAAGTAGGGATGACAATGGAAAATGAGTCTTCGCGAGCCTTCTTGCTAGTGATTTTCGAGAGACAAAGCGGGACAGGGATGGGTACAAGGATTAAAATATTTCATTTTTCAATCTTTTTACTTATTTAATTTTTAATATTATTTTCTAAAATAAAAATAAGATTTAGAGCGGGACGAGCCTAACCATGATCTTTTCCCATCCATAATCAAAACCACATATTAAAATTATATGAAAAACTCTTTAAATTTCATAATATCAATAGTTAGTTTTTCTCTTTGGCCAAGGTTAAAAATCGTATTATTTCCGACCCTATTTTTGTGGAAGAATTATCATTGGACAATTAAATAACTGCAATAACTGCTTGATGTTATTACCAAACTACCCTTGACCCTCCATTAAATTTTGTTCAGACCATTTCTTTTATTGAATTCAATTCCAATGGCAGACAAGAAGAAGAAAACAAAAATCGACAAAGTAAGAAAAAAATGTATGTATGTATTTTACAATAATATAATGAATTAATGTTTCTGAAAAAGAATAATTTACTCTCTTAACATTAAAACTGAAACAGGTTGTGGTTGCAGAATTCAAAGTTTCCATGCATTGTAATGCATGTGAAAGAAGTGTAGCCAAAGCCATTTCAAAAATCAAAGGTTGTCTTCCTCCCATTTGTTTCTCTATGTTTATGTTTATGTATTATTTCAATGAGATCCTCATATATGCACGCGAGATAGAACCATCCACTAAATCACGACATTTCAAATGCTGGTTTGGTTGGGTTGGAGGCACACCTACTGTCCTGGGTCCGAGGTGTCGATCGAGATGCCGTGATTTGAGTGGATTGTCCAATTATTTTCAACAATTGTTTCATTCACATTTTTGAATATTTCTATTTCTATATTATTTTCTCCTTTGGACGCTGTTTGTAGCAATGAACATAATGGAGTTGCGAAAACGATAAAGGACCTAAAATTTATCGGGAATAAAGCTGATCCGTCGAAATCTTTGAAATGGTTGAACAGGAGTGGAGAAGTTTGTGACTGACATGAGAAATCACAAAGTGGTAGTGACGGGGAAGATCAATCCACATAAAGTAATGAAGAAAGTGAAGAAGAAGACTGGGAAAAAAGTGGAAATTGTTGATATTGACAAAGAAGATGGGAAGAAAGAAGAAGGAGATTTAGCACTTGAAGAAAATGAAAAACGAATTACAAATTCTTTGATTTTCGATCGCTATTGCGAGAGTAGTGAACTTCATATGATGTTTAGTGATGAGAATGCAAATGCGTGTTCTATAATGTGAATATATTATACTATCCGACGATGTTCAATACTCTGCATACCAAATATGCACTAAAAATAGTGATTTATGGAGTCGACCCTCAACAAAGAAATGGTCTCGCCTGGAGGCAAAAGACTTTTGGCTGCTAAGACCACTAAATTGTCATTATTTACCCCTTCCGTCACTTCTTGTTCGATTTGCATGTGTTAAACATGTTGTTAGCATTCATCATAAGTTTGGATCGAAGTCCTATATAAGAATTATATTTTAACTTCCTTAGACAAAGTGAATTCAAAATTGTCTTTCATTCTAAAGCATAACTCGTATTCATACATTCGATATTCGTCCCAAAGCCTTGTCAAATGAATAAAAATAACTAGAGTATGGGAAACTGTTATGTAAGAACACACAGAAACTGAAGCTATACAGAAGGAACAGACAGCAAACTAGGCCACAAAAAGGTTTAATGGCATTGACAAATCCAGTCTAACATGTGTTAAAATTTGTGTTTCATATGTATGATTTTGGGTTGTTGGAGATGCTGATATTTTTTGTATTTTTGGGACCCATAAGTATAAACATTTGTGATTTGGAGTTTCATATTTTCTTGATTTTCCCCTTGGACCCTAGATTTGGGATTTATAGGTTCTGAATTCCCAATGTTCACAACAACTTTGTTTAATGTTTTAACTGAGAAAGTGTTCTTAATCTCATTTGAACTGGGTTAAAGTCGAATTTTGTAAAAAATCTACATGAGGTGCTCCTCCAAATTAGAATAAGAAGTTGGACGAAACCATATGCAAGCACCAACAGCTCCAACTAAATTGAAAGTGAATAGAGGTTAACATTGTTCGGATCGAACCGAACCGAGAACCCGCGATAATCTCATAAATGGGGTTCCAAATTTAATTATGGAATCAAACTAAATGGCAAATCAATGAGAATATTATTAATAAAATCATTTATTTCAAATTTAGTTATGGAACAGAACCGAACTATCAGATAATTTCATAATTAAAATTCCATAATGATAACAAGAGAATTTACTTGACTAAATATCCATTGATTGTTAGACAAGCGTTTCAATACTGGATATTGTATATACAAGATATATACCGTATATGCAAGAGTTACGTATATGCACCAGTTACCGTATATGCAAGAGTTACTGTATATGCAACAATAACCGTATATATAAGAATTACCGTATATGCAACAGTTTAAACACCGAATTTCCACGTACCGTTTTTACATATAATAGATTCAATTATATATAATAGATTTAATAATCCAACAATTGAAAAATGAAATAAAATTGGAAAACAAATTAAACAGTAAACTTTTAACCCGATGTCTATGTTACACAGTTTCCTGAAAGTAGATTCGCCCCCTTACCGTACGTGTTTGATGTATAATTCAAGCGTGTGCTTCCTAGGATATTCTGGCGAACTGAGTTAGTGCCCGAACAATATCACCACAAAGATTGAAATAAAAATTGAAAAACGAAGACAAACTTGTACTGTATGCAGATGAGATTCGTGTGTTGAAAAGAGGAAAAACGAGACATATGTTCAAGGTCCGACATTCGTTACGCAGGTCACGTCCGCACACAAGTTCAATGACCAAAGCCTATTTCGGTCCATGATTTGCACCATTTGCGCACACACGTGGAAAGAGCATCTATACTACACATGATTATACCATTCTAAAGTGTAATCCTTTATAAAACGGTTTTTGTTTTCATCCACTTTCTATGTAGGACACTCTTTTTTAGTTTTCTCACCAACATAAACTCTTTTTAAGTGGCACATTTTAAGCTTCAATTTATCATTAACCCGAGCATCAATTTTGGCAAGTAAATATATGATTTCGATATACTCACGAATGAGAACACAAATCAATCTTGATTTTTCAAAATAGTGAAACGGGTCTCACTCAAAACTCATGCCAAAGTCCGCACCAAAACCGGAAGTTGAACCAAACAATTACTGTCTCACATTGGACGAAATTTTGGGCCGCTCTTAGAAAGTTCGGAGGAAAGTGACGTACAATTTCAAGTCGAGGGGGGAATATTTTCTGCTCACAAGTTCATCCTTGCAACACGCTCCTCTTTGTCTAACTCTAAGGCACAATTTTTTGGCGCATTTAAGGAACATGACATGGAGTGCATAGAGTTGAAGAATTGAAGGCTCCAGTTTTTAAGGTTCAAGAATCTCTATATTCTCCTTTTTTTCTTAGTCTTTTACAGATGTAATATTGTTCGTGCACCTTGCTTTTCTTTCTTAGTTATATCGTGGATGATTTAACACAAAATCGGAAACTTTTATTTGGTTTTCGGGTTCTCTTTTGCTAATTACAAGTTTTGAGTCATTTGGTTGGTTGTTTGCAGGCATTACTTCACTATCTATATTCTATACTAAATGTCTTTTCCGAAGTGGAAGAATTTCAGTCTCAATTCAAAACGGTCGAAATCTGCGATAACACATATACTATCTGCTGCAAACCGATATGGACTTGAAAGACTCGAATTACTTTGTGAGGCTAGAATTAGAGAACACGTTGCCATCAAAACACTGTAGTAGCCTCTAGCTCGCTTTCGCAAAGCAGCGCTATTATTCTCGGTGTTTATTGAGTTCATTGCGAAGCCTGAGAATTTGAAAGGCACACTTTCATGGCATGTGTTCTCTGTATTACTGAAATGTTCAGAACAATGTAGACAAGATTTTGATTCTTTTTGTTTCTTAATACTATCAAGCACTTCCAGTAAAATTAGGTCAAAGACACAATCATGAAATCTTGTCTGGCCACATGGATAGGGTGAGTTCGCTAGGTACTCACCCCTTCCACCCAAAAGTGGGTAAAAAATGATATCGCCGAGTATGAATGAGCTTTCTCTGGATGCCTAGTCTTAGAAGCAGCTTGGAACATGTAATTTAAGGTTTTGGTCTAGATCTTGGAGTTCTATGCCTGTGCATTTCGCATTTCTATATTATAAAGATAGATCTATGCCATGCTGAGTTAACAGTTCCCTCGCACATTCTGATATTTCCAAAAAAAAATCTCAAGACCTTGTGAAAAATATGAAGCCAATTCCGCCACTCTGGTTTCATTGCTACATGTACTGGAAGATCTACATCATTAGCAATTATGTTCGAAAATCTTTCATTTCATTTGATTGAAAACTGAATATCTAGTCTTGTTTGGATTCAGCAGTGGTCCAAACAGAAGGATTCGAGCACCCGACGAAGAGCTGTCCTCGATTATCACTGATATGCTAGAATGTATAGCTAAATGGGTCAAATGTTCAGACATTTCTATGGACATAATGAAACTACCCTTGGATTGCAGTGATTCAAAGGCAAAGATCATAGCAACCTTAATGTGAATTCTATAATACAAACAGGAATTGAGATAGAAATATAATTTACATCCTTTTGCCAGTCCGGTCGGTGCATTTACAACATCCAGTTTCAGGTCGGCTTTATGATAATGCATCACAACTTTGCAAAATTCACAACCTTCCAATCTTCATTTCAGTTAAGGGATTACTAAAGAGAAATGTAATAACACACGGAGGAAAAACAAGAATCATACGATTATAGAAAGACTAGAGAACCACATTTTCATACAATTTCAAAGTAAAAGTTATCGTCCAATAAACATTTTAGTAGTTATACATACAACTACGGGAACATTACGCTAATACAAATGAAAGCAACAACATGGTTGATACAGCAAAACCTTATCTCAGACTATGAATAAGTCATTCCTGTGTCAAACCTGAGTTCACTTGGTCACAAATGATACAGGCACGTGTACACGAGATCAGCCTTGAGTCACGGGAGTAAAGAATGTCAACGTAGAAAACAAAAACATGTGAATGTTACCAGTTTGACGCTTCCTTAGCTTCAGATCATTCTATATAAGTCTTCCACTTTGATCTATAACAGAAGAATAATCATGGATGAGAATCCATGCAGTCTTCTCATACTTAGGAATCGTAGATTCATGTTAGTTGTGTATTTTGATTTTTTTGGAGCCCTCCTGATAGGAATACAGGAATGCTAGTCTGTCCCATAAGAGATGAATTTACAGTAGACCAATTAATCATGGAAGAGCTTGGTTATGAGCCAACCGTCAAGTCAAGTCGTATCCATCCCAGTTTACCAGAGTCGTATCACGGAGTTAATACCACTGACTTCCTGACCCCCCTTGAGCAGCTGCTACTTTCCTAGCCATGTACATGTCAGGTTTCTGCTGGACCCCATTGGATCCTTCATTACCATCTCCCCTTTCATTCTTACAGCCCGAGTACTTTCTTGGGTAAGATGAGCCGGGAACAATATACTGTGATGGTATTGCTGGATTCCTAACCATTTTTCGATGTTCATTGGCCTCTGCTATGGCTGCTGCACTATTGTTGTAATGTAAGACAGAGCCAATGACCTTCCCGGGCCTTGCCACACCCCCTGCTGTGAAAACAAACAGCTATTAGAACTAAACCCAGAACTGGAGGGGCGCCTAACAAGAGCATGTGATGGCCTAGGAAATGTCTAACAATGTTGACTAAGCTTGTTTGAGTGGGCTTATTTGCTTTTTTAGTTTTTTCTAAGCAGATTAGTATGGAGTTGCAGCAAATAAGCTCTGCGATTTTTAGATCAAATGTGAGAGAGCCATGCATATCAACTTCTTGTATTAAATTCACCTTTTACCTAAGTAGAAGCATTTAGCGCTCTGTTCGGGTGACTAACTATTGAAAAGCTCTATTCCTTCATTTCATGGTAACATACATAGGCACTTAAACAAGAAACTCAGAAATATGTCGATAGATTACACGATAAAAGAACAGCAAAAAATGTCCTAACTGAGTTTATATTCAGTGTAAATATGAAACCTGGGATGTTTTGAGGAACTTGGGGAGGAAACCTTGGAAGTCCAGACATCCGATCCACCTGTGGCTTCTCAACTTCTTTAATGGAACATTTGGATAGATCATTTGTGATATCAGCAGAATTCTGTGTCAAATTATCTGAATGTAATACACATGGCCTGCATGAGAGAATCTTTCAGTCTCCACTTATGGTAAAATATGTAATAACTGGCAATTCCACCTTATTCAACTGTAACACATATCAAGGATATAGAAACAGCTAAACACTTATTGAAGTTTACCTGGGCAAAGATGATGAATGCTGCCTCTCAGGTGGAGCAGTAGTCCCATTTCCATAGTGCTCTTCCAGAGACGCAAATTGCTTCTTAAATTTGTCAACAGCACTGGGAATGAAAAGGAGGCAAAAAGATTAAAAACCATGTAAAAAAGGGCAAGATACAGTAACTTGATGGTTTAGGATTTTGTTTGGCAGATACGTGCAATCAAACATACTACAAGGGTGAACGCAATGAAGCTAACTAGAAGAGGAAAAAGCAAAGACAGAGAAGCGAAGCAAACTGGGATAATCAAAAGGAGTTGCTTTAATTTCTGATGCATAGTTTAAAACAAAAATATAAATAAGTATGACATGGATCCCAATTCACCACGAATTTTGTAAACATAATGCGAAAGTACAAACAAAAAAAAAAAAGTTGAAAGAAGTGTTCTACAGTTATCTAAACATCTTATTATGACTCCAACTTCACTATAAATGAGAGCTTATACTTGGCGGTTAAGATCTAAAATTGTAGCTTGCTCAAACAGATTCAATGAATGATATAAATCTAGTAAAATACCAATTGAAAAAATAAGTTCAATTTTTTGATTCATCTATCATTTTATATACTAGATCACAGTTGATATGGCTTGCTTTGTACGTAATCACAACCATCTATGTACAGATGCTATCGGTACACATAAATGCCTATTACATGAAGTAGGAGGACCAACTTTTTCTTCACAAGCTTAAATTTTAGTTCTCAACCTAGTTCCAGAGAAGAGGGACATGAGATTTCAATGGATTACCAAATGTATTGGATCCTTTTGAGCATTGGTACAAAGCCACAAACCTAGAAATCCAGACCTATACATAAAATAGGAAGATCTAAAACTTCATTACAGCTAAATTATTTCCCAACATATTCCTTAAGGATGACTATAAAAAGAGAAACATAAAAAGTTAATGCAATAAATAGATATAAAAAAGTGTGATTGCTAATAAATATGTATAAATTGTATTCATATCATCTATTGACAACAATACCTTGGATACATGAAGCCTGTAGGTTCAGCTCCCTCTAAGAATTCTTTCAACATTTTAGGGTGATATTCAAGAATCTCTCGGTATATTAACTCTCTCACATCGTCCTTGGTTATCCTTCGTCTTTCAAACTCAAATTCCATTTTTGTCACCGGTTGTGCAGAAGGTTCTCTCTCAACTTTGGCCAGGTTCCTGAAGTATGGATCTGCAAGAGCCTGAAAGTTCACAACACCTTTTAGAGAGCAGGATTAAGAATGACAAGCTAATGTTATCACAAAACACATCTTATACCTCTTCTGCAGAAGGTCGGTCCTTAGGATCAAAGGCAAGCATCCTTTCTAATAAGCGTAAAGCAAGGGGGTCAGCATTTGGAAACTTATGAGAGAAAGGAATGGGCTTCTTCTTTCGCAAGCTGCTTAAGTATCTCCGGGCTTTTTCATTCCTTATCTGTCATACGAATTAATAGGTGAACAAACAAAAAAAAAAAAAAAAGTCAACTAAACGTTTGAAGTTATGACTCTTCCTGTATAAAATCAACTACCATAAGCACACACCCTTGCAATGGTTTCTGGTGGCGGTGTACCCAACAGATCAGTCATGAGATCTAATTGATGAACCACATTTTTTCCCGGAAAAAGAGGTTTGCCTGTCAAAAGTTCAGCAAATATGCAACCAATGCTCCATATATCAATTGCAGGTGTATACTGCAAATAAAAAGACAACAAATAACATGTTGGAATGAAATACTTTTTCTGCACAGTGAAGGTAGGGAAATCAAATTCTTTCTACAAGTTGGTAATATGAGGAGAAAGGGGAAGCAATTTGTACCTTCGAGAAAAATGATCCACACAATTCAGGAGCCCGATACCATCTCGTTGCAACATAGTCCTACAACAATGTTAAAAATTTGCATGACAAATATCCCTAGTTTTTTCAAGATCATGTGATCTTTTATGCATAAAGGGCAACTGATTCAATCAGGCAAAGCAAGAAAATGAAACGGTTCCCGAGAAATTGAAGAAAAGAAACATACTGTCCAAAATATAGCGGTAGGAGTGTCATTAAAGGCTACTCTTGCCAAGCCAAAGTCACAGATCTTTAGTTTGCAGTCAGCATTTGCTAAAATGTTTTTAGGCTTCAAATCACGGTGAAAAACATTTGCTGCAGAAAAGAAAAGCATTTAAGAGAAGGGATGAAACAATTGCACCTACAATTTAAGAACTATTTGCAACAGGTATATTTTAGCATACATAATGTTTACAGAGGAGCATTAACTGTAATACAAATATAAGAAAGGGTCTATAACAAAATTGTAGCAATCAAACCTGTGTGCATGTACTTCATGCCTCGAAGAAGCTGATAGAGAAAGAATTGGTAATGTTCGGGGGTCAAATCATCATTTGCTTTAATGACCTGGTGGAGATCAGATTCCATTAGTTCGAAAACTACATATATATCCTTGAATTCCCTTCTAGAAGGAGGCAGTAAAATATGCTTGATTTCCACAATGTCTGGATGACGTAGAAGCCTTAGAAGTTTAATCTCCCGAAGTATACGTGTTGCATCAGAGACGTGCTCAAAGATGTCATTAATCTTTTTAATTGCAACTTTTTCCCCAAGATGAGTGTCATATGCAGAGCAGACAACACCATAACTACCTTTACCAATCACTTCCTCAATTCTATATCTGCTTCCTTCACCATATTGTGTGAAGAAATCTACATCCACAGACCCCTGCACCATCACGTAATGATATACCATTATATTATCATTTTGTAATTTACAATGTTGGTTCAAAAACATGTAACATGACTAGAATTTAATTTAGATATCTGTCAATATCGAAAAAGTAACCATTCCCCAAACCAGTCTATATTAACATCAGAACCCAACTTCTTAATGACAAGAAAAGCAAAGAAAAGTTTCACTATTTTCGACGTCTGACTCATTTACTTTTATTTTACTTTTACTTGTTATATATGTTAAAACCTTACAGATCCACCTTGTAACACCATTTTCCAATGAAAACTGAACAATTTTATTTTTCAGCCTAGGTAGAGATACAAAGGGAACCCATTTTTCAACTTTCTCTACTAAACTTAATCCTTAACAAAATCCAATTTAACAATATTCTTCACGGCCTAGCAATGCAAAGAAAATAAAGATGACAAAACTTGGTCTATCATTAAAATTTTACAGAAGATTTGAATAATTTCTCACGAAAGTCAATGCACCTATAATGTTGCTAAAATCAGTGATCTAAGAATGTCCTCAAGGGAAAGAGCTCAGTGAAAAAACCTGCAACCAGACAACTAAAACATAGAACTACCAAACAAACTTACAACAAGTACACATTTATTCACTAATTCGCTGCAACTCTTACATCCAAAGGGAAATAAAATCAATCCTGATATCTGAAAATCACAAATCTAATTTTCAAATAAAATAATTTTTTTATAGTGGGATCTAAGCTTGAAAATTAAGTACAAACGTCAGGAATCCCAACTATTATTCCTAACTTACATTAAGAAACTATTCCCATAAAACAAAATAGCACTTATATTTATATTAGATACTACGTGAATAATTGAAGAATTAGTACCTTTTTTCTCTGATCAGGCTGCATATTTATCCAGAAAGCATCTAAACAATGAATCAGTATTAGCAATCAACAAAGGTTAGATCGAAACACTGCCACAAATGTTGACTTTCCAACTCAAGACTCAAACTTTTTGGATCAAAAAATCTATGAAACTTCAGAAACCCTAAACTAGATAAATTTAAACAAAACCCACAAATCAATTTCAAGTTAGAGCCTTCGATTTGATGCCAAGCACAAAAGGGATAGTTCAAGAAATGTAAAGAACTTATTTTTATAATTATAAATGGAATCTTTGATGGGTTACAGAACAACGAGTTAAAAGATTTTCCAAAAATATAGCAGGAAAATGGGATTTTTCCTATATATTTGACGATGAAATCTAGCCTAAACGTTCATCCAAAAACGGAATGAGAAGTTGGAGAGAGAGAGAGAGAGGGGAGAGAACGCGTATGTATGGCTATAGCTTTAGATCTAGAGAAAGAGATGGGAGAACTTTGTGTGGGTTGCCGCTTCAACTTGAGGAGGAAAAAAATGGCTAAAGGATAAAAATAATCTAAATTCTTATAATATATAAACACCAGAAAATGATTTGTTCATAAATAAGAGGCTGGAGAAATAGATTTTGTAAAATATATATAATTTTTTAAAAATGTGTGATTAAAAAGTAATAAAAATAATAATAAATTCACGTGTAAAATTATTTATTAAAAAAATTTATGATCGAAAATAAATTTGATGAAAAAAAGATATTAAAAATTAAAATGAGAGTTTGTTCTCTTTACCATTTTCAAATCGTTTTCTGTTTTCGATTTTTCAAAACAATGAAAATGTCGTTATCTGTTTGATTCTCAGAGTGTGCTTGGTAGATATTAAAATTGAAAAATTAACCGTTATTGTTGATTTTTATTAGACATGTGAAATCTAATAACGACTATATTTTTAATTTTAATTGAATTTTAAGTTCTATCAAACACACTCTCCTTATTGTAGAATTAGAATGAAAAATATAGTCGTTATTGGGCTCCATACAAAATATAGAAATTCAAAATTGATGATTTGATATGATGGATAATAGTCATTTTTTTTTATGAATGAAAAATGAGAAACGAACGGAGGCGTATATTTAAATATGTTGTTAAAAAATAATAAAAATAATAATAAATTTACGTGTAAAATTATTCATTAAAAAAATTATGATCGAAAATAAATTTGAAGAAAAAAATATATTAAAAATTAAAATGGGAGCTAATTACTTTTTGAAGTCTTTATTCTACAAGTTTATCCAATTTTTTTAATATTTTCTTGATAATTATAGCAAGTCAAAATCTTTCCTCATTACAGCTTTTTAAGACCGTGTTAGGCTAAGCTTGGAACCTTTCTTATAAGCGAAAAGGAAGATTCGAAATAAATAAATTGTTTTACATTAAATAATATTCCTCTAATTTGAAATCGGTAACATAATTTTTATAATAAGCCTACAACTTTAAGCGATAATTAATTTAAATATAGTAGATTTTCCAAACATGTTAGAGACTGAAAGCTATTTAAAAATAATTATATTTTTTAAGATTTTCCAAACATGTCAACAAAAATTAATAAATTTTATAGAAAAAAATACAAATAATGTAGTTTAAAATTGACAATATCAATGGATTCTTGTTTCTTTCAACAATGATAATTTTATAATAATTTATAATCTTAAATTTTAGTGACATGAGACTCGATGTGATCAAGCCCTTGTTTGGTACAAATGTTTAATATTTTTTTTTTCATAAAATATATTCTAAAAAAATCTACATCAAATAGACGCTAAATAAAGATACGGGTACAAAAAAATTAGTTTGATAAGTCTCTCTTGAATGCAATTAATTAAGCTTTATTTAGAGCCTGTTTGGTACGGCTTAAAATCCAATTAAAATTGAAAATATGATCGTTATTGGGTCCCACCCGTCTAATAAAAGTCAACAATAACGGCTATATTTTCAATTTTAATCTGATTTTAATCTCTACCACACACCCTCTTAACCTTTTTGGAGACTGCAAATTAGCTATAAATGCTTGAGGACCTCTTTTATTTTTATAGGCTCCAATGAGTGATTTAACAGACCGACTATCATAGACATAAAGGGGTCTAACATTTGTGTTCGTAGGTAATGTTTGCACACAAGTTTAACGCACGTACTACTCCAATCCTTCATTTGCACCTTTTGTGTGCATGAATATAGAATACATCTATGTTATATATGATTATTTACACCTTCAGTAAAATATGACCATATATAAAGTAGTTATTGCATTATCATTTGTCGTATGTGGGACAAGCTACAATTGCTTTCTTTCCAACATCAAAACCAGCTCCAATGGTTACACTTTAACTTCAATTTTTCATTTACACGAACATCGTTTTGTGCAAGTAAATATATAATTTCGATATTCATACAGAGAACAAAAATCTACTTTAATTTTTCAAAGAAAAGAAACGGGTCCCAATTATGCCGAAATACCAGCAAACAAATAAAAGTTATACTAATTTTATTTCCTTAGCCAAACCCTCTCTAATTAGTTTAAGGTCCCGTTCGGTAGGGATTAAAATTGAAAATATGATCGTTATTGGGTCTCACTCGTCTAATAAAAATCAACAATAACGACTAATTTTTCAATTTTAATCTCTATCGAATGTGCCCTAAAAGCAATCCCAATAGTGTGAATCATACGAGCAAATAAAAAAAAAATTAAAGATCTAATCTAATTATATATGTAGAACAATCATAACGTTTTGTAAGATTTAATTGGATTATATTAATTTTCCAAGCAAATCTACGCGCTTTTGTACAAAGTAAAAGTAAAACACAGTGGATCCACCACTAATTCAAGGTTGGAATTTTTTTCAATACAAGTATTTACAACTTTTGTTGCACATATCAATTATTCACCACTGTTGTACTGATTTTTTGGAGAAGTTGTCCAATTATTTTTTAATGACCGTCACTCTCAAAGTCGATTTCTTGCAGGCATGTTCACAAACGTTACTAAAGAGCCCTGCTATATGGCCAAGGTCAATGACCCACTCCAAACAGGTGGCGCCCTCCTATTGGAAGGGGGGCTGTCGGTGGCCCATTTTCCCGTTACTAAATTGATTAGAAGCTGTCAACATTAATTAAAATTCATGTTTTTTTTTAATGTCACCCCCAATATAATTATAATACGTTCATGCTAGCTAACGCAAATCATTAGTATCATGTTAATCAGATGTCTAATCTAATGTTTCATTACAAAAGTTTGATTGAGAAATGGGACCCCTAATTAATGAACACTAATAAAATGTAATAAATAAGGAATAAAATCAACATCCAATGAAATAATTTATGAAAAGCCAAGAGGGACAAGATTTTGATTTGCATGTGCCAGTGTTGTTGGCACAGTTTGGCATCAAAGTATGTTGTAATATTATATTAAGGCTTGTTCGGTGGTGTTTAAAATCCAATTAAAATTAAAAATATAACCGTTATTGGGTCTCACTCGTCTAATAAAAGTCAACAATAACGGTTAATTTTTCAATTTTAATCCGATTTTAATCTCTACCGAACATGCCCTAAAAATTGTTGCACTCGGAAAATTGAGGTCTTATAATTTAGGGGTGGGCAAAACCCGATCGAACCCTTCCAAATCGAACCAACCCCAAGGTTTGGGTTTGTTCTTTTTTTTTTTTTTTACACAAGTTGGGTAGATTGGTTGTGTAGGAGGGTTGAGTTAAGTCGAGTTATGGGTTAACTCATGAAAATCGCATAAACTCTCATAACCCAACCCGATTATATTTATGAACTTTACAAGTGTTATAATTTTGTTTGGACGAATACACATCCAACACAAAATATTTTAATTGTCAAAAACATTTCTTGGTTTCATATAATTTAATATCAATCTTTCCATGTAACGTTTTCGGGCATGAAATGTCAAAATAATTCAGATTTTTTGGTCATTACAACTATAGAGAGATAATATTATATAAGTCATGAGTCAATTATAAATCCGTCATACATGGCCCATCTACTTTAATCTTTGTTAACAAATTGTCTCAAACCGATCAATCCAATCCAATCCAATCCGACCGATACTTAATTGAGTTGGATTGTGTTTCAACCTTTAACGGGTTGAGTTGTGTTAAATTATGATCAAATCGATCATGTTGGGTTGGGTTTGGGTTGATGCAAAAACAAACCCAACCCAACCTATCTCATGCCCACCCATACTTATAAGAGTCTTTTGGAGATGAAGGGACCAATAGTTGAGAATAGGACTTGAGATGAACCGTTCACCTCATAGTAAGTATGGACGATTCGACTTATTTGAAAGCAAGTTATGGGATAAGTCGAGTCCAAAATATTCTGTGCGAGACGATCGTCGGCTCGCAAGCCCTGATTTAGTTCACCATACGTGTTGCAAAATCAACCATCTATGCGTTAAGTGGATGCTTCTGCAGCTAATTCGCAAGTGCCATCGAATCATATTCAAGCTATAGTTTTACTGTCTAGGCCTTTGTTTGAGGCCTACTTTTAGAAAAAGTATGTTTTGGAATAGTAATTTTTTGGAGAATGTGTACTTAAAAAATAAGAAAAAGTTTTTGATTTACACGTAAAATTATTTGTTAAAGAATGTGTGATTAAAAATAAGTTTTGAAAAAAATGAAACCCAAACATAGGCTAAATTTCAATTTGTGTGTTTTTTTTTTTTCAGAATATAAATATGTAATATTGATTTAAAAAAAAAAAAAATCATAAGGGGAACCAAACCCAAAATTTCTCAAGCTGGTTGGTGCTTGGCTCGTTCCAAAGCAAGAACAAACTAGCCAACCTGGTGGATCGAGTTAAGCCCATGGATGGCCATCGATATTTAAGAACATACGTAAAATTAATATTGTTCATAAAATTGTGTCAATTGTGACATATGTATTAATGTGACGTGTGAAATTGTGGTAAATGTGTGATGTAGAAATGAAATACAAAAATTATGGCTTCTACAATTTATGCACGTGACATCTTACAAAGACTGTAAAGAAGGAAAATAATAAGTGTCTATCTTCAAATAATATTGAAGCAGTAAGAATTTCATTTTGTGTAATTTGAATTTCAAAAATTTAAAAATAGATGTACATTATCACATCAACGGAATTTTACTAAACATATATTTTAAACAAAAATATAAGTATCTGATTTATGAATAAAGAAGTTTGTTTGTAAAAAAAGGGGGTCGTGGATTGCCAATGTAGGGTGACATGACCTAACTCGCAAGATATTAAAGTGAATTGAACGGAATGGTTTAAGAATTTCCTCAACCCCCATCAACTACCTACAACTTCCGTTAACTTGCCTTACACAACTCCCCTTTACTTTAAAATAGAGGATCCAGAGTTTACTATTCACCTCGTGACCTTCATTTCACACTTGAACTGATTATCTCTCACTTCATATTTTCATTCTTTATATGTCGTGTCTGCCTTTTTTTTGGTTTAAACATGCCCACTTCATTTATTGTTTATAGCAATTGGTATGTTTCTCATTTGTCATGCATTTGGTTCACTATTCATGTGCTACGTGCCTTGCCTAATTTTTTTTGGTTGCCTAGATTTCAACATCATTGACTAGATGCCCGGGTCTGTCTTTTTTTTTTTTTTTTGGTTCCACATGCCCACCTCTCTTAATGTTTATAGCAATTGGTATGTTTCTCATTTGTCATCCATTAGATTCACTATTCATTGGCTACGTGCCTTGCCTGCATTTATTTTTTTGTTGACTAGAATACAATTCATGTGCTACGTGTCTTGTTTGCATTTTTTTGTTGTTGACTACAATCCAACACTATTGAGTACAGATCCACTTCATTTCTTGTTTATATCAATTGGAATGTTCATTTTCTCATTTCTGATACATTTGAGTCACCGTTCATCTGACATTTTTCATTTATTGTCCACCAACCGACCCTCTCATATCTATCTTATGTCGATTTTTGTATTCATATCTTCTCTTTATCTTTAGGTGTACGCATATTCTCTCTCCATCAACAAAAAAAAGATTACCAACCGCTCTAGCGTTTTCTATCATCGTACTATATGCGGTTTGATTTTGTGTTCTAGGTTAGTTTCGTGTTACCTTCCTCCTCGATTTAATTGTTAGTTAAAAATTTCTTATGCTTGTTTGATTTATATTTCCAGCCCAATTATATTCAAAATAATGCTATATTGTTTGCTAGATATAATACCAATTAGCTAAGGTTCACTTTCCCAGTTATGCATTTCTTATGATTTCAGTATTTGTAGTACGTGATTTTGCTTCGTAATATTATGTTCTTTTTACTTATTTTACATTTCACTGTTTATAAATAATTTTTGCCTGTGTTGAATTTGAGCTTTAAATTTTGTATGTTTCCAAGTCGTTTTTATTGTTATAATATTCATACATGTCTTCCTTACTTCTATATTTATAATTTTATTTTATCTAATATTATTTTTTACGATGCTTTTGAACACTTGAGTATAATTTTCAACATTTTCTTCTAAGTAATTAGTTATATTCCTACATTTTGTTTTCCTTGTATGAATGATTCAATACAATCATTAATATATATTATTTTTGATATCTCTTAATTTATAATTCTTTCATTGGAATAGAAATATTGAAGAAGTCTTGCAGCCAGCGTAATGGATATTTCGGAAACCTCTCTTCATGAAGATCATGTTCTTCCCAACATTATTACCGTGTCTGAACATGGAACTGAGTCACATAGATCCTCCATTCATCAACAACGAATTCAAAGAGAAAGAGATAGACGAAATAGATCTAAAAATAGTTGTAGAAATTTTCATAAAAGGAGAAATGATCCTATATTAAATGATCATATGTTATCTGATAAAAAATTTCCCCTTGTTGTCCAACAACGTGAATCTATAGTGGATCAAAATTCTACTGATGTTTCAACTTCAAATCAATAGACTTCTAATATTTTCAATTCCCAATATGAATTAGAAGACACTCTTTAGAAATTGAATATTACATCTGCCGCATATGTATTACCATCATCAATTTATTGTACACATTGTAATGCACATAAATTTTATAGAGAAAATAAATGTTTTTGTTGTTTAGGTGGAAAAGTTAGGCTATTTATACATGTCAGTAAATATGTTTACTACTAAAGTTTTACATTTTGGGTATTATATAGCTTTATCAATGAATATTAAATTTTGTTTCTTTTTTGGTTTTGTTGTACTTGGTCATGTGAAAAAACGTACACATGTATCTTGTCGAGAATACTATACATATAAATTACAAATTAGAAATTTTGATAAATCTGTATTACTTCATGTTGGTAGATTATTTCAACAATATGTTGTAGATATGTACGTTAAAATTGAAACTGCAAGATTAGATCATTTTCGCAATAATCAAAAACAAATTCGCGCTGAACTTTATCAAGGTATTGTAGACAATGTTCAAAATGGGGAAACAAGAGGATCTAAAGTGGGAAGGAATTTTTTTTACCGCAATCCTTTACATGTGGATCTGTGATATGTTAAGAAGATATATAGATGTAATGACTATTGTACAACGTTATGGAAAATCGGATATATTTTTAACTATAACATGTAACCCAAACTAGCTTGAGATCAGGCAGGAATTACAAATGAATGATGAAGTTCAAAATCGATTAGATTTAATTGTACGTTACTTAGAGCAGAATTAGAAGAATTAAAACAGGATTTATATAAAAAAAATATCATAGGCCCCGTTATTGCACATATATATGTTATCAAATTTCAAAAAAGAGGACTTTTTCATGCTCATATGTTATTAATATTTAACTCTAAAAATAAAATTACTTGTGCTCAAGATGTTGATAAAATAGTATCTTGTGAAATTCCTGACAAAAATAAATATCTCCATCTTCATTCTGTTATTGTTAAGCATAATATGAATGGTTCTTATGGAAATTTAAATCCAAAAAATGTATGTATGAAAGCAAATAAAGGTTATAAAAAGAAATATCCTAGAGATTTTTGTAATAATACTATATTTGATCAAAATTCATATCATTTATATAAGCGTCGTAATACCAATATTTTTGTTAAAGTTAGAGACCAAATGTTAGACAATCGATGGGCTGTACCATATAATCCATATTTAAGTGCGAAGTTTGATTGTCATATTAATGTTGAAGTATGTTATTCTATCAAAACTGTAAAATATATGTACAAATATTTACAAAGGAGATGACCGTATTAATTTTTCAGTTCTTACAAAAAACACAGAGAAAAATGTTGATGAAATTTCTCCTTACCAATTTGCTAGATGGAGATCTCCACCTAAAGTTATGTGGAGGATTTTTTTTCTTTTAATCTATCAGAAATTTGTCCAATTGTTTATTCTTTACAATTTCATATCGAAAATCATAAACAAGTAACCTATGATAATGAAGAAAATCTATGTACTATTGTAGAGAATGAAAAAAACGAAAAAAAAAATGTTGACTGAATTCTTTCGAATGAATGAAATAGATGAGTTTGCACGTACACTTTTGTATCGAAATT
The DNA here is from genome assembly GCA_019097785.1 of Fraxinus excelsior. Classification (NCBI taxonomy): domain Eukaryota; kingdom Viridiplantae; phylum Streptophyta; class Magnoliopsida; order Lamiales; family Oleaceae; genus Fraxinus; species Fraxinus excelsior. Next base: position 1,145,906 of record CM032638.1, on the reverse strand, counting down.
TCTCAACACATTTTGTCTGGAATACAAATAAAAAAATTTGGAGTCACAGAAAAAAATAAATTGTTATAGAACGAATTGTTATAGTAAATTCATTTGAAGGAGAATGTTATTTTTTTGTGTACTTATGCATCATATTCGAGGTTCTACATCATTTCAAGATTTACAAACTTCAAATGGAGTTACTTACGTGGTTTATTAGGTGGAGATAATCATTGTGAAGAATGTTTATCTGAAACTATTATTTACTAAATGTCTACTTCTTTAAGATGTCTTTTTGCTACACTTCTTATCATTTGCAATCTTAATGATCCAAAATTATTACAGAATAAATTCAATTCTTATATGATTGATGATTACATACATGAAAATATTTCTTCATATGATGCTGAATTGCAAGCCTTAGAGGATATTAATTGTATTTTAAAATATGTAGGTAAAAATATAAATGATTATGAAATAGTACCATTCAATGTAAATATAAACGAAAATGATAGATTGATAAGAATGGTTGAAAATGAGACAACAAATTTTAATATTGATGAAGGCTATATTTATGAGGCAAATTTAAATAATAAAAAACAAATTGCATATAATATGATTATGGAAAAAATAACATTAGGATTAGGTGGTGCTTTCTTCATTGGTGGTCCAGGTGGCACATGTAACACATATTTATATAAAGCATTGCTCCGTACAGTATAATCTCATAATTTAATTACTTTAGCAACTGCATATTCTGGAGTATCTGCATCTCTTTTACCGGGAGGTCGAACTGTTCATTCAATGTTTAAAATTCCTTTGGAAATAGTAGGTAAGGTAAGTTGTTCTGTTATAATTTTTCTCGTTATTCCTTACTGTAATTAACAAGACATTGGATTTGTTATAAATATATACTTTAATCTGCTTAAATTGTAAATTCGATATCAAGTGTGTAAAATCGGTCCATTCTGCATATACGGTAACCACTGCATATACGGTAACTGTTGCATATAGGTAACTGTTGCAAATACGGCAACTGTTGCATATACGATATCTGTTGCATATACGGTATCAGTCTAGCATATACGGTATCCAGTATAGAAACACTTATCTAACAAACTTAAAACAAATTCTTTATTATAGATAAGTTGTTTCATTTGGTTTATTGAAAACTAATATTTGTTTCATTTTCAGAAATGACAACCGATTCAACCAACATGGATGTAACCCAAGCTGTGGCTAATGAGAATCAGGCTATGGGCTCTGCTATAGCTCAAGGGCCAAGTTCTGTTGTGGCTAGATTACCAAGTCATGTTGTGAGTCAAACAACTAGCCATACTGTTACATTCCGATTAATCATGGTGAAAAATCGAAAAAATTCAATGGCTTGAATTTCAAGAGGTGGCAACAGAAAATGTTGTTTTATCTGACCACCTTGAATCTTATGAGATTCTTGACTGAAAGTGCTCCAAAACTCCAAAAGGATGAGAGAGATGTTCAAGCTGCTAGTGCGCTTGATGCATGTAAACATTCGGATTTTTTGTGCTGAAACTACATCATGAACAATTTGGCAGATTCGCTATACAATGTGTATAGTAGTATGAAAATTGCTAAGGAGTTGTGGGAATGATTGGACCAAAAATATAAAACAGAAGATGTCGAGGCCAAGAAATTTATTGTTGGCCAGTTCTTGGATTATAAAATGGTGGACTCCAAAACAGTAATCAGTCAAGTGCAAGAATTCCAAGTGATTCTTCACAAAATTCATGCCGAAATGATGATATTAAGTGAAACTTTCCAAGTGGCTGCAATTATTGAAAAATTGTTCCTCGCATGGAAAGATTTCAAGAATTATTTAAAGCACAAACGAAAGGAAATGAATGTCGAAGAACTGATTGTTAGACTTCGAATTAAATAAGACAACATGAGTTTCAAGAAGAAGTGGTTCAATCCAAGTAACATTGTGGAGCATGGTCAAAGTAGTAAGATCTACAAAAATAAGCCTAGGTCATCTGGTGGCAAAAGGACAAGATAGAGCCTAAAGGTGGAATTTCTAAAAAGAAGTTTCAAGGAAAATGCTTCAATTGTGACAAAGTGAGTCACAAATCTTCGGAGTACAGATTGCCAAAGAAGAAGAAAGAAGCAAATGTGGTTGACTACATTGCACAAAATGTGTCAAAGATGAATCTTGCAGCCGTCATTTCTGAGATGAATATGGTGGGTTCAAACCCAAAAGAGTGGTAAATTGACACTGGAGCTACGAGTCATGTGTGTTTTGATAAAGAACTATTTACGACTTTCGAAGCAATTGAGAATGGAGACAAGTTGTTTATGGGAAATTCAGCAACTTCTGAAATCAATGGTCAAGGAAAGGTGGTTCTAAAGATGACTTCGGGAAAAGAACTGACTCTCAACAATGTGCTGTATTTGCTGGAAACCTGTAAGAACCTAGTGTCCGGGTCGCTTTTAAATAAGCATGGTTACCGTATTGTATTTGAGTCAGATAAAGTTATTTTGTCAAAAGTGGAATATTTGTCGGAAAAGGTTATGTTTTCGATGATATGTTTAAATTAAATGTAATGATTGTTAAACCAAGAATAAATAAAGTAAACTCTTCTTCTTACTTGATTGAGTCTTCCTATGTGTGGCATGATAGATTAGGATATGTTAAATATGATACTTTACGTAGACTAGTTAACTTGAATTGCATAACTGCGTTCCATATTGATTCTAAACATAAGTGTGAAACTTGTATTGAGGCAAAATTGACAAGGTCATCATTTAAATTAATTGAACAGAATACAGAATCACTTGATTTAATTCACAATGACATATGTGATTTGAAATTTGTACAAACAAAAGGTGACAACAAGTATTTCATTACTTTTGTCGACGATAGCACAAAATACTGTTATGTATATTTGCTAAAAAGTAAGGATGAAACGATAGAGAAATTTATTCTCTATAAAAATGAATTTGAAAATCAACTTAACAAGAAAATTAAGGTGTTGAGAAGTGATAGAAGTGGTGAGTACGAAGCACCGTTTGTTGAATTCTGTGCACAACACGGAATCATTCATGAAACCACCGCAACAAAATGGTATTGCTGAAAGAAAAATCGTACCTTAAAAGAAATGATAAATACAATACTAATAAGTTATGGATTACCTCAGAACATGTGGGGGAAAGCTATGTTGTCAGCAAATTACATTTTAAATAAAGTGCTCCGAAAGAAATTAGAAAAGACCCCTTATGAATTATGGAAATGAAGAAAGTTTTCCTATAGATACTCACGAGTGTGGGGGTATCTTGCTAAAGTGGCTGTCCCAACACCAAAGAAGGTGAGGATAGGCTCGAAAATTGTAGATTGCATCTCCGAAGTGTACCAGTTAAAAGGAGTTTATGTTGGTGAAAAAACTAAAAAATGTGTTTGTCCCATGTATGAAGTGGATGAAAACAAAAAGCACTTTATAAAGGATTACACTTTAGAATTGTGTAATCATGTGTGACATAGATGCTCTCTCCACATGCGCGCGCGCACAAGGGGTGCAAATCATGGACCGAAATGAGCTTCGGACATTGAACTTGTGTGCAAGCGTGACCTGCGTACACGAATGTTAGACAGAAAAGAGCAAAATTGGTCTCTTAAGAGTGTCTACGTTTTACTACAATTTTATTTTATTCAACTAACTTTTCATTTTCTGAAACAATTGAAACTCCTGTGGTAATTGCCATTATATGAATGGGCAAATTACACTCTCAAGAGACAGTATATCTATGTCTCGTTTTCCTCTTTTCAACACATGAATTTCATCTGAAAATTTATCTACATACAGTTCGAGTTTGTCTTCATTTTCAGTCTATGTTCCAGTCGTTTTGGTGATATTATTCGAATACTAACTCAGTTCGTCGGAATAAAATCTGTGATGCTCAGATTCTACTGTCATTCCGTTATATTTTGGAAAGCAGACGCTCAATTTATACCTCAAGCACATATGGTGATGGGGTGAATCCGTAACCCAAGGCATGTGTGTAACACTGGCCTCGGGTTAAAAGTTTATTACTGTTTAATTATTATTATTTTTCTTTTTATTCCTTACTGTAATTAACAAGTCATTGGATTTGTTATAAATATATAATTTAATCTGTTTAAACAACAAATCCGGTATTAAGTGTGTAAAATCGATCTGTTCTGCATATACGGTTATTTGTGCATATACGGTATCGGTTGCATATACAGTATCGATTGCATATACGGTATCAATATTGCATATACAGTATCCAGTATAGAAACACTTATCTAACAGTATCATGATCTCAATATAAACTAATGACCTTAAATGATGTGGTCTATACAAAATAATGACCAGGATGCCACTTCAACTAATTAATCTCATGTTCTGATTAAACTTCAAAGTGTAATAGTGCAGAAATTGATAAAGAAACAATCATCCGCTCAAAATTAGAACTTTAGTAAATAAAACCTAATAGTTTAGAAATGCTAACCTCCCCAGATTTGGTGAATTTGGGATCCCTATTTACAACCAATTGATGATCATGCATTACAAAATGAGAAAAACCAAAATTCAAGGAAAAATTAAAATATCCAAAAACTAACGATGATGATGATGATGATGATGATGATGATGATGATGATACCTCGTATTCAACTTCATGTTTCTCAAATTCCTCGAGAGGAATGTAACATTTTGCTAGTCGAGTTTTTCCTTGCTCGTTCTGTAATAGTATGAAACAGATCTACAATTTTCAAAACAAAGAAAAAAAAATTGTCAAATGAAAACCTGAAGCAATAAATTGGAAAGAGCAGAAAAAGCAAAGGGTTTCACATTTTGGCGAGATCGATTGAGCATCAAATTTTGCAAAGTTGGATAAAAACGGTAATAGTTCCCAATGTGTTTCACGGTAAAAATTGTTCGCAGGAGACAACATTTTACGATAATTATTGTGTATTTTATTCAAATCTAATCATTATAGAATTCTTGTTAAAAAAACCTGTTATTGTTTCCTTAAAAATGCGAAGGACTATTTCATGATGAATTTTTCATGTTCCGCTATCGTTTATACATGATTGAAAGTGATCAAAAGTAGTATGTGCCCAAATTGAAATGAAAGTTCATAATATTCTTGTATGAAAACTAGTAAATTCTCTTCAAAAAGAACAAAAAATTCTCCTGTAGCTCTATCAGTAGTCCCATTTTTCACCTTCAATGGCAATAGTTGTTACAAGGGATGTTAAAATGGCTGGCCACCTCGGGTGGCCCGTAACTCAGCCCAAGAAAAGCCCGAGCCGAGTCGAGCCGTCCGTGGGCCCGTCAAGCTGAGTTTTATTGAAAAATAATAAAAAATTAAAACAATAGATTTTAAATTCACGTCCGTATAAATTGTACAAACTTTAAATTTTTTTTAAAAAAATAAAATTCGTCCCGGAAAAAAGAGACAGGCCCGAAAATTAATATAATAGATTTTAAATTCATATCCATATAAATTGCACAAATTTTAATTTCTTTAAAAAAACAAAAATTAGATTCGTCACGGAAAAAAAAGAGTCGGCTCGGCCTAAGCCAAAAGCTCGCGTCAAGTTTTCGTTTTGTGGCCGAGCTTTTGCTCGACTCGGCTTGAGCCAAAAAAAAAAAATCCAAACCATTTTTGCTCGAACCGAGCCCAAGCTTCAAATTTCGGCTCGTGAATCGGCTCAACTCGTTAACACCCCTACTTGTCACATATCTTCATTCCATGCATTGGGTGAAACTAAGCTCTCCACATGTGACAGCATTAAAACCATTACTGTAGCACGTTATAAAATTGACGTGGCTCAGGATTGTAAGTAGCAACCCTAAATTGTTCCATCTCCATCACAAGTTCATCGTTGTGTGTTAATTAAATAATAAGCGTTTCTCTCTTCAAATAAAATGAAGAGACAAAATAAAAACATATGCTAAATGTACATTTGCAATATATAAATATATATATATAATAAAAACATATGCTAAATGTACATTTGCAATATATATATATATATATATATATATATATATATATATATATATATAATTTGTGAGTAAAGAAGTTAGTTGGAAAAAAATGGGTCGAGGGTCGCCCATGTAGGGACGACTCGCAAGAAATTAAAGTGAATCAAACGGAATGATTTAAAACTTTCCTCAACCCCATCAAAACTTTCATTAACTTGTCCTGCATAATATGAGAATAACCAAATAAGGGTGGGTGAGATTTGTGTAAAAAATTCACTAA
>CM032638.1:923882-1139647 GCA_019097785.1 Fraxinus excelsior | reverse complement strand
TGTTTCACTGTTTCTTCATCAGAAACAAGGCCATGGCTAGAGTGAAAGGTCCACTTTCATTACTAAAAGACCAAAAAACGTCAAATTGCTACTAACTGGATCTATCCGTTAAAACCTAGAAACTTTTCAGAAGCAAAAGAATCACCAACCAGAAGAGGCACTAAGGTAGGCACCTCTTTTGGTAGAAAATCAATCAGAAAATAAGATAAAATTAAAAGGAATTCATCAAATTTAAATATAAAACTTGTACAATTGGCTGAAAAATCTAACTGAGTCTTAGGACAATATCAGAGCAATTTACAGAGGATATAAGTGGGGCATTCTATAGAACAATTGGAGTACAAGCCTGAGTAAACACCATTTGCCTTTCATATATATTAATTTGATGTTTCATTGATTCTTCAGCCAACAAATTACAAGCAATTGATGACACCGTTATAACACAAAACACGAATTCAAGTTCCTCCACTTTTCATCACAACAACATACAATGCAACATAGTATCTGTTGGAAAAACTGAGAAATAGATGACTTTGCCATAAGTTTTGAGTGGGACTCGTTTGGCTATTTTGGAAGATAAATGTTGATTTGTGTTCTCTTCCATGAGTACATCGAAATCGTATATTTACTTGCCAAAATTGATGCTCGGGTAAATGAAAAATTGAAACTCAAAGTGTGCCACTTAAAAGAAGTTTATGTTGGTGGGAAAACTAAAAAGCGTGTTTATCCCACATAGGAAGTGGATGAAAACAAAAAACACTTTATAAAGTATTACACTTTAGAATGATATAATAATGTGTAGTATAGAGGCTATCATCATGCGCGCGCGCAGGAGGGTGCAAATCATGGACCGAAATGAGTTTCGAATCTTGAACTTGTGTGCGGGCACGACCTGCGTACACGAATGTTAGACCGAAAAGAGAAAAATTAGTCCCTTAGGAGTGTCCACGTTTTGCTACAATTATATTTTATTCAACTGACTTTTCATTTTCTGAAACAGTTGAAACTCATGTGGTAATTGCCATTATAAGAATGTGCGGGTTACATTCTCAAAAGCCAATATATCTATGTCTCGTTTTCCTCTTTTTAACACACGAATTTAATCTGAAAACTCATTTGCATACAGTTCGAGTTTGTCTTCATTTTCAGTCTATGTTCTAGTCCTTTTGATGATATTGTTCGAGCACTAACTCAGTTCGACGGAGTAAAATCCGTGGTGCTCTGATTCTACTATTCTTCCGTTGACACTCAATTTATATCTCAAGCACGTACGGTGAGGGGGCGAATCTGTTTTAAGGGAACTATGTGTAAAACGGGCCACGGGTTAAAAGTTTATTACTGTTTGATTATTATAATTTTTCTCGTTATTCCTTACTGTAATTAACAAGACATTAGATTTGTTATAAATATATAATTTAATCTGCTTAAACTGTATATTCGATATCAAGTGTGTAAAATCGGTCCATTCTGCATATACGGTAACCAATGTATATACGGTAATTATTGCATATAGGTAACTGTTGCAAATACGGTAACTGTTGCATATACGATATCTGTTGCATATACGGTATCAGTCTAGCATATACGGTATCCAGTATAGAAACACTTATCTAACAAACTTAAAACAAATTCTTTATTATAGATAAGTTGTTTCATTTGGTTTATTGAAAACTAATATTTGTTTCATTTTCAGAAATGACAACCGATTCAACCAACATGGATGTAACCCAAGTTGTGGCTAATGATAATCAAGCTATGGGCTCTGCTATAGCTCAAGGGCCAAGTTCTGTTGTGGCTAGATTACCAAGTCATGTTGTGAGTCAAACAACTAGCCATACTGTTACATTCCGATTAATCATGGTGAAAAATCGAAAAAATTCAATGGCTTGAATTTCAAGAGGTGGCAACAGAAAATGTTGTTTTATCTGACCACCTTGAATCTTATGAGATTCTTGACTGAAAGTGCTCCAAAACTCCAAAAGGATGAGAGAGATGTTCAAGCTGCTAGTGCGCTTGATGCATGTAAACATTCGGATTTTTTGTGCTGAAACTACATCATGAACAATTTGGCAGATTCGCTATACAATGTGTATAGTAGTATGAAAATTGCTAAGGAGTTGTGGGAATGATTGGACCAAAAATATAAAACAGAAGATGTCGAGGCCAAGAAATTTATTGTTGGCCAGTTCTTGGATTATAAAATGGTGGACTCCAAAACAGTAATCAGTCAAGTGCAAGAATTCCAAGTGATTCTTCACAAAATTCATGCCGAAATGATGATATTAAGTGAAACTTTCCAAGTGGCTGCAATTATTGAAAAATTGTTCCTCGTATAGAAAGATTTCAAGAATTATTTAAAGCACAAACGTAAGGAAATGAACGTCGAAAAACTGATTGTTAGACTTCGAATTAAATAAGACAACATGAGTTTCAAGAAGAAGTGGTTCAATCCAAGTAACATTGTGGAGCATGGTCAAAGTAGTAAGACCTACAAAAATAAGCCTAGGTCATCTGGTGGCAAAGGACAAGATAGAGCCTAAAGGTGGAATTTCTAAAAAGAAGTTTCAAGGAAAATGCTTCAATTGTGACAAAGTGAGTCACAAATCTTCGGAGTACAGATTGCCAAAGAAGAATAAAGAAGCAAATGTGGTTGACTACATTGCACAAAATGTGTCAAAGATGAATCTTGCAGCCGTCATTTCTGATATGAATATGGTGAGTTCAAACCCAAAAGAGTGGTAAATTGACACTGGAGCTACGAGTCATGTGTATTTTGATAAAGAACTATTTACGACTTTCGAAGCAATTGAGAATGGAGACAAGTTGTTTATGGAAAATTCAGCAACTTCTGAAATCAAGGGTCAAGGAAAGGTGGTTCTAAAGATGACTTTGGGAAAAGAACTGACTCTCAACAATGTGCTGTATTTGCTGGAAACCTGTAAGAACCTAGTGTCCGGGTCGCTTTTAAATAAGCATGGTTACCGTATTGTATTTGAGTCGGATAAAGTTATTTTGTCAAAAGTGGAATATTTGTCGGAAAAGGTTATGTTTTCGATGATATGTTTAAATTAAATGTAATGATTGTTAAACCAAGAATAAATAAAGTAAACTCTTCTTCTTACTTGATTGAGTCTTCCTATGTGTGGCATGATAGATTAGGATATGTTAAATATGATACTTTACGTAGACTAGTTAACTTGAATTGCATAACCGCGTTCCATATTGATTCTAAACATAAGTGTGAAACTTGTGTTGAGGCAAAATTGACAAGGTCATCATTTAAATTAATTGAACAGAATACAGAATCACTTGATTTAATTCACAATGACATATGTGATTTAAAATTTGTACAAACAAGAGGTGACAACAAGTATTTCATTACTTTTGTCGACGATAGCACAAAATACTGTTATGTATATTTGCTAAAAAGTAAGGATGAAACGATAGAGAAATTTATTCTCTATAAAAATGAAGTTGAAAATCAACTTAACAAGAAAATTAAGGTGTTGAGAAGTGATAGAAGTGGTGAGTATGAAACACCGTTTGTTGAATTCTGTGTACAACACGGAATCATTCATGAAACCACCGCAACAAAATGGTATTGCTGAAAGAAAAATCGTACCTTAAAAGAAATGATAAATGCAATACTAATAAGTTATGGATTACCTCAGAACATGTGGGGGAAAGCTATGTTGTTAGCAAATTACATTTTAAATAAGGTGCCCCGAAAGAAATTAGAAAAGACCCCTTATGAGTTATGGAAATGAAGAAAGTCTTCCTATACATACTCACGAGTGTGGGGATGTCTTGCTAAAGTGGCTGTTCCAACACCAAAGAAGGTGAGGATAGGCCCGAAAATTGTAGATTGCATCTCCGAAGTGTACCAGTTAAAAGGAGTTTATGTTGGTGGAAAAACTAAAAAATGTGTTTGCCCCACGTATGAAGTGGATGAAAACAAAAAGCACTTTATAAAGGATTACACTTTAGAATTGTGTAATCATGTGTGACATAGATGCTCTCTCCACATGCGCGCGCGCACAAGGGGTGCAAATCATGGACCGAAATGAGCTTCGGACATTGAACTTGTGTGCAAGCGTGACCTGTGTACATGAATGTCAGACCGAAAAGAGCAAAATTGGTCTCTTAAGAGTGTCCACGTTTTACTACAGTTTTATTTTATTCAACTAACTTTTCATTTTCTGAAACAGTTGAAACTCCTGTGGTAATTGCCATTATATGAATGGGCAAATTACACTCTCAAGAGCCAGTATATCTATGTCTCGTTTTTCTCTTTTCAACACATGAATTTCATCTGAAAATTTATCTGCATACAATTTGAGTTTGTCTTCATTTTCAGTCTATGTTCCAGTCGTTTTAGTGATATTATTCGAGCACTGTGTAATCATGTGTGACATAGATGCTCTCTCCACGTGCGCGCGCGCACAGGGGGTGCAAATCATGGACCGAAATGAGCTTCGGACATTGAACTTGTGTGCAAGCGTGACCTGCGTACACGAATGTCAGACCGAAAAGAGCAAAATTGGTCTCTTAAGAGTGTCCACGTTTTACTACAGTTTTATTTTATTCAACTAACTTTTCATTTTCTGAAACAGTTGAAACTCCTGTGGTAATTGCCATTATATGAATGGGCAAATTACACTCTCAAAAGCAAGTATATCTATGTCTCGTTTTTCTCTTTTCAACACATGAATTTCATCTGAAAATTTATCTGCATACAGTTTGAGTTTGTCTTCATTTTCAGTCTATGTTCCAGTCGTTTTGGTGATATTATTCGAGCACTTACTCGGTTCGTCGGAGTAAAATCTGTGATACTCAGATTCTACTGTCCTTCCGTTGTATTTTGGGAAGCAGACGCTCAATTTATACCTCAAGCACATATGGTGAGGGGGTGAATCCGTAACCCGAGGCATGTGTGTAACACAGGCCTCGGGTTAAAAGTTTATTACTGTTTAATTTTTTTTTTTTTATTCCTTACTGTAATTAACAAGTCATTGGATTTGTTATAAATATATAATTTAATCTGTTTAAACAGCAAATCCGGTATTAAGTGTGTAAAATCGATATGTTCTGCATATACGGTTATTTGTGCATATACGATAACTGTTGCATATACGGTATCGGTTGCATATACAGTATCGGTTGCATATATGGTATCAGTATTGCATATACAGTATCAAGTATAGAAACACTTATCTAACAGTATCATGATCTCAATATAAACTAATGACCTTAAATGATGTGATCTATACAAAATAATGACCAGGATGCCACTTCAACTAATTAATCTCATGTTCTGATTAAACTTCAAAGTGTAATAGTGCAGAAATTGATAAAGAAACAATCATCCGCTCAAAATTAAAACTTTAGTAAATAAAACCTAATAGTTTAGAAATGCTAACCTCCACATATTTGGTGAATTTGGGATCCCTATTTACAACCAATTGATGATCATGCATTACAAAATGAGAAAAATCAAAATTCAAGGAAAAATTAAAATATCCAAAAACTAACGATGATGATGATGATAATAATAATAATAATACCTCGTATTCAACTTCATGTTTCTCAAATTCCTCGAGAGGAATGTAACATTTTGCTAGTCGAGTTTTTCCTTGCTCGTTCTGTAATAGTAATAACCAGATCTACAATTTTCAAAACAAAGAAAAAAAAAATTGTCAAATGAAAACCTGAAGCAATAAATTGGAAAGAGCAGAAAAAGCAAAGGGTTTCACATTTTGGCGAGATCGATTGAGCATCAAATTTTGCAAAGTTGGATAAAAACGGTAATAGTTCCCAATGTGTTTCACGGTAAAAATTGTTCGCAGGAGACAACATTTTACGATAATTATTGTGTATTTTATTCAAATCTAATCATTATAGAATTCTTGTTTTAAAAAAAACCTGTTATTGTTTCCTTAAAAATGCGAAGGACTATTTCATGATGAATTTTTCATGTTCCGCTATCGTTTATACATGATTGAAAGTGATCAAAAGTAGTATGTGCCCAAATTGAAATGAAAGTTCATAATATTCTTGTATGAAAACTAGTAAATTCTCTTCAAAAACAACAGAAAATTCTCCTGTAGCTCTATCAGTAGTCCCATTTTCACCTTCAATGGCAATGGTTGTTACAAGGGATGTTAAAATGGCTGGTGGCCCGTAACTCAGCCCGAGCTGAGTCGAGCCGTCCGTGGGCCCGTCAAGCTGAGTTTTATTGAAAAATAATAAAAAATTAAAACAAGAGATTTTAAATTCACGTCCGTATAAATTGTACAAACTTTAATTTTTTTAAAAAAAAATAAAATTCGTCCCGGAAAAAAGAGACGGGCCCGAAAATTAATATAATAGATTTTAAATTCATGCCCATATAAATTGCACAAATTTTAATTTCTTTAAAAAAACAAAAATTAGATTCGTCACGGAAAAAAAGAGTCGGCTCGGCCTGAGCCAAAAGCTCGCGTCAAGTTTTCGTTTTTTGGCCGAGCTTTTGCTCGACTCGGCTTGAGCCAAAAAAAAAAAATCCAAACCATTTTTGCTCGAACCGAGCCCAAGCTTCAAATTTCGGCTCGTGACTCGGCTCAACTCGTTAACACCACTACTTGTCACATATCTTCATTCCATGCATTGGGTGAAACTAAGCCCTCCACATGTGACAGCATTAAAACCATTACTGTAGCACGTTATAAAATTGACGTGGCTCAGGATTGTAAGTAGCAACCCTAAATTTTTCCATCTCCATCACAAGTTCATCGTTGTGTGTTAATTAAATAATAAGTGTTTCTCTCTTCAAATAAAATGAAGAGACAAAATAAAAACATATGCTAAATGTACATTTGCAATATATATATATACACACAAAGAAGTTAGTTGGAAAAAAATGGGTCGAGGGTCGCCCATGTAGGGACGACTCGCAAGAAATTAAAGTGAATCAAACGGAATGATTTAAAACTTTCCTCAACCCCATCAAAACTTTCATTAACTTGTCCTGCATAATATGAGAATAACCAAATAAGGGTGGGTGAGATTTGTGTAAAAAATTCACTAAAATTGAAAAGGCCTAAAATCAAGAAATTCACAAATCTTGGCACTTAAATTGTGGATAATGATGTACTTCTATTGTGATCAAGATTGGAATCATATAAGTGCAACAAAATGCAGATTTTGAGATATGGAATAACAATGTGATTTAACCATGAAGATCTTGAAATTTATCATTTTCAAGTAAGAATTTTGAATCAAATTTTATTTTTGAGCATGACGCAAAATATTTCAATATAATACATGATTTTTATAATGACAACTTAAAAGCGTTATTTGTTGGTTTTTTTAAACCCAAATTAGGTTAAATTTTTGAGAAAATACTTTTTCCTTCTTTCCACAAGTTTTTATTGGAAAAATATTGTTATTCCAAATGATTTTTTTATCTTGTTTCCATTTTTGTGGTATTTCTAAGATTTCGCATGCATCCCTATAAATACTAGATTCTTTTCACAAGTTTTGTATTATTAAAATATAGAATAATTGTGTAGGCACAGTTATTCTCCATATTAGTCAATTGAATAAAATATTGTGTTCCCTTGCTGCCAATTAATTCTTTTCATTTGATCTTGTTATTTATTTGCGATCATATACTTCATATCATGTCATATATATTGTCTCGATCCGTTTTATTTTCCAACATGATTTTCTCTATGGAAATTATTTTGGATAAAAAGGAAATTCAGCAAGTAGTGTTCATATTGGACTTGATCGATATTGCCAACAAATGAGTCCAAAATTCTCTTATCTATTAATTCTCGTATTGGAAGGCCTGTATGTTAATTTGATGAGGTTGGTTGTGCACAATCCGCGAAATAATCATAGCAGATATATAATTCAAAGGTGTTCAGATCCAAATAATTCGAAATGAATAAATAAATAAAATATTTTATGCAATGAAGTTCAAAAGTTCAAGACTTAAATCATATAGTTTTTTTAATATTTGTTTGGAATATGTTTCCAACCGCCGTATTTAATTTAATTATTTTTTAAATCATAAATTTGATATATATTTAACAATTCAACGAAAAAAAGGTTAGCAAGAGTCGAGGTTATGACAAATTGTACTTTTTACTATAATTATTGTGTATTGTATTCAAAGCTAACCGTCATAGAACTCGATAAAAAATTGTTAAACGACTATTTTATGACGGATTTTTCACGTTCCTCTTATCCTTTATACGTGATAAAAAGTGATCAAAAGTAGTATATGCTCAAATTGAAATGAAAGTTCATAACATTCTTGTATGAAAACTAGTAAATTCTCTTCAAAAACAGCGATAAAAATATCCTGTAGCACTATATGCAGTCCCATTTTTTTCCCCTTCAATGTTAAAGTTGCCGCATATCTTCATTCCATGCATTGGGTGAAACTAAGCTCTCCAAATATGTGACAGCATTAAAACCATTATTGTAGCACGAATAAATATTCATGTCGTAAAATTGACGTGTTTCAGGATTGTAAATAGCAACCCTAGATTGTTCCATCTCCATCACAACTTTATTATCGTGTGTTAAACCTAGTGGCCTCACATCCAACGCGCTCATAGAACGAACATACATGTATAACTTATTCCAAGATCCTTGTTCGCCGTATTCTTCCATAACCCAAATGTCCGCGTAGCCTCGTTTATACTGAACCAAACATAGAAGTCCTTTGAAAACCCTCAAATCCAATTCAGAACCATTTTCAGCCCAATCAGGTTTTGCCACTTCCTTGAATGTTTCATTTGATAAATCGAAGTATATAATTGCGCATCCTTCTCCATCACCATGACCATGAGATACTAACCAGTGTGGAGCTCCATTCACAACAGCCCCTTGTTGATTCCTGAAAATCCAGTAAGGAAATTCAGTGATATAGTTGCAACAATTAGTCCTGCAGTTATAAACTGAGACTATGGTCTCTGGATTCTGCGAATGCGAAACCCTAGCTGCACTTATCACTGTATATTCATCAATGGATGCATCATGAGCAATCCCGTACAGTCTATTATAAGATTGTATGTTACGTCTGTTCCTGTGCAGACCTGAAATTTCTTTGTAGTTTCCAGTCGAAGGGTTCCACAAGAGATGTCTCTCGTGATTCATGTACAGAAGCACAAGTCCATTACAAGAAGCCACTGCCTCGGCATTCACGAACTGGCTGTTGAGAGGAAGTTTGGCAGGGACTTTGTTAAAAGTGCTGAAATCGAAGGATTGGGAGAGGTCTTGTCGGGAAAAGGGACGAACTTTGATATACATGAATCTGTGGAAGATGAAGTTTTCTATGTCACTAGCTCGATTGAGATGCTCCTTGATAAATTCAGGACTCGAAATCAAAGCATGCCAGGCCTTATTGACTGACTTGAATTGGAGCAATGATTTAACAGGTAGTCGAGAAAGTATGTTAAACACAATCTCTAGAGGAATGCCATTATCCCTATAGGCTGATATATTTGCTATGATTTCAGCCATTGATGATTATTTTTCAAGCACGACAAGGGGTTATAGTTGTGCAGGAAAAGTATAGAGGCGTGCTTCTGGACTTCAGGGTGTTCAGTGAGGAATTAACAAAAGATGAGAGTTGAATTATATAGGATTAAGACAGCATTAATATGTTATTGCCACTTTATGACAAATTAATGAAGAGAAATGAATAAGAATATGAATTGACAAAGCAAAAATGTTAAAGTATTTATACTTACAAAATGAAATTCACTTGCTAATCTGGCATATATAGAAAGAAAATGAAAGACATTATGAATATACCAAATATGAGAGGATCTGTCAATTTAAGAATTGAAAATAGTAAACTTTTGATGAGATGCAATATTGATTGAAATTAATAACCATGTTGCTAAACATAATAAATAAATACTTAGAAATATTCAAAAACATTAAAACTGCCAGCAGCACCATATTGCCGAACACCCAGGTTCTCTCATGTCTACAGATTCGATTTCTCCTTGTCCATGTATGCCAAATCAACAACATCCTAATCACATAATAAGTACATATTGATTGTGTTAAAATAAAATGCATTTGATTCAGTCACTGTTTTCAAAATTAGGAGAATCTGAAAGAATTTACAGCATGTTTGAACATAATTACGGTTAAAGAACCCTTACTTGAAAACAAGAATTTTCATATCCTTAATGGTTGAACCACCTTACTTTTTCGTATTTCAAAATCTGCATCTAATTGCCTTCCTATGATCCCATTCTTGATGACGATGACAATTTAATTATAGCCAAGTTTTGTGAGTTTTCTTGTTCTAGGGTCTCTTCAATTTTGGTGTATATTTCTGCGCGAATTTCACGTATTTTCAGCCATCATTTCTCTCTCTTTTATGCAAGATATGCTCAACGAAGTTATAGGGAGTTGATAGAGGTTGAGAGAAGTTGTATGTTTGAACTCCCAACACTACAACAAAGTTTGTTTTTGCATGCGTGTATTACCGTATATGAATGAAAAAGTCTACTTGTACATCAACTTTTGTACATTGGGGTGTGCACCCCCCTCACATGAGGGGTGGGACCCACTGCATAAAATATTTTTTTATTTAAGCGGGTCTCATCCCCATGTGAGGGGGGTGTACACCTCGATGTACACCCCGATGTACCGGTAGCAAGACTGGTATATGAATATCGTATAAAGTCGTGCTGTAAGTACAGCAAACAATGCGCGCCCTGAAAAAAGGGAATGCATGACGCCGTTTATACCTATTTCCTTTTACGGGTGCTTGTACAAAACAAAATGCATGACGCCATAAATTCTCACTTCCTTTTTACGGCATGCATTTATTGCACGTTGTAAAAGATAATATTTGACTTTTTTATGGAAATCGATCCATATCGAAGTCTATGTATACCATAAATGAATGTCATAAAAAACTACTTTTATTGTAAACAATTAACTTCAACAAGTATTTGTTATTCACTTTGGAATTGACTAATAGTGGATAAAATAATCTATGACTTATTAATGTTTAATTCATATTTTTAGATAAAATTCTATATACGCTACTTGCATACACTCAACCAGCAAGATATTAAAATGGATTGAAAGAATAATTTGAAGTTGTATCTTATTCATGACAATGATTATAACAAAGAGCAATCAATCATTCCCATTGTCAATATTAAATTTTATGGTCCTCTCATGTTCTTTCAATCTTGGAATAGTCCTTCATTTTGAAGATGAATCCCCAAAAATAGGATGAATCACCAAATGATGGAAAAGTTCTATTTAGTGATTCATCCTATAAATCATTCTATTTTTGGTGTTTGTTATGATCTTGTTCAAGTTTTATTATAGTTCTCCATAATGCAAACAGAACAGATTTAGGCCTAATATACTTTTGAGCTTCCCTTCAAAGAATGTGATCTAAGCACTAGCAAATATGGCTCTAACCCCAAATGTTGCATCGAATGTTACAATGCTCGAAAAGATCACTCAAAACTTCAAGATTGGTAAAAAAAAAAAAAACCCTTCTATTTTGAACCCTAAATCTTATTATTTAGCGAGTCAAACTAAAATCTAATCGGCCTAATAACATCAACATTCATGCTTATTGTGAATATTGAAATATTTTTAGAAGAAAGTTGATATAGGCAAAGTGGTGGAAATATCGTATATTGGAGATGGAGATCATATGTTCGAATTGATGCTAGAGCATTCCTGAGAAGAGGATGGATTATGAAGGAATATGCTTGAAACGTGGGTAAGCCTAAAATGAGGGGGCTCAGGCTTGATTCCGGATGATATATGGTGGAAGACCTTACATTACGTAGGACTTAGTTCCTACATTTGCTGGATTAGTAGGTTTAGTAGACGCTTTCTAAGGTTTGATCACTTTTCTTGAGCGTATATTTTTAGTAAAATAAAACCTTACATCTATGTGTTTAGTTTTGTTGTGGAAGACAGGATTCTTTCAAAGACGAATGACACTCTCATGATCAAGACTACAGTTATGTTTCATTATTATAATTTATAATAGCCTAACTCATTTATTAGACCTTTTAAGCCAAATCCTTGATGCATGGCAAAGGAAGCAATGCATTGTCTCAATGGAAGATACATGAACATAGTGGGTGGGTGGGTGGGTGGGTAGGGGGGAGGGGATTGAAGGGTTAATGGTTTGTACATGATGGATTACCCCCTCTCATATAATGCACAGGGCCGGCGTGTATTTAAAAATTTCGACAATGTCATCCACATCCCCATTATAAGTAGTGAGTAAAAGATTCGATAAAAAAATTGGGTACATATAGCATGATCATTTGTATATTAGCCCCCGTTTGACAACTATTAAAATGTTTTTTTTCTTTTTTTTCGAAAAATGAATTTTGAAATAGTATATTTTTTTTAGAATGCATAATTAGAAAGTAAAAAAGTTTTAGATTTACGTGCAAAATATTTTATTACGAGAATATGTGATTAAAAATGAATTTGAGAAAAAAAATTTGTTTTTAATAATTGTCAAATAGGGCTTAATAAATTCGTGTTTGGTTCAGCTAAAAAGTTAATTTAAAATCAAGAGCTAATTAAACTATCTAGATTAAGAACAAAACTAAATAAACCAGAAAAAAAAGTAAAATATTCACAAAACTTCTCATAATGAATCTGTATATTAATTTGATGGCGTTGGTAGAGCATAATCCACAAAATTAGTTACAACAATCCACTGTATTCAGGCAAACATATCCTCAACAATCTGCATATGAAATTGTAAACATGGTTTTTAGTACAATTTACTTCACACACTTAATAAACCAATCCAACAGTTCCTTTTGAGCCTCTTCTGTGCTCTCTACAGCAGCTTTGTTGTCATCCTCGTAGCTTACAGACCAACCGTGTGAAACCCCGGGAAATACTTTCACAAAGGCATCAACCTGCAGTGAAAAGACCGTCAAAATTTGTTATTGTCTTCATTGGTATAGTTATTGCAAAAGATGGAAAATAACATAGCAACCCCAATTTAACATACATAGGTTTGGCTCGCAAAATCCTAGACAACAATATGTCGAACCGTCTTTTTCTCTGTCTCTATTCATATCATTGTTAACTAAAATAGATTCATATGAAGCAATTTTTTATTCGAGTTAGTTTTATACTGACGAACAGACAGCATCTTTACGCTTAGAAGTTACATAAGTTCAATTTTAAGTAATTTTTTGTTTCTAAACTAGATGAGATTGGTTCATTTTTTTATTATTCCTTTTTAGGAAAACAAAACTGATATGATCTGGGATGGGATGGGCCGAAAGCTACATTGAATTTTATGATTGACGAGAAGTGGTTAACGACAAGTTCAAGTCTTTAAAGGGTTAATAAAAGCCGTACAAATGCATGATCGGGAAACGGGGCACACGGGGTTGAAGACAACTTGCCAAAAAGCAAGTTTCATGTTGGGTTCGGAAGAAGAAATCAAATGGATCAACTTGGTTCAAGCAGCAAACGAGCAGCGTGGATGAAAACAGACATAACTTTTAACTCGATTGTCGGATTTTCACTCATGAGTACAATTCAGAATCGTCACGAAATTCTGCATAAGGCATAGCGGGCGCATGGTACTTTTGTACTTGCGATTGCACAGAAACACGCCGAAAATAAGTTGGTGAAAAATTTCCAATATTTTAGAGTTTCCTAATTTGACTAAAATACAATCTTTTAATATTTTTTTGTAATATTTAGAGTTATTTTCGATTTTAATTAGATTTTAGAGTTTTCATATAAATCCTTTGCTTATTATTCATTTTTGAACCTTTTTGACAATTTGAAATTGTTATATGTTGGAATTAATTGATTATTTGGGTCATTAAATATAATATTTAATGATGTAGGTCATGAAAATTGATTTGGGTAAATTGGAAAAGTCTCCAATATATAGGTCCATAAGTTGATAACCTCATTTTAAGTGTCTTATATATAGTAAGAAATCTCACATCGAAAGTTTATAAAAAAAAGACTTGTTTATATAGTGGGATGTGTGTATAAGTTATAATTTAATAAGTGACCTACAACTTGGATAAACTAGCCACCATTAATGGTGCTTCACACTCCTCGTGCCGTGCTACACCCTGGCCTCGACCCCGGTCCCGATCCGCATACATCGCAAAGTTCACATTGTGTGTTTAAGACTCATAATATCAAAAAAAATGAGTAACTCATTTCTTTCTCATATAGTTCTTCACAAGAATAGTGAAAATGAAAAACGAGGGTTAGAATATTTCCAAATTATTGGTAGTGTAATGTACTTAATGAATTGTACAAGACTTGATATAGTTTACTCGGTAAGTAAGCTCAGTCGTTATACAAGTAATCAACATTGTGATGCATTACTTAGAGTTTTGAAATATTTGAAACGGATCAGAGAGTATTCATTATGTTATAGAAAATATCATCCAATAATTGAAGGATATAGTGATGCCATTGGATATCAGATACAAACAAGTCTAAGTCTACCAGTGGCTATGTATTTACTCTCGGTGGTCACGTTATATCATGAAAATCTTCTAAGCAAATGTGTATAGCTCGATCTACTATCGAATTTGAATCTATTGCTTTAGATAAAGCGGGAGAAGAAGTAGAATGGTTAAGACATTTCATAGAAGATATTCCTATATGGCCAAAGCATGTACCGACTATTTGTATTCATTGCGAAAACCAGACAACAATAGCCAATGCTGAAAATTTTGTGTATAACGGTAAGTCGAGACATATACGTCGCAGACATAACATCGTTCGACAGTTACTCTCAAATGGAACAATATCAATTGATTTTGTTAAGTCAAAAGAAAACCTAGCGGATCCGTTTACTAAAGGGTTATCTAGAGAGCGTATAGACTGCACATCGAGAGAAATGAGTTAAGCCTAAAACATAATGAGTCAACTTAGTGGAAAACTAACCTAGAGAATGGAGATCCCACATACTAGGTTCAATGAGAAAACTAATTATGAATGATTCGATAAGAGCACTTAGGAATTTAACTTTTTCCCATTAATATGATGCAAAAAGTGTTGACTATGAAATTTATGAAGGATAAGCTTTTGCTTTTAATGATGATTATAAATAGAACAAGTGATTCTTTATAAAACATCACCTATGTAAGCGCGAACTTCGCCAGTTCTTTGAGAATTTACTTAGGCGAATTCTATAAAGCACTCACAGAGCCCAAGTAGTTCAGGCCGAAATAATGAACACAATAGATAACCAAGTTTGATATGAGAGTTAATGTGTTTGGTCTATTGTTTGAGCTTGCAATAATGGCTAACAGTTCAAAACGTTACGTTCACTGATTAGCCAAGTGAGTTCGATAGATTCTTACTAAAGAATGTTCAAAGCAAACGCTACCTATCTTGATACGTTATCTTTCAAATAGTACTCTTCTTTTATCTTTCTTGATTTGAGTTGCTTTCTTCCATTCATGTGGGGGATTGTTGAAATTAATTGATTATTTGGGTCATTAAATATGATATATAATGATATGGATCATGTTAATTAATTTGGATGAATTGGAAAAGTCTTCAATATATAGGCCCATAAGTTGATAAGCTTATTTTAAGTGTCTTATATATATTAAGGAATTTCATATCGAAAGTTTATAAAAAAAAAAAGACTTGTTTGTATAGTGAGATGTGTGTATAAGTTATAATTTAATAAGTGGCCTCCAACTTGACTATCTTTGGCTAGCCAAAGGCTAGCAAACTAGCCACCATTAGAGTGGTGCTTCGCACCACTCACACCGCACCGCGCCCTGGCCCCGGCCCCGGTCCCTGTCCCGATCCATGCACGTTGCCCTTATTGATAAGAAAATAGAGAAAATAAATTATAAGTTTGATGGAGGCTAGACATGGTCTAAATATTTAAAATTAGATTGGTGATTGAAAAAAATTTATTAAAATTTAGAATAAAATAATTGTCACTACAGTATGCCCTTATTTGATCCTCATTATTCTCAGAATATATTTTTCTCTATTTTCTCTTTAACCACACATTCTTCATTAAAATAATAATTCACGCAAATTCAACTTTTTTTTTATTGTTTAATCACACATTCTCTATCAATCTAATATTTTAAATTGCATTCTTAGTAAAAAAAAAATGAAGTTTAAACAGTATACTATGCATGGAGTGGACAAGGAGTCAAGTACAAAGTGATTGACATAAGCTCTTACATCACTCGAGAAAATGAGTATCTAATTGGAGGATTTTGGGATAAGTTTTTAGAGTCTGTTTGAATCCGCTTATGAGTGCTCAAACTATCTTATAAGCCCCCAAAAAAAAAAAAAAAATCTATGTTTAAGTTAAAAAGAAGATAGGCAATAAGTATCTTTTTAATTAACAACGTGTTTACCATACAATCCTTATATTTCTTAGATTTCACCAACCCATTTTGAAAACTTTATTGGCGTATAAAAGGCTATTCAATAGTCTGTCACATAGATGGGCGAGGATAAAAATCAGATTTTTAATAAATTTGATAAAAATTAATTAAATGCGTGATTAAAAAATTGTAAATTCCATAAAATATGTTGTTTAAATTAACTGTTAACTTTAACATAGATTAAAATCTAAATTTTAATCCATATAAAAAAGGGACTTCATTTCCTTACACATATTTCTTTTAAGTCCACCCAAACAAGTCGTTGATCCTTTCAAGATGTCTCTCCTAGGGTTTCATCTGGCATGACTTTTGCTTTCGCATTTTCTTCCCGGAGAAAGATTCTTGAATGAAGCTACATTAATTTTTGTTCGAGACTAATTTTTAAAAGAGTTTCATATCCCGAAAGTGATTTTAGAAGGATTCACATTAGACCAATTTTTTATTAAAGCTCTTCAAATTTTTTATTGAGTAATGTTATTCATCCTTAATGGGATTACAAACACGATTTATGTGGCCCTAAATAATAGATTAAATTAAACGTGAAATTAAATGACTTATTTAATTTTACCTATCATTTAATGTCACATTAACGTCACTTAGACTGTGTTTGTAATTCCAATGAGAATGAATAGCATTAATTAATAAAAAATTAGTCAAACGAATCTAAAAATAAATTTGAAATCTCGAAAGTTGGTTTTGACTTTTCAAAAATTATGTCAATAATTGACAGTGAATGCTCCGCTACGTGATGAATATTTTGTTTTCCATTTTGAATTCAATTTCGAATTGGATGACTCATTTAAAGCATCTCGATTTTTCATCTTTCTATTATTTTGACTATTCTACACCCAATTAAATTATCCCAGCAATAAAGGTTTAGAAGAAAACAAAAGTTTGGTACAATTGATTGCTTATACAGTTTAGGTCACAAAAGGACCTATGTTCATAATTTAAATAGTTTGAGAACTCATACATATAATGTTTTATAAGACCATCTTCAATGAGGAACATCGAATTCGATATAAATCATTAGAGATGATGTTACACAAAATTTTATACCAAAGTTTATTTTGAATTATTTAATTACAAATTAATATTATTACTAAAATCGTTAAATTAAAAATTATATGTAATGAACTATAATATTTCATTTATTAACATTGTGTTCGGTAGCCATTTTCTTGGCATTTAGAAATTTTTTGACTGTTGGAACAGTAACGTGGGCCCATTGCAGCCGTTCTTTTTGACTCAGCAGAGAGCAAATTCTCTAAAATGATACTCTCAACATACAATGAAATAAATGTAACGGGGTACAAAGGTAATATCACTTGAATTTATCAATAAATGCCGTCGTCATGATAGCTACCTAACTGACATAATTTTTCTACAAAACAAATGAAATTGCTACCAAACAAGGGCTAATAATTGACAAAAATATTAAACATGAATGTTACAGTTTTGCTACGGGTATATTAAATTTGACTTCATGAATGATAGTGTGACGTGATAATATTCCAAATTTGACTTCCGCATTTTTTTCCGTCGATCTGCCTCCCTCAACTAAAAATTCTGGCTACGTCCCTGCATCCGTACTCTCAATTCTACTGTCCCAATATCGCGGAATGCGTGGATCCTAAATTCAAAGGAAGGACAATTTGACTCAAATCATTTCTTTACTCAGCGAGAGTAAAATTTGAGAATCAAAAGAGAAATTATTTATTGACAACAATTTGCATATATCATCATTACTATAATAGATGGTCTCGCAATACAAATCTGATAACCTGAAAAGCTATAACGAAATACGCGATTTTATAAGCTATTTTTCGAAATCAGTCACATTCTTTGTCCGTTACTTCCATTTGAAGAAATGAAGGATGCCGATGTTTTGCTCATTTCAGGTTCTTTTTACTCAAATGTGTTTGGTAAACCAGTTCAGCATGTCCGAGTGAGACTCTTGAGCGCTCTTAACAGCAAATTCATCATCATCCTTGTATCGAGTTGTCCATCCATGTTCAACACCAGGGAATATCTTCACATAGCTATCAATCTGAAAAGTAATTATAAGCTGATTAATCGATTTTTCCCATCTAATAAACAAGCGTGTTAATGTAAATCCGAGTTATCACCTAATTCTGGCCCGTTGTTATCAATATGGTTTCATTGAACAAGATCGTATCAAAGTACAAAACTTGCAGACGGTGAAGATTGGCTTGAATTTCTTACCTCGGTTTTTGTTGATAATATTTCTCCCAAGTGTTTTAGGTGCTCGGGAGAAGTATACTTGTCGGTCTCAGCTCCCAATAAAGCAATCGGACATTTCACCTCTGAAATACCATAGTATCAGTCATCAATCAAAGAAGAAAGTAAAATCTTCGAAATTTACCGTTTATTTCTTCCTCTGTTATTGGACCAGGATGTAACACAACTGCAGCCTTAATGCAATCAAACTTTGCCAATTTCACCACAACCATCCCTAAAACAAGAGCAAGAAAGTTGAATACTTTTTCGGGTTCGAGGAAAAATTGCATGCTAAAATTTACTTGCCTCCCCAACAAAAACCAGCAGCTCCTACAGCAGATACGCCTTTGCTTTTCAAGTCGGAAATTACTGCCTTAGCATCCTCACACCCTTTCTCCTAAAAGGACAAAATCCAAGTGACCCTTTTTCGTTTAGATCGTGCTAAAGAGGAAAATGTTGATTGCACACACTGTGCATAGAGAATGAACTCATAAAAGGCAAATGGTGCATATGAAATATGATTATAGTTATTTTAATGCGAACGTGCAGTGAAATCTGCACTGAATGAAGTAGAACGAACCGTGGGATGATCCTTAATCCATGACAGTGGCTCCAATCCATATCTATCAGGATCGAATGGATCACCATAAAGGAAATCGGGAATCACTACTAAGAACCCAGAAGTTGCAACTTTGTCTGCAAGCTTCCTGGATAACATAATATGGCGAAACACATGAGTCGGCAATTTCATTATGTATAAAAAACTTCTGTTAAAGGAAATTTAAAGATGGACAGAGGTAGCGAAACAGATTGCAGCCAATGAGACTTGGCCAAAATAAAAAGAATGATGTTCGAGACTTTAAATTCGACCGGAAATGTAAGCATCAGTCTAATAGAACATTAGTTTTTCGATTTTTAGACTCATTTTTCTTCAAACTCATTATCAACGTAACTACTTTTTAATCACACATTTTCCACAGTGACTCACTGGGGGAACATACTATAAAGTAGAGTGATTATACTGGTACGAAAAAAGTTCAGTGAGCATTTACGAATTTACATATAAATTAAGGGACCAGCAAAAAATGGCCAAGCTTCGTGACTAATCTAGTCAAAGGAAAACTCTTTAGTACCTCAAATTTGGAGCTTCATAGCCTGCAAAAAACCCCAAACAAATTTAGGCTCTGATTAAATCACTACCCTCTTCATCGTATTCAGCTAAATAATTCATTAAAAAAAAAAAAGAGTTTTAAGGTTGTCAGATTATTACCAAAGGCATCAGCAATTAGAAGAATGGCAGCCTTGGAATCTTGGGATCCAATTACATATGTTTTCAGTCCTCCAATTTCTTGTACACTCCCTGCTCCAAATGATGGGCTGAGGGTTGGTGGATTTTCACAGCACTGGGGGCCTAACATTTGCGATTATTTCTTTGAAAATAAGCAGCAGATTAACTTGTAATCTATTTGTTGATACAGAAACACGAGGAATTGACACTGCCGTGCAGGTGTAGAGGTGGGTTGGGCCCAGTATCATGCGTCAGTGCATACGCTAGCTTTTTTTTTTTTTTGAAACTTAGGGTGTATTTGAGCAACGTTAGTTTAGAAGAATGTATTCTGAAATAGTATATTGATGGAGAATGTCTGGTTGAAAAAAAAAAGTAAAAGTTATTGATGTGATGTAAAATATTATTTTATTGAAGAATGTTTGCTTGAAAATGTGTATCAAACATGGACTTATTATACTTAGGATTAGTCAATTTTTATAATAATAATAATAAAAAATATCACGTAGATAAGTTCAATTTGATCTACCTAGAAAAGTCCACACCACAAATGCCTCCTGTCAAGTTTTGTTTGGAATTATTATTGAACGAAATTAAAACTTCAATGAGTTTGAAAAACAAGGTCGAGTGAGTGAATGACCTAAATGATTTTGACCCTAATAATATTTTAAGGCGTATTTTGTTTTTTACTAATTCAGATTTTATTATTAGCATTATTAACATAATACCCTTGGCATATTACTTGATGCGTCCATTAGTGTGAATTTCTTTTTGCATACCACATGTTTCAAAGCGCTCGATAAATTATGTGTGGTATGTAGAGTGATCGATAAGTTGTAGATCCTACTTAATATGTTAATAGATAATATATTTAATCTACTTATAGTTTAAGCTTTGCCAGACATTGCTTTTGTAATGGATCATCTTTTTTCCTGTACTCAAGAAACTCAAAAAATTACACGACACCATTATACCCCGATGATCTCAACAATTTTTCACTGTGCATTGCTCGCCGGATTGAAAATGCATCACCCCTCCTTCCAGCATCTGCATAAATGTTGGACGGTAAAACCCTATTAGGACCATGAGATCAGGGGCAGACTCAGCACATGATCAGCCCCTGCAGCCGCACATGTTGGGTCCGTCGATAGCTTGAAGTCCGACGCTATCCGCCGAGAAGAAATGAAGAAGGCCGCCGACGCCGGGTAAATTTTTTTTTTTCCCCTTTTTTGATTTTCAGTGTTTGGGCCTTTTTTTAAAAACAATAAAGCCCAATGAATTTGGTCAATTTGCAACTCGTTAGCCACAAACAAAATCAAATCCAAGATTCCAAATCCCCAATTCCAAAATTTCACCCAAACCGTAGAGGAGGGAGACGATCGGGGCAATTGGTTGCACGAGTCCCTGTTGCTACTGTGGCATGTGCGTTGTCGTTGCGTGTTCGTGAGTTGCACTGCCGCCGACTACGCCTAGCCTCTCCAACCGTCCGGCGTCTCGGCCAGTCCACTGGCTTCCACAGCTTCGTTGTTGTGTGACACGTGTCAGTGAGTTTGCTCTCTCTTTTCTTTTCTTTTTATGTTTTTGTTTTTGTTCCTTCATTGTGTAGTTAATTTGTTTGATTTATTATTTATATTTTATAAATTATGTTTATGGAATATGATTATATGAATGTGTTTATGAATTGAGCCTGTAGACTGTAGTGTTTACTATGAGGATTTTGAATTTTGTGAATTTGAGACTTGAAGATTTTGCGAATTCGAGAATCTAAGAATATTGCGGATTTTGTTGTCAAATGTTAAGGTTTATGATTTATGAAATGTGCAAAAACTAATTAAAAACTTAAATCTTTGTTTTTTTAGATTTTTTGGGCTATGATTAATTAATTATCCGCGCTTCTGAGATGCAAGTCCATGAAGTATATGGATAAAAATGATTGAATTTCTTGATACGAGCTATTAAATTGCAATTTTTTTATTACAATTTCAGTTTTTATAGACGGTGATGATTGATTTACAGCTAAATATGCCAGTTCTGCTTTAGAAAATTCTTGATTGATAAGATATTTAATCTCTCTAAGCTTCTCAAATCAGAGGATATAAATGTTTAATTTTGATTTCATAATCATAAATTCTTTGTAGTCCAAGAAGATCTGATCCAAATAATTGAGATGTATTTGATCCCAAGTCCTTGAAAAGGGAGAACCTCCTTGGGGTTGATACATTAGTATATGAAATTATTGGATACATCTGAGACATTGAATTATAGTATTTGAGGTTTTGAAATATTTGATTTATTGAATGAGTTTAACTATACTCGTCCTTGAACATGAACCAGGTCTAAATAACTCATAAATTTTGTGTTGCCATCAGCTTCATCTCTTGAAATTGCTAACAAGAATGAAGGTAAATAATAACACTATATGTTTTGTTTTGTTAACTATGAAGCTGTTGCTGCCGCTATTGGAGTTATGTTTTCATCATTGAAGACTTGTTGCAAGATTGGTTCTTGCATATCCCCTGCTCTAGTTGTTGGATTTAAAGTATCATATACTACTTTTTTTTTCACATTGAGAAACTTGCATTTCTTGATTAGAAGAAAAATCAATTTGTGGTGAACAATTGTGGCTTTTTAATTCATGGTTGAGACAGATCATATATTTGTACATGTTTCGTATTAAAGGTTTGAGTGTTAATTCGGAATTGAGTTTGAATCTTAACACAAGTGTTGGAGAATTGTATTATTAATAAACATTAAATATTAATAAACAATTTCGTTCTTACGATCCCTGATTGTCAACGTTAACCCAGACTGAGCTTCAATGTTGGGTCCGCCACTGCACGAGATGGTTGTACCCTTGCCAAGTTATCGACCGCTCTTTCGCCTAGATGAAATTGTTCTCCTATTCTCAATGGGCAGGATAAGACTACTCACTTGCTGATGTAACAAAAGAACATTACAGTTCCTATCCAAATGAGAGAACGGTTCTCTCCAAGTGAGCAAATAAGATTTTCCACTTCGGGCAGGAGAACATTTCTTACTCAAGAAACTCAAAAAATTACACGACACCACTATACCCGGGTGATCTCAACAATTTTTCACTATGCATTGCTCGCCGGACTGAAAATGCATCACCCCACCTTCCAGCATCTGCATAAATGTTGGACAGTAAAACCCTACTAGGACCATGAGATGGTTGTACCCTTGCCAAGTTATCGGCCGCTCTTTCGCCTATATCCGTGTTTCCATGCGTTCTACACGCTGCCAATAGCGTCCCCCATATCACGACATCTGCTTTCATAGGCATGCTCTTTACAAGTTCTTCTGCTTCTTCCAATCTTCCGGCTCTGCCTAAAAGATCGAGCATACAACCATAGTGT
This sequence comes from Fraxinus excelsior, assembly GCA_019097785.1. Classification (NCBI taxonomy): domain Eukaryota; kingdom Viridiplantae; phylum Streptophyta; class Magnoliopsida; order Lamiales; family Oleaceae; genus Fraxinus; species Fraxinus excelsior. Next base: position 1,116,314 of record CM032638.1, on the reverse strand, counting down.
TTAATGTTCGGCTCTACATTGTATATGCTTTTCATGCTCTTGAAATGCTTTTCCCCTGCTTCTACCAATCCAGCATGGCAACACGCGCTCAAGACTCCAATGAATGTGATTGAATTGGGCTTTATATGACGCCTTTGCAAGTCGGAGAAAATTCTTAAAGAGAGTTCTGCGTGCCCATGCATAGCCAAGCCACAAATAATTGCGTTCCAAGGTGAGACATCTTTGGCCTTCTCTCGGATTTGATAAAACATTTCTAAGGCTGCATTGACGTTTCCACATTTGGCGTACATATCGATGATCGCTGCACTCAAATTATCGTTGATTGTAATTGAGTTATTGAGGATGAACTGATGAGCCCATATCCCTTCTTTCAGAATGCCCAAAGTAGCAACAGCAGACAGAACACTGACCATTGTGATTTCGTTAGGCTTGATTCTACTACATACCATTTCGTGAAAAAGTTCGAGAGCCAAATTAGGCTGCTCCTTTTGTGAATAACCAGAGATCATTGAGCTCCATGAGAAAATATCTCTTTCGGGCATCTCATTGAATAAACGCCTGGCCTCATCAACCATTTCGTTTCTGATTAGTCCTGCAAGAAGGGCATTCCAACAGGCAATATGGTCCTTACTTCCTTGATCAAACTGCGAAAAAGCAAGACTGATTTCTCGGCAAGCAGCATAAAAATAAATTATCGTTGCCTGTATGAAGTTGTAACGATCGAACCCTATCCTCACTGCTACACCATGGAATTGCTGACCCTCAACTGATGCATTAGCGCGGGCACAAGCTGAAATTATGCCCACAATCATCACATCATTAGGACCCAACCCATTGCACACCATGTCACGATAAAGCCTCAGAGCGTCACTTAATCGCCCTACTTGTATGTACCCATCAATCATCGTACCCCAAGAAATCACGTCTCTGCCAACAAACCTTTCAAATAATTCCCTAGCTGAATCGACCAAACCTGCCTTTGCATAGCCATTTAGCATCACATTCCACGAAACCACATTCTTTTCCAGCATCTCATTAAACACCATCCTAGCATCCTCCAGATGTGAACTCGCACAATATAAGTGAACCAAGTTAGTTGAAACAAGAACAAACACATGAAGGCCAAGTTTTAACACCAGTGAATGCAGTACTTTCACATTTTGAATACCGTCAAAATGCGTGAAAGATGAGATAACACTAGCCATGGTCACTTCATTTGGGACCACACCAGAGTGCCTCATTTTCCCAAAAACCCCAATCGCATCACCATAAAACCCATTTTGAGCCAACCCCATTATCATAGTCGTATACGACACACAATTCTTCTCCGGCATTTTCACAAACAGCTCACATGCATCATTCAACAGACCATATTTCACATACCCTGATAGCATAATGTTACAAGACACAGAATCAAGCTTCAGGGAATCATCAAAGATCGATTTGGCGCGAGAAATTGACCCGCATTTCGAGTACATGCTGATCAAGCTGTTCTGTACAAAAACATTAGAATCAAGCCCAGATTTTTGTATAAAGCTATGGAGTTGTTGGCCATTGGAGATCAAAGAAGGGGATGATGAAATGAATTTAAGTGCAGAAACAAGTGAAAATTCTATGTTGTCGAATTTTTTGGAGATGTTTTCGAGAAGGGTTTGGACAGGGCGTTGGTGGGTTTGTGGGGTTGGAGTGGGAAATGTGGAGAGGCATCTGAGAATTGAGAATGAAGGGGAATGGGGCGCAGTATTTTTGAATTTGAGATGAAAATTCATGAGATGGTATCATTGGAGAAAAAGAAATGAAATTTATGCTCTGGGTTTTGACCGATAGCTGTAATTTCACTAATTTGCGGGATTTGGGAGGGAAAATATGCTACGGGAATGTCAATTATAACATGCAATCACTGTCTGTTTTTTTACACAGAGATGGCAAAAAAATCCGCATCCCGCCCCGCCTCGTCCCGCCCCGCCCCGATGGGTTGACGGGGCGGGGCGGGACTGTCTGTTTTACATAGAGATGGCAAAAAAACCCGCCCCGCCCCGCCCCGCCCCGCCCCGCCCCGATTAGTTAAAAAAAAAAAAAAAAAAAATTAAACGTTGTTTATTTAATTTTGGACATTGTGTTGTTTTCATTGTTTAGTTTAGGGGGGTGTGTGGTAGAGATTAAAATTAGATTAAAATTGAAAATATAGTCGTTATTGGATTTTTATTTTAGACGGGTGGGACCCAATAACGGCCATATTTTTGGTTTAAAAAAAAAAAAACTAAATGGGGCATTAAACGGGGCAAAAATCCACCCCGCCCCGCCCCGAACCCGCCCCGTTGCCGGCGAGGCGGGATGGGGGAGGGGATTGGCGGGGCGAGGGTGCCCCGCCCCGAATCCGCCCCGTTGCCATCACTAGTTTTACAACATTGTTAAAGTAAGAATTTCCACAACGGCAAGTAGATTACAGTTTTTTTGCTAACAGCATCTTGAAGATTTGCTCATTTTTCCAGTTATATTCTCGACTTTTTTTCGTGTACTAATATGTGTGGACTATGACATAAAAGGCAGGAGTATCAAGAATTGTTGGTCATCATACACTCGAAAATGAGAAACGTGTGTCACCAGTGAAGGAGACATGAGGCCTCAAAGATCCGCTGGTGATATCTAAAGCGAGATGGGCATGGTCAAATTAAGAAGGTGATGGACATGATCAAAGTAAGGTCGGGTTAGATGAGACATACATATTGGTTGGTCCCACCATCACTAGAAAAATGACACAAATAATCTTTGTTCTTGACGAAATAACAAATTTAAGAAGAAATTGTCAAATCAAATACCGCCCATCACAAAGAATATCAAGCACTCAAAGTGAATGAACTAAGCCATAGCCAATCTACCCCGCACAATCTGAACCACACTGGGGTCTAAATGTCCCCATACCTTCGCCATTTGAGGGTCTTTTGGTACACAAAATCGTATAGTCCACTTTCTAATACAGTCGAATCCACATTACCAAATCAACCAAACCATAGCCCCATCAACCATGGCAAATTTGAACCTGTTCTAAATGCCCTAATACCTGCATCATCCTCCTTACCAAATGAACCAGACCATATCCCCATCCACCATGTCAAATTTGAACCTCAGTGATTCTAAATGTAAATGCCCTTATACCTGCATCATCGAGGGTATTTTCGCAGAAGAAATGACTTTTCATAGGCACATAAAATGCTGAAAATACTCTGTTTCTATCATCATCTTCATCAACAAAGCTACTGTCATTCAACATAACATAAACCCATTACTTGCATAGGCCAAACACTATAGATAGAGATTTATAATGTCTACTTATTAATTCTATAATTTATTCTCATTTAATATGGGATGTCGAAAAGTAACTTCCACGGGAGAGTGGACATAATTTTCTTTAGGAGACTACCATTGAGATTCTAAAAAATTGTTTCTCATAAAATTACAAGTCCTTCAGAGCGAAAAGGAAAAACAGTATAGCAAAAGAAGAAACGCTTCAGTGAATCCTAAATGGAACCGCCACCACGAACAATCAGCAGTTATCTCCTCCGCTAGTAAGAGTGAGAGTCCTGGAGGTCACATCAGAAAAAGTTATATGTTTTCCACCAAATCAAGTACAACGAAAATGATTAGATAGCATAAATCGAGCATACATAAGAAATTGGAAATCATGGATGGCGCAGAAAAATGAGCACATCGTTGATTTTAAACATCAGTGACTGAAACAAACATACAAGCAAGCTCAAAAAAAGACCAAGTCATTCTATTCCATGCTTTACGAGAGACAAAGCATATAATGGAAAAATTGCATGTTGGGTTTAAATCTTGACAAAATTCTTGATAGAATGGTAAGATTTCTAGCTGTAAATATGCAGATCATCTAAAGCCACTCATTCTTGGCTTGACCAAATCCATTCTCATGTTATCTTTCTGTTGTTTACCATTTCTTTAGGTAATGAGCAGAAGACTAATTAGCTCGCTCTGTTTCTCGTTCATCATTCATTTAATTGAAAATTGACAGCTCTCCTAGTCCATATGGCAATTCATTCCCACGTAAGATTAGCATGATATATCAGAACAAAACAACTTAAACTCAAATCTAACATGTTCCAGGCACAACTCCATGATAAAATTTATATGTTTTAGGAACTAGAGTTTGACGTTTTACAGCAGTCAATAAAATTCTCGTGCATAACCAAATTTTCATTGATAATAACCATAGACACCCAAGTCATGATTTGCTAAATTAACAGATGACAAATTATCGGACACCAACAAAATAAATAACGAGCAAGTTTATACATATACCCAAAAACAATAATAGAAAACAGGCACATGGTAGCAGGGACCTGTATTAGTTTTCCTGTTCATAATCTGCCATATGATGTTTTGGAAACACAAAATCTGTACCCGGATATTCCGAGAAGTGGTTAATGGATAGAGAGCCTAAGGGAAAGTACAGAAATTGGACTATACTCCTCCTTAATGACAACAAGCTACATAAGGAATGCAGTAACCATTTGATTAACATTTGCTACATCTTCTAAAAAGTGCAATATGAGGCACTTCACAGAAGACGAGCATCTGAAGCCTAGAAGTAATTACTCAAGTGAAAAAGCTAGCTTTCATAGATACTATTATGTAGAGTGATGCATACGGAAGCATGAAAATAATAGAATTCACAAACAATCTTAGTTCATATTGATTCACTCGTGAATAAACTAACAGAAAACCATGCATCAAATGCACGTTGATTTGTGCAAAATACCAAGAATTTAGACTCATTGATTCATATAGAATACTGATAATCAGACATATAATTAAGAAACTCAAATTTTCATTTCATAAGTCCCCTTTTTCACGACCCTAGTAGTTTTATTTATAAAATGCAATAGAATCTATTCTATTGAGGAAATTTCAATGTATCATAATAAAAATCCTAATCTAAGATAGTAATGAAAAACTACCATAAGCAAAACCAATCAAGGGAAAAAAAATTCAAAATTAACATAAAATATTAAAATCTTAAACTGCCAAAATAATTCATATTCCATATGTGGCCTGCATCAATATATAACATACTTCTAACCTCATCTAGCCAACCCCCCCCCCCCCCCCCCCCCCAAAAAAACCCCACTCCGAAAAAAAGGAGAAAGCACAAAAGAAGGCCTCAATGCCGACAATGCAAACAAATTTCAGGTTTTCCATATAAAGCTCGATGCCAGTAATAGAGTAATGAAACATCTTATACATTATCGAAGTATAAAAATTTGCTATATTTATCTAATTCATGAAATAACCATTGAGAGAGGAAGAAAAATAATGATACTGTAGGCTTGCTAAATAACTAGATGCCAGGAACTTACAAAGGATATCTAAATGTAGGTAGCTCTCAATCCAAATGCATCTCTTGGCTACATGTTACTAAAGATAGGAATCATTTGCCGGTTCAACAGGAAGCCTGACATCCGTCTTGTCCAGTTAACTTCATAAAACCGTAAAAAATTAAAAAAACATGCAATTGACATAGCGAACCAGAAAAAACACCGGTTGATTTTTTTCTCCCGTATTTCCATTCTCTTTTTCACCGTATGTTCTTTTGCCCTCCTGATATCACCCTTTCTTGTCCCCCACACCCACCTAAAATCCAAACTAGAAATGCAGTTGACAGCATTCATCTCCTCATTTTTTTTCTTCCTTTCCTCGTAACCTCCCTTCTTATTTGTCATCCACACAGGACACCCGTTTGGCGACAAAAACATAGTTATAAGCCCGAGGAATGTGGCTGATTAGAGAGTGATGATGAACTTCTCAACTCATCTGCCTTCAACTGTTTAGGGCTCAAAATTTGGTAGCAACAGGAGGGTCTTTGAGAAATTGAAGATCAAATTGTGGATCAATAGGAATATGAAGAGATTCGCTACTTCAAAAGGGTTCTTTAAAGGTATCGGAGGTGCTATTTTCGTTATGTGTTTCTGCAAGCTGGACTTGAGAATTAAGACTTAAGAGGTGTGTAACTGTGTATGATTTTTTGAGTTTGAAGGTAAATTCCATCTCCTTGTGGGTTCTTGCTGCATAAATTTTATTTTGTTTATTACTTTTTTCAACTTTTCCCCCTTTTTGGCTTGGGTGGATGCATCTAGCATTCGGATATGAAAATGTTGCCCTTGATATCGCTGGTCTCTGTAGGTGTTACTTGGTCTTCCCCTGTTCCCCATTATTTTTCAATGTTTTTCTATATTATTATAATTCTGAAAAATAAAATGAAATTATGACATCAGGCTAATGACTTTTGACCTTCGAACCAATAGACTTGAGTGTTCAACAAGTGGTCCCAAGTGAAAAACATTGCTTGAGTATCAAAGCACTCCCTTGCCAAGTGAAATTAAGAAAGATATCAAATTCATTAAGTATAAAAATGTCAGTTTCTTTTTATATCTTGCAAATCTACACACATTAAACAAAAAATGATCTTGACCCATTCAGAATACATGAAAAGGTATAATCAACAAATTACTAAATAAATCCCAAGTATCCTTGAGAACAACTAAACATCCTTGTCAGAAAACTAAACCACCGTGTTTTTATATGAACGTACAACTTAATTTGGTTGTCCTAGATACATTATTTTCCAAATCACCGTGATACTTCTTTACTATGAAAAAGGTAAAAAGAAATAATGCTATTAAAAATTTTAATAATTAAAAATGAAAAGGTAGCAATTCCCTAAGAAAACCATATAATGGAGAGGGCAAGAAAAGGTAGAAGGGGTCTGTTATACTTCAGTGAAACGGAAAAAATGGTAAATAAGTTAGCAGTTAAATCACAAAAATACAACATTTCGCAAGATCTTCAAAAATCTTCTTTTTACCTTTTAGGTTTGATTCGTTGATTTTCAACAGATAGCATTCAATGAAATACTATTACGCAATCAAACCTTTCCTATATACCACTTTTTAATTACAGTCTACCCCTAAAATGTAAGCAACCAATCAATATCACCCAAAATCTAAGCTTTAATGCTGCACCAGAGCATTCTACGCAGATAGGCTAACTAAATAAATACACACTGGCTGTCCCCACAGAGCTGTTCCAAGTTGTGCCACACAGTTTAGAAGTGTAAGGAATATCAGCAGAAGGACCTACATGGCCAGTTATATAGTTAGAAGTCCTGCCACGTGGTTAACAAGTGTAAGTAATATCAGTAGAAAGACCTACATGGCCAGTATAGTGCAAGACTTCAACTCTTAATACAAATAAAAATTTTGAAATTTCTTTATTTGTATTTTCTTTGTAATTTTGGTAAGCGATAACAAATTTCTTTCACTGTCCCTATAGTAATCAGGATTCAAAGCATCTCCTGCTTTATGATATTGGAACTCGTCATGATGGCAGCAGATCTTTGTTCAGTTGATGATCAGACGTGTCTAACAATTAAATCCAATTACGGCATACAAAACAAGTTGTGTATAGTGTCAACCAGATAACTAAAGTTTAATTTTAAATTGATCCATACAATATACTCATGTATTCTCAACAAGACTTCCTCCAAAACTGTACTATTGGAGTGACGTAGTTATAAACAGCCAGAAAATATTTCCACACTTATGATTAAGAAATTAGAGAACAAAAATATATATTTATTATTTATAACTTATTTCCAATTTTATCATTTCCATCAGTAAGAACTCAGTTCCATTGCTTAAAAACCTTCGGTACTACTTAAAGAAAATGATCTCCTCATCCATACTTAACTTTTCCCACTACTGCAGGCTTTCTGTCATGCATAACAATGCCTCAAAATGACAAAGTTCGTGGCAACCACCTTATCTTCTTTGAGAATGACTGGTCTGAGAATACAATGGACGACTTTATCATAATACCAGTTCCTATCTCTACCCCGAGCAAAGCCAAACAACTCAAGAGGCAAAAATAACATATTCTAATCACTATCAAAGGCGAAAAGAAATCATCTACAGCATCAACCACTATACTAATGGTAAACTATCAAACTTGAGATACAATCTAATGTGCACATTATATAGTCACACTTTCAAACATCACTAAAAGCAAATTTCATATAATCCACAGTGCAGAATATAAATCATGTAGAAAATCAAATCACATATCATGTTATGAACCCATATCATCGTACTACAACCATTTTAGCTAAAGATAACACCATTGAACTAAAACAAGTAAAAAGCAATTTCGCATTCAAATTCATCATAATCAAATCCATCCATAATTTAGATAAGATTCACTCGTAACATAAATCCATGAACCAGAAAAGATTCATTTATTTTTAATGAAAAACAGCATTAACAAGAACTTTGCTCACTTCTTGTGGCGCCGACTACGCTTAGGTCCCCATCCTTCCAGTTTGGCAACCGGGCATCCACATTTCGCACGGAAAAGCAAGACTGCACGTCCATTGGCCGGGGCCATCTTCCTCAACTCGGCACGCAGGCATTCATAATCCGGATTATCCTCACAATCACCCTTCCATGGCAACTCATTGACATCCTTAACCGCCTTATTCACCGACCGCAACAGCTCCTCTCCCTGTAACTGCAAGTCAAACTCCATGGCCTTCTTCAATCCCTTACACCCAATCTTCCCGCATCTCTTCGATCCGAACCCACAACAGATCTCGAAAAACACAACAAACATAGCAAAAGAAAGCAAAAATAAGCCGAAAAAGAAGTACTGCGATTGCGCATCAGATATTATATAATAGTAAAGCTCTGAAACAATGGCGGAAAAGGGGGGAAGGAGGAGGGAAAAAGCTTGGAAGAGATAAGAAAAGTAGGAGATAATAAGAAAGGTCCCAGAAAAGAGAACAATGATGAAAATAAGGATGTCAAGGGTGGCGGAAGGGGAGTGCCTGCAGATGGAAGGGCAATTTGGGGAATTTGCATGGTTATGGTTGACGTTTGCGGAACTGGGTTTTACTGTGGTGGGTTTTTTCTGGGAAGAAGAAGGGGCCATTGTGAGGAGGAGATGGCGCATGTTATTGAAAAGGGGAGGGGGTGGGTTGGGTTGGGTGGATATAGGGGTTTCGGTGGGGATGTCCTGTTTTTTGCAGGTGGAAAATGGAGGAGGTGCGCATGTTAGTCAACTGTAGGGGGTTGGGAGAGGGTGCGTACGTTAGGTATCATTCGCCCATAATTTTTTGTCTCCTTCCAATTAATGTGTCTTTTTTTAATTACCAATTTACAGCTTTTCGATTTTATTCAAAAAAAGAAATTATCTTTTTATTGTCTTTAAGTACTTTTATTTTTTTATTATTTTGAATTAAATGATTAATGTGGTATCACATAATAATAGTCATTTTACTAGATATTATTCTTGTCGATATCTTTTTATTTTTATTATGTTTTAAGTACTTTTTATTATTACTAAGTGTAAGCAACGTGCAATGCACGTTTGCTTAGTTTATATTTAATAGTTTTGTTTAAGAATTAATTTGTTATTAATAAAGATGTAATTTTTTTGGTTAATTAAATAATTAATGATGTAATGTCTATGTAATTGATAAATAATTAAACAAAGTGCTTCTCTATGTTATTTCTAACCTAAAATAAAAAACAGAAAACTCAAGATATGTTAAGGGGTACGAAGATGAATTTACTTAGACTCCATTTGATTTTCATTAATGTAAAATAAGAATGAAAAATATAGCCGTTATTGGACCCCACACAAGAGATAGAAATTCAAAATTGATAGATTGATGTGATGGATAACGGTCATATTTTTCATTTTTATGGATTTTTAATGAGAAATAAACGGAGGCTTAAACTTTTTGCATGACTTAAGTCTTTACTCTTTTTAAAGTAATAATGCAATTTATTTTATCGCTAAAGTATGATATGTATTACGATAATATATGTATATCATGTGTTAGACTTAGTATTGGTAAGTGACGGGTAAATTTTCGAGGACGAAAATATTTTAAGTGGGTGAGAATGTAATACCCCGAAATTTTCATAAAATATAATTCAATTTTTATATACTATATTTTAATATTTTGAAAATTATGGACTAAATGATACATTTATCAAATTATATTTTATTTGTGTCAAATATTTAGATATTGATGGAGTTATCGTAAATATATGAATATTGGTCTCGTTGGATAAATCGTAATTAGATACATAAATCAGATTCGAGAAAAAGTCAATTCGGATAAGTTAGCTCAAAGATATTTTAGTTTGAAGGAATTATCAAAAACTAATTTATTATTATTATTATTTAATTATAATTTTGAAAGTAGGGGGTGGTAAAAAAAGATTTTCCGTTAAAAACAAGAAATTCCATTAGTTTTTCCGTTAAATCAAGAAATTCCGTTAGTTTTACCGTTAAACCAACATATTCCGTTTAATAGCCACTTTTTATATATAGGAAGATTTTAAAAATCGAATGATTAATGTGGTAATAAGAGAATAATCGTCATTTTATTAAATATTATTATACCATAATAATGTACACGCGATAATGCTACATAATCAGATGCTAAACACAGGAAAAAATAAATAAAAACCCGAAAGCTCAAAACAATCTAAGTGTATTTTCAATGAAGTAATGGTATATAACGTCATCATACGACGACACTAAAGGCTTGTTTGTTAAAGATTTTTTTTAAATTATTTTTCTTCAAAACATACAATATTTCATGATTAGATATTTATAAATACAATGTTCCCAAAATTGAATGCAGAAGTCCAAATACTATGAATTCTCAAATATGATATGATTCAATATGTCATGATTTAGCACCTTAAAGTACATATTTTGTACAGAATCAGAATAGGACTCTACTTATTTCATTTTTAAATACTATATCACATCCCCTTCCCACTATATACAGCACAATACATTAATCAACCAAATTCTGAAGTTCACACTAGCTTGTATATATCGTCATAACATCACATTACGAGTGCATACAGCTATTAACACATACAAGAACCATTTTCATCAGGAAGGATGATTTAATAAAATTCACGATCGGGTATTATCAACGGTGCCACAAGCGACCAAACATACAATCCAGCGGTGACCCATTCCGTGCAGATGCGAACCCAAACTGATGTCCAGCCTACATCAATGTAGTCGGAGCTCTCCGAACTACTGGTCCATCCCGACAGAAGCATGGCTGAGTACATGCTGGCCAGAGCAAATATCAAGTGGAAGAAGGTGTACGAGTAAGTAACAGGTTGTGCTTCAGATGCTTTCTTTTCTTTTCCCGATTCTGGGTCGTGTGACTGTAGAAGAGGTGTCGTCCCACCTGCAATGGAAATTTTTAAGGGTACAACTCTAGCTGCATTATTGTTCAAACGCATAGGGCATGTTTGGTGTACAATACTAGGCATGAAAAATATAGACGATGAGCATTTTTTGCAAAAAAATGTTGCTATCTTATAAGTTGGGTGCCCACAAACTGTATATGCCAAAATTCATAAGCTAGCTTATAAGCCACATAAGTTGGAAATTCCCATCTTATCTGGTACATAAGCTGCGGGACCCTCAGTTTTGTGGATTTTTTGCAGGTCCCAATTTTATAAGATAGCAACTTCCTTTTGCCAAACGTGGTGTCTAGTGCTATCTAATCAACAATACCATACTGCCATTGATGTTATCCCCAAAACAAGGCACATATATTGGTATTAAGGACGGAAATTTACTCAAAATTCCAACAGATTATTAGAGAAAGAGAACAAAAATCCAGAAGAATTGGAAAGATTTTGGATCAGTTTAAAAAATACCTGCTCGGGGTGAAGACGGTGGGGATAAAAATGTTGTTGATGATCCAGCACGGAGTGCAGAATATAGAACGGACAGAACTGTTGTAAGCATCCCGAGAACAAGGGTACTCGTGGTTACAGCTTTCGACTTCTTGTGAAGACCATTGCACTCATAACCTCGAGGCTCACTAGAGAGACCAGTATAACAAAGATAAGCACAATAAACGGATACCACAGAAGCAGGCAAGAGGCTGCCGTTTACCTGTTGAAAACCAAAGGATCTCATATTCCGAGTTAAATAATAAACCCTGTTTTCACTTATTAAAAACAACAAGAATTTCACAAAATCAATTTTCTTATTTAAACAATTTAAATTGTGTAGTGAACTGAACTCACAGAATGTTTGGATAAGCTTAAAAATAAGTAATAGTTAATTTTAAGCAACTTTTCATTTCCAAGCATGTTGTCAGCTACTTTTTTAAAAAACCACTTACTTAGAAAAGTTACTATTTTGGAGTTAACTTTTGGCTTACTATCCAAATAACCAACTCACATGTGTCCAACTTTGATCAATAAAAAAATATTTCTTTAAGCCTACTTACTACTTAGTAAATTGGAATATTTTCCATAAAATTCTCATTTTACTTTCCAAGAATTCTAATTCTGAATTCCCAATTCCAAATCACATGAGGCGAATTACGGCTTTAATAAAATTAAGAATACAACCTTATCAGTTGAAAAGATAGTTTCTCACCTTAGGGTGCAAAGCAATAATGGCAAAAGCAAGGGCAAGAATAAGGGTCATCACGATGAAAAAGACATTAAGACCACAGTCGTGACCAGAAGGGTTGAACCAAATGAATAAAATTCCCGAAAATGTAAACGCTGCAAGATAACACACTACTGATATAACCAGCAAAGCAACATACCTGAGAACAAGAGAGACGAGATTACTTGTCAATTAAGAACTAGGTCGGGCGTAAAAAGAATAACTTTGAACCTACCACTTTTGCTCGTCTTTAGCAACCCATGAATCATTCCATGAATGTGTGGCATCTAGCAACATTATGACTTGGACCAGTAAGAATAACCCTGCCCCAAACTTGGAAAGAATTCCTGCATACACAATAACTCGTCTATGTAACTTTTGTAATCAAGTAAATATCTTTTAAGTAGAACCATCTCATCTAGAAGCGTAAATTGTGAAAGGGGAAGCTTAAATTGTAGGGGAGGAGAAACATTTATTTATTTATATTTAGGGTGTGTTTGAGCCACATTATTTTGAAAGAATGTATTTTGAAATAGTAGATTGATGGAGAATGTAGGATTGAAAAAGAAGGAAAAATTATTGATGTGATGGAAAATATTATTTTATTGAAGAATGTGCGGTTGAAAATGAGTAGAATAGTGAAAATGAAAATTTTAGGGGCTTAGTCTTCAACATGCCCCCTCACCAAAGGCCTAACACGTGTATAATTTCATAAATGGATTGTGGTGAAAGTTGATTTCAGGTCTTTACCATATTGAACTACATCATCTAAAAGATTAAACTATTCAACATTGTGCACTTTTATCTATTAAAATTTAGTCTTCAATATTTTAGCACTTTGGCAGCTACTTAAAGGTTAAAACAAATAGCAGCATTGTGATTAATTATTGGCTTCAATCAAGATTAATAAATAAATTAAAAAAAAAACACAGTGCTTATTGGGCTTCAAGTCAAGCCAATCGGTAAATGAGCTAGGTCACAAAAAGTCAACCAAATAAATAGTCCCGGTTGAAATTTTGTCAATTGTACGTGCTCCAAAGGTAAGATTGCCAACCTAAATTTAGTAGAGATCAAAAAGAAGAATTATTATTATTTTGGAAGTTCAATATCATTTTTTATGAGCCATTAGTACTGCTTGATTGAAGAGAATAATAGAATCAAACAAATTTGTATTAATCGATCACAAAAAGAGTTTGACTAGTTAAGACTTTAAGCATGAAAGTGGAGAAAAAAAATCTATAACACTAAATCATCCCCCAAGCCAGATGGGAATTAAATAAATAAGGTTTACATGCTGGAAATTAAGTTTTTAAATCATTCTAAAAGAAAATAATATCACTGCTCCATTAATAAATCTACCAAAATGCATATCAACGTGGCCACAGGGAAATATGAAACACATATATATCATTTAAATGTTCCATCCATTAAAAGATGCTAAAAAACAGTCGATTCAGGATATGAAACTGACCATAAACTGTTATGATGACATTCGGTAGAAAAAACATGAGGATAGTGAGCAAAGCCCAAATCAGCATCTTAGCAATCCATCCACCGTGATGCCAGGAATCACGTCTGTCATTTTGATCCTTGACTCCAATCATTATAAGGGCAAGTATTCCGAAAAACAAGAAATTCCCCAAGCTGACACGAAGAACGGCTTGTATTTGAAAGTATTCCTTTGGGAGGTTTTCTGAAGTGTTTATCCCTGTAAAGAAATTCATGACTTGGCCTCATCAGGAGCGACCGATGCATATCTTTGTAAATTATTAAATGAACTACTCTTAAGAGTATTTTTGGTCAAAAAAAAAGCCATTGGAAATTCAACTTAAATGGACAATCACGTTGGTTGACAAATTATACGGAAGAATGTAGGTATCATGTTTGGTAGAGAATAAATATGTATACGTTTATAGTCAAAAAGAAATTTAGAGAACTACTAGGGTTTTCTTAAACTAACTATTCCATAAAACGCTTGAACTTAGAAATCAAAAGAAATACTCTTAAACTAAAAAATCAACCAGAAGAGGATCAAAATATTCGTAACCTTAAACAGTTGATATATGCAAATATCAGACAACCAAAGAGCCAAAAGTCGGGCGCTCAAAAGAATTGCAATTCCCACTCCAGAAAATACTTGTATGAAACGAGTCAAATGACAGGTACAAATATGAAAATAAATAAATTGGCTACTTAAAGCATTTGTTTGCTTCAGAAGAACGTCAAAATTCATCTGATCTTTTCGTCAATTAGCATAAGATTACAGGTAATTGCTTTCATCCTCAGAACAGGTGGCCGTCCATAATTAAGTGCTTGCCATAAGGTCCACATTTAAATCTAGATTCATAGTGAAATACAATAATGATGAAATCAATCTAGAACATTACTCATTCGTTTGTGTAAGAAAGGCACAAGCATATTCTCCTTTGAAGTATATCCATATCAATATCCACAAATGCCCATCCCTTATTCGTTTCTTATATACCCAATATCATAAAACCATAAAAAGAATAATGTCAGTTCCCCCTCCCCGTCCAAATTAACCAATTCTAAAGACGCACGCACGCACAAAATAAAAAAATAAAAAGCAAAGTTCTTTACATGTGCCTCAAAGTGAGACATACATATTTTAAGGGTGTGTTTGAGCCAAATTTTTTGGAAGAATGTATTCTGGAATAGTAGATTGACGAAGAATGTGTGGTTAGAAAAGAAGAAAAAGTTATTGATGTGATGAAAAATATTATTTTATTGAAGAATGTGGGGTTGAAAATGAGTAGAAGAATGAAAATGAAAATTTTAATCTTTACGAAATAGGGGCTAAAGGCTTAATCCAGTTGGGTTCCAGTTCCCTACTCTTGATAACTTCTTTCTGCAGAGATTCCATTCTATTGGATTCCACGCTTAGAGAAGTCTTTAATGATGAATCTTTCTGATCAAAGGGACCTTAATCGAGCTAAGAAGAACAAAATCATCCTCCAAAATCCGACAATATGTGCACAAAATGGAATCGAGTGCAGCTATTTAAAAAAAGTGAACAAAAAATTAAACCCAGCCAATTTCACAACTTCTCACGAAGTTCATAATAGAACCGATTTCACCATAATTCTCAGAACACGTACACACAAGACAGCAAAAAATTAATCAAAGCCCAATGGGCTATACGTATGAATTTGAACAAAGAATCAATTTTCAGAGACAAAGAGGCCAAAATATAAACTGATCTCATTTCACAACTTCTCAAGAAGCTCATAACAGATCCCATAATTCCATAAATCTCAGAACACATAAACACAAGACAGCAAAAAAACTAATAAAAACCCAATTGGATATATGTATGAATTTGAACGAACAATCAATTTTCAGTCTTACATGATAAATGTTTGAGAAGAGGAGTGCCGACTTCTCGGAGAACCCAAGATAGAATCAAAGAGATACCAAAAAGGCCACAGTAGGCGATTCTTGCAGAGCGTTTTGTGATGCCAGAGGCCACTGATGTGCAGAGACCGCACGTTAGGGAAGCACAGCATGATGCCAAGCACGACATCTCTCTATATCTAGCTGATGATGGGATCGAGACTTGAAAAATCAGTTTTTTGGGGGCTTTTGTCTGTTCGACGATAAATGCCCGATTTTTGTAAGGGATAATTGCAGTAGCTGTCCGGGAAATATATGAAAATAGCCTAAATAAAAGAGCTATTTATTCATTTTGGCCTTTGATCATTTAAAGGTAGTAAACTATCAAAAATATCCCCTAAATATAAGATTTACAACCAAAGTAATCATAATAAAAAGATAATAACAATTTAGTCCTAAAAGATTTTCAAAACTAACTATGACTAATAATTATAAAACGAAAAGACCTAGATCTAAAAGAGGTCCATATAAGATTAAAACGATTATTAAAAAATAAAAAAAAATTGAATTTGAAAATGAAATTGATAAAATAGGATATCAAGAACAATTATATGCTGCTCAAGAAATATTAAAATGTTTTAAAGAAAACTTAATAGAAAGTTTTGCCAGAAAAATTGTTAGATCTATAATCGTAAAAGATATACAAGATATAATAGACAAATTAGAAAAAAGGAAAAAGAATATCTCAAAATATGATATCTCTTTTGAACCAAATATAGATATAATAACAGATCTTGATATTATGAATTCTCAAACATTATTAGATTTTGAAGATTTAATTAAAAACCTATAAATGAGAAAACCTATCACAAATAAATTACCACGAGAATATAAGATATTAAGATTTAATTTAACTTTAAGATTTTATATATCTATAACTAATAATAGATTAAAATTTGATAAATTAAGATAATACACGACTATTTAAAGATTAATTAGATTTTAGATTTTAAGAATTATTTGATTTTTGTTCGCTCTAAGTAGCACCCCAACTAATGGTATCAGAGTCATAGAGATCATGGATATTACAATTACAAAAACAAATTGGTATTACAAAATAGAAGAAATTAAAGAAAGTTATATATTTTTAGAACATATCCCTAAAAAACTAAAAACAATAACATTAATGATAATTAAAGAGTTACATCAAGAAATAAAAGAACAAATTATAGATAACCTTATAATAGGAACATTAAAAGATGAATATATCTATGAAAAAATTATTATGGAACTTGAAAAAGAAGAAATTATGTTATATTGTAAAAACTATGAGTAATAGAATTATAAAAACAGATAATTATTATAAATTAAAAACAGAAAAAAAAGTTATATATTTTTAAAACATATACCCAATAAGATAAAAATAATAACATTAAGAGTAATTAGAGAATTACCTATGGAAATTAAAGAACAAATATTACATAAACTAATTGTAGAATCAATAAAAGAAAGATATATATATGAGAAAATAATAGAAACTTTTGAGGAATAAGAAATCAATTTATATTATAAAGAAGAATATGGATCAAATGATTTGTAAGAACTGTTAATGAAATTAATGGAAATAAAAGAAATCTTAGATAAAAAATTAGTAAGAGTAAGAGAAATAAATTTACAAATACAAGATGAACTTTTGAAACTTGGAAACATAACAAACTCACAACAAAAACAAATATTAAAATTAAAACAAGAAAGATATAAAATAAGAGCAAGTTATTACGAAAAAATGAAAGAATTAACAAGTAATAAAAGATTGCAAAAATACCGAATGTAGAACATATTACTTATGTTAATCAAAGAAAAGATAAATGTCAATTGGTGAATATATAGAAGAATTAAAAACACTAATAAAAATATTAATAGATGATGTTCAAAACATAAATAATGAAATAAACGAAGTAAGAAATGATATTAAAATTCTAAAAATTGAAGTAAGAAAAATAAAAGAAAATAATAAAGGAAAAGAAAAAATAATAGACAAAAAACTTATAGAAAAATAAATGTCTAGAATAGGGAAAAAACATACTGAACAAGAAAATAGAAGAATAGAAGCAGATAGTATGGATGATGAATTTAGAAAAAAGATTTTACCAAAAATAATAGAAGAACAAGAAAAAATGGAAAAATATAAAGAAAAAGTAATAGGAAAATTAGAGATTAAAGAAAATCAGGATAACATAGAATATAAAAATGAATGAAGAATTAGATCTACTTATAGAAAATTTTGATCAATTAAGTTTAGAAAATTTAGATGAATATCAAGTCCTAATAAATACTGGAGGATGACCAAATAAATCAAAATCCTCTAATAAACAAGAAATATTAGACCCAGATGAAAGTTATGCACCTATATACATTAAACCATATAGACAATATTATGAAACAATAAGAAATAGACAACCACCAAAAGGAAACAAATACAGTAATAAATTTGAACTAAATGATAATTATGATAAACATGTCAATCATAGAGGAGCAAAATTAGACTTAGATTGTAAAATAGATATTAAAAAAGCCTTAGTAACTTGGGCAGACTCAATGATATTATTCTTTTTATATAACAAAGATGATACATGGGAAAGTACTGAAAGAAGAATAGACTTTTTAGTAGCATCTTTTGAAGGAAATGTTAGAAATTGGTGGGATGGAATAAATAATGATACAAAGACGTTAATAAGAAGAAATGTACAAACAGAAATAATAAAATCAGATAGAGAATGTATAGAAAGATTAGTAAACTATATTTCAGATGAATTCTTAGGAGAAGATTGGATAAGAAATTTTGATGGAGAAGCAATAAAAGAAAAAGAAAATGTTAGGATAAAATTAATAAACCTAACAATATGTGATATGTGTAAAATTAAAGAATATACATGTGAATTTAAGGAATATTATTATACCCAATTTTATAGTAATGAAAATCAAGATGTATATAAAGATATGTACTATAATAAGTTACCAGGAACATGGGGAATATATTTTAAGATAGAATTTGAAAAATATATTAAAGAAAATCCTGAAGCACCCAGATCTTTAGGATCAAGAATAAAATTCTTATTTGAAAGACTTGCATATATATGCCAACAAAGACAATTAATGAAAAAATCAGGAAAATTAACTAAAATATGTTGTGAAGATATAGAAAAACCTACACAATGGGGATGTAATCCTGAAAGAAAAAATATTAAAATAAAATTCAAAAATAAAAAATTTAGAAATTTTAAGAAAAAATATATAAAGCCTAGAAGAAGATATTATAAAAGGAAATACAATCCGAATAGACAACAGAAAAACAGACCTTATAGAAAAGATAAAAGCCAATGCAAATGTTGGAATTGTGGAGAAATATGACATATAAGCCTTGATTGTAAAAAGAAAAAGGTTAAAATATTACAAAAAGAATATTTAGATATAGAAAGTGAATTGAGTGAAATATCAGATATTGAACAATATTATGATCAAGAAGTATATATAAGCGAATCAGATTCAGAAAAAGATAATGAATCTGAATCTGAATAAAGAAATTGAAGAAATAGAAAAAGATAATATAGATAAACAAGAATATGAAGGAATAGAAGGTTATGGATTAAAAGTAACATTTGATAATAACAAATTCAAGAAAATGAGAAAATTATCTTTAGATTTAAAAATAAGAAAATGGGAAGCCTTAGATATGATATGGAAAAGGGAAAGAATAGAAATAAATGAGTATCATAAAATTGAAAATGTTAGAACAACACAAGGAACACATAAATTAAATCTTTTAACAAGAAATACGGTAGATGAATTATTAACAAAGATTAGTAAAAAACAAGGAGAAAAAATTCAATATGTTTATTTAGCAGGAATACAATAATGTTTAAAATGAATAGATTCATCTTTAACAGTAAGTCTACATGATGGAAGAATAATAAATTTAAAAAATAGCTATTTAGGAACTATAGAAGGAAACTTGGCATACCAAAAATTAATTTTTACTTGTTACCCAAAATATTGTGTCTCAATTACAGACAAAAACTTCAATGAAGTCTTAGGACTATATTTTAAGTTACATAGAAATGATATAATGGAATCAGGAGACAAAATTATGACTATAGAATATAGAGCTTTGTACACATTTACTAACTCCAATTATGGAAATATATACTCTAAAAAACCATACATAGAAGTCCACAAGGAATGCAAGGATATTAGTAAGATAATAGAACCAAGCAAACAAATAAGTTTAATTCCTAAAAAATATGAAGTTAGTATACTCAAGGATAAACCTGAAATAGTAGAAGATAAAGAAGATAATTATTCTGATAAATTAATGTTTAGAGATGGAAGATTAATTAAGAGGTCAACAAGCCTTAAATTACCTAAAAAAACATTTAGAAGGAACTAGTAATATAAAAGAAATCAAATTTCATAGAAATGCTGGAGACATGAAGATAGAAGGAGAATATTATAATGGAAGAGAATTTATTGAAGGACCAAATATACTAATTGATACAGGAGCAAGTGAATGTCATATAGCTTCAATTAGAAATAAAGGATTAATGACTCATAAGGTTGAACCATATAGATATGTAAATTTTGATGGACAAATACATACTACAGAATTAGAAGTCAAAGTACCAATAAAAATAGGAGGAATTAAAATGGTAGTACCATGTTATATGGATAATAGTATGAATACAAATCCTCATATATTATTAGGAATAAGTTTTCTAAATGGATTGAAAGACTATAGTATAAAAAGAGGAGGATTATATATAACACATAATGATCAAACTATATTATGCGAAAAAAGATAAATGAATAATCAAATAAGTTTTCCATTAGCCGTATATATACAAGTTACTATAGTAGAAACAAATATAACAACTTGTGCCTTAATAGATACAGGAAGTGATATAACAATATTTAAAAACTTCTTAATAAAATCATGGAATGAAAATAGTAAAATAAAAATAACAGGAGTAACAGGAGAAAGTACACAAATAATTAATAGTGATGATAAAGTTAGTATAATACTTGGAAGTAAACAAGTAATAATAAACAAGATATATAGTTATAATAAATTAGATTGTGATATACTATTAGGAAATGACTTTATCCAACAATTTCAATATTATAAACAAAATAATTATATGATAATGTTACAAACACCATGTGCACACTTATTAAAAATTTCAAGGGAATTTAGACCCTATAGAGTTCAGTCAGCCCAGCGTGGTGATAAATGGGAGAAAAAATCAATCATAAATAAAGATATAAATACAAAAATTCAATACAAAAAAGTATTAAAGACAGAAATAGAAATAAGTATAGAAAAAATTATAGAACAATTAGAAAAGACATGTGGAGAAAATCCATTATTATTTTGGAAACCATACTATCCTAAAGCTAAAATAGAACTAACAGAGAATGTTATAATTAGAGTCAGACCAATGATGTATACTATACAAGATACACAAGAATTTAAAACTCAAATAAAAGAATTACTAGAACAAAAACTTATTAGACCAAGTAATGGACCTCATAGTAGTCCAGCTTTTATGGTCATGAAACATTCTGAGCAAATTAGAGGAAAAGTTAGAATGGTAATTAATTATAAAGAATTAAACAAATATACTAAATTTGATGGATACTTTTTATCAAATAAAGAAGTCCTAATAAATCTTGCAAAAGGAAAACAATATTATTCAAAGTTTGATTGTAAATCAGGCTTTTGGCAAGTTAAAATGGAAGAAGATAGTATACAATATACTGCATTTAGTACACCTCAAGGTAAATATGAATGGTTAGTAATGTCTTTTGGTTTAAAAAATGCACCACAAATATATCAAAGAAAAATGGATAATATATTTAGAAAGTTTGATGAGTTTCTAATAGTATATGTTGATGATATATTAATATGTTCCAATACCAAAGAAGAACATAGAAACCATTTGATACAATTCATAAATGAATGTAAAAAGGATGGAATTGTTCTTTCAAAAAAGAAAGCTATAATAGAAAAACAAGAAATTGATTTTCTTGGATTATCAATAGATAAAAAAGGAATAAAATTGCAAACCCATATATCCAAAAAGATAGAAAGTTTTCCAAATAAATTAGAATCAAAAGAACAAATACAAAAGTTCTTAGGATGTTTAAACTATGTAGAAGGATTTATTGAAAATCTTTCAAAAAAGAGACATAAAATACAAGTTTTACTTAGAAAAATAAATACTAAAGGATAGAGTGAAGAACATACAGAAATAGTTAAATTATTAAAAGAAGAATGTAAAAATTTACCAAAATTAAGATTACAAGATGAAAAGGATAATTTGGTTGTTAATATAGATGATTCTGATAAATATTGGGCAACCGTATTAAAAACAGATTTAAATGAAATTTGCAGGTATTCAAGTGGAACTTTTAACCAAGCAGAAATAAATTATATTACTCATGAAAAAGAATTATTAGCAATTATTAGAGGAATAAAAAAATTTTCATTATTCCTATTATCTAAAAAGTTTATTGTTGAAACTGACAATTCTAATGTTACAGGATTAATTAAAAATAAGTTGCCAATGGAGCCTCAATATAGGAGATTGCACAGATGGCAAGCATACTTGTCATTCTATAATTTCGATATTATTCATATTAAAGGAATAAACAACTATCTTGCTGATTTTTTAAGCAGGAATATCGAATTCGGAGATGGATAATATCAAGCAGGAGATATCAGAAATAAAGTCTGCGGCAGCATTTGCCAAAGATGAAGCTGATGATATAAAAATTGGAATGGAGGTATTAGCTGAAACCTTAAGTTATAATGTCAAATTATTACTTGAGATCAGTACGTCCCATACCAAAGTTACCAATGAATTAAAAGACCGAATTGATGCTCTTGAAGCACAATTAGAGTCTACAAATACCAAAAATATAGGGATTGATGCTTTAGCACAATCTCAAAATACCAAACAGGGAATACAAACAGGTACACCAAGCGGAAGCAGCAGTGGACCCAGTCAAATAAAAAGAGATACAATCATGAAAAGTCCCCGAAAGGTGACAATAAAAAATGATGATAAACATACAAGGGTGATCAAAATCAGAGCAGATGAAGATGATGAGACCCCTTTAACACCAAGAGAAGAAGAATATAAAGCTTTTGCAAAACTTGTCTATGAACTACAAGATGATGAATCATATTTCATCTCTCCAGGAGAACATGTTTACCCAAGGATGATCATTACAAACGATGGTTAAAATGGCAGCAGACTATGGATTCTTGGATTTAATTTATCCAGGAAAAGATTTAAAAGAAATTGAGAAATTCGATGATATCTTCCGAGGAGAAGTTTCAAAATTTGCCAAAGGAAGACCAATATATCTTAAATTTTACTCAATCAGTCCAGAAATTGATGGAAGGATATATTATCCTGCAGAACATATTATTACAATTGGATATGTAGGCCGAAATATCCAGATTGAAGTAGGCCAAAATAGAAAGCCATTGTCAAACATTAACAGATCATGGATGAGATCCCGAAGAGTCTTAGGGATGAAAGTTCTCTACAACATGGCAAAAAATCTATATGATAAAAATTTCAATGCTTATGCTAATATGAAGGATGGACACTCATGACAAA
Source organism: Fraxinus excelsior (assembly GCA_019097785.1). Classification (NCBI taxonomy): domain Eukaryota; kingdom Viridiplantae; phylum Streptophyta; class Magnoliopsida; order Lamiales; family Oleaceae; genus Fraxinus; species Fraxinus excelsior. The sequence goes on along the minus strand of CM032638.1, from coordinate 1,092,744 downwards.
TAATGGAGAGGATAAATCTTCAATTTTAAAAGAATATATCCAAAAATTTGATATCCATCAGATCCATGGAAGTCCATCAACCATACAGGAATCGTGTCAATTGAGGGAATGTCCCACATGCTATCCAAGTGAAAAGAGGACAAAAATATAAAGAGACAAGAAGTCCCGCCACTATGAAGAATCTTGACAAACTCTATATGAAGACAATAGAGGAAAAGAAGATGTGAAAGAAAGATGGACAGCTGGAAGAAATAATAGAGCTACAATTATGTAGTGAAGAAACTGTTGTAATAATAGAACTCCATTAGTGGAGTATGAGGTAATGAATGATGTAAGAGGCCAATAATCGAGCATCATGTAGTTGTATAAATAGAAGCCTTTGGGCTAAAATAGAGGCAGAATGAGTTGAGAAAAAACACTTGAGCTTTCATATTGCAAGAAAAACATTTTCTGTCTTTTGATACCATCTTTGTACCAATTTCAGAATATCAATAAATAATCCATTTCTTACATAGAAGAATGAGTTTCTAAATTTTCATTCCCATAGATTCTTGATAGATCTAATAAAAAATTTCTTTCTTATTTTAACAACAAAAACAGTTTTTATTTAATCCAAGTCTAGGGATTTGTCCTTAGAAACGATACAGTGAATGCAATAAGCTGAATAGCAAGGATTCCGTTAAGGCAAGAGGCCGTTGAAGGAAACAATTTGCACATTCAGAGCCTGAAGGTCACTCGATTCTAAGAATAAAGAGCCAGATTAAAATTAAGGTAGAACTACTATTTCTTGTTAAATTTTGAAAGAATTTCTTAAAATCTTAAAGAATCGCAGGGATTATAAATGTTTATGATTATTTATGATTTTTACTGTCTACCATGATGTTCATATCATTATTTTATACTATGATAATTTTTATATAATAATCATGTCAGGATATACAGTTAAAGGGTTAGACAATTTGTTAGAAAGAATATTTGAAAAAATAAAAAATATTAAAATCCAATTAGAAAGTACAGATAAAATATCTAAAGAATATATTAGACTTATAAAAGAATGTGAACAAAAAATAGCAGATTATGCTAATATATTAGATCAAAGAATGAATTTATACTTTAAAAATTAAAATATAAGAAATACAGAACAAATCCGAAACTTACTTTAAAATAAAAGGACATGTTTTGCAATAAAGAAACATATTTCATTAAGGGTAAAATAGACTTTTCTACGAAAATCCCAAATAGACTAAGTCAACAGGTTAGTTTGAATAATCCCCCGTAGATGTCCTCATCTTTTTAATGTTTTCAAACTTTATCCTAACCTTCAATTCATATTAATAAAAATCTCCAATATTTCATAAATATGCAACAAAAATTCAAATGGTAGTTAGTTGACCTGAAAAATAGAGTTAATCTATTTATACATAACAGTTTGTACATAAAGGTTTGCCCTCTCTCACATAATGCTCGGGTCTACGTGTATTTAAAAATTTCGACAATGTGGTCCATATCCCAATTATGAGTAGTAGGTAAAAGATTCAATAATTCGGTACACGTAACATGATCCTAGAAAATATGAAAATTGAATATTTTGACTATTTCAATCATAGGCATTTTCGTCAATCAGATATGAGCCAAATTAAAAAATAAAAATAAAAAACCAAAAAAGAAAAGAAAAACTATCTTGTTCTTCCCCCCATCCCACCCTCAAACCATACCCCCAACCCAACCTTACCCCATCCCTAAAAAGAAAACATAAAATCGTCGGCCACCGCCTACCAATCTCTACGCGTCCATCCTTTTTCGACAACCAGAAAACTAGCTCGCCGATCAATTCCTCTACCCTCTCTTCCAATCTTCTTCCCATATCAAACGAAAGTACATCCCTGATCGAAGTCATAAACGTCATAGTGTGAATCCCCCTCGTATTGTACTACTCCACATACCTCCTCCTCAGGAGCTTGCGTTTCGCTCCAAGCCAACCCAATAACATCACATTCACCTCCACCTGTTCAATCCCATTGTTGATAGTTTCTTCTAAAGCATATTCCACTCGAAAGACTTCTTCCCCTTGGGCCCGGAAAATATATTAGCAAAATTATTGTAGGAGGTTGAAAGATACGGTGATTGAAATGTGGAAAACGAATTGAAAAGCTGGTAATTGATAAATAGTAGTTTGATGCATAATATTTTGGATTGTGAATGATGGCGTGAACGGAGTGAAAATTCAACAAATGGATTTGGTTAACGGTAAAAGGGAGTCTGATAGAGGAAGTTTTGAGGAATATGTGACAATTGAAGGAATGGAAAATTCAGACTCGAGCTTCCATTAGTGCTACTATATATTACTGAAAAATGATGTGGAGAAATTGTGAATGTATTATAGGAATTGTAGGTTGGATGTTGGTCGGAAACACTATTGTTAGTAATCGGCTGTTCTGGTTTCATTTTTGGGATTGCGTGGGGTTGGGAGTGGGAGTGGGAGTGGGAGGGGGAAGAAGATAATGGTTTCATTTGAAATGGTTGGAATATTCCTAATGGTCAGGTGAATAGTTTTCATCTATTTGGACTTTTACTATTTATGAAAGGTCATAGACTTCCGTTAGTATAAATTGAAGATTAAGATAAAATTTACGAAAATTGAAAATATCAGGGATCGCTGTGCAATTTTCCCTTTTTGTGATTGGGATCTTTGACAATTTCATATTTCATATGTTTTCCTTGTAAACGTGACCAAGTTTGTCTGTTCGAGTAAACATATTAAAAAAATAATAATGTTATATGTACATTATTTTTCATATTATTATTTATAGTGTGTAATATGACAATACATTATTGAACAGTTTAAAAAAATATTTTTTTTTCGCCCACAATTTTTGAAACAAATTGGATGTCAAAATTGATGTAAGTGAATGAATATGCATTCAGCATTATTGTTAAAAAAATAATTAATTATTATAGGAAATATGAATTTTATTTATATATTTCTAATATATCGTTACATTAAGCACATGTTTGACAATCATTATCTTCAAACATTTTTTTCTACCTACATACTCAATTTCAACCATACATTAACATAATAAAATATTTTATACGTAAATTTAAAAAAAAATTCCTACTTTTTAACCACATTATCCTAAAAATCACTATCCAAAACATTATTTTCGGAAAACAATGATTGTCAAACATGGGCTAAATAATTATTTAAATTGGAGTACCTCATATTTATTCATAACAAGATACATTAAATATGGAACAAATAAAAAAGAAAAGCTGGTATATCTTTATGGAATAGAAAAAATAACAATAAAAAAGGCCTATTAACCCAAAACATCCATACGTTTCGCTCTTAATGTGCAAAACATCATCACGTTTCAATTTTTTTTTTCATTTTTACACATATTTCAACATTTTATTGTGGAAAATGTCATTTTCATTAATTTTTATTCAATTTCTCAATTAAAAATTGTAAAATAACAAATATATCATCCTATTTAAATAAAACAAAAGAAAAAGAAGAAAAAATTTTGCAATCATACTCTTGTTTTTTTTAAAAGAAATACAAATAAATTACAAATAAATTAAATCAAAAAATCAAAAACAAGAAAAGTTGTCTTCTTCTTCCCCCCTCTCCCTCTCTCGTGCCACTCTCATCCCCACTCCTACTCCTACCCCTACCCCTACCCCTACCCCTGACCCTCACCACGAAACAAAACTAGAAAAATAGATTGGAAAATACTAGAGAATGTAGAAATATTAAAAAACTAATATCTTATATTTTTTACTAAATGATGTAGAAATACTTAGATCGACCTTAGGATTAAACAAAAGAGGGTTTTTCTTCTCATTATTGTCAATGGCATTGTTCTTGACTTCCACGGACGTTTTTGAATGGGGGCGATTTTTTTGTAGGTGACACTTACAGTAGTTGTGATGGAGCACTATATCTCTTGAAAACCTTCATTTTTTGCCTTTCGTTCGTTTGCACCTCTCTAGATAATCAGTCACTGTACTCAAACACCAATATCAAGAAACTTCTTTTTAAAATTCACATCTAATCGAGTACCAAAAGTGTAAAAAGAAGAAATCATCGAAGAAAAAAAGATCAACAAGCACAGGGGTGAAAAATGTAAAAGTTTGAAACGTATGGATATTTTGCACACTGATGGTCAAACGTATAGACGTTTTGTACTAATAAACCCTATAGACCATGGATTGTCTTTCAAGCTCCTTCATTTGAACAGATATAAAAGAACTTCCCTTATTTACAGTCAATTCATTCCCACTTGAGCTCACACAACAAAGCAAAATCAACTTTTGATTTACAGAGCAAGAACAAAGGAAGAGTTATTTAATTACGAGGATTTAAAGGTGGTGGTTGTGGCAATGCTATCGTGTAAGGGTAAGGGAGGGGTGGTTGAGAGAGGGGGAGAAGTAGACTTTTTTTTTTTAATTTTCTTTTTTGGTTTTTTTTATTTAAATATTTGTACTTTTTAAAAAAAATGAGAGTATGATCGCATTTTTTTTCCTTTTCCTTTTCTTTTAGTTAACTATGAGGGTATATTTGTTATTTTTAAATTTTTAATTGAGAAGTTGAATAAAATTTGATAAAAATAATATTTTCTACAATGAAACGTTGAAATAGTGATGAAAATACAAAAAATTGAAACGTGATAACGTTTTGCACACTAAAAACGAAATGTATGAACATTTTGTACTAATACGTCCAATAAATAATAGTTAACTAGTCATTGAACAAAGTAAACAATGGTAACGTGTACTTTCATTTGAGGAGGAAATTTGTAGCAAATTTGTAGACAATTTTTCCGACGGAAGGATGGTTCTCAAAACTTCGAGAAAAAATAGAGAAAAATTAGCTACAAATTAGTAATTACCTATTAATTTTCAGGAGAGAATCAATCATATCTTTTCACACAGACTAGTATCATCTTTTCCAGCTCGATTGTGACGGACCGCATGGTGGTGACGTGGTGTCAGCATGGCACGGGGATGTCATGGCACGAGATGGGAAAATGAGTTAGACTTATGGTTGATTAGGTTCATACTTCAAAGGTATATGGCCAAACCGGTGTCACCTAATTTAGAGAGGAAATGACCGGTGTCCATCATGGCATGTTCGTGTCCCGGTGGTGTCACGTTCGTGTCCAGTTTGTGCCAGGAAAATTCGGGAGTGCAGGCAGCCATGGCGACACAGCTGCAACACAGGCAGACATCGCAGGAAGATTGCAGGCAGCACTCAGGATGCAGGCAGGACATGGCCAGACACAGACTGCAGTGATGGCAGCACTCAGGTAGCATAGCAGCACACAGCTTGCAGTCTATGTGACATGGGCATGACATGAACAGTTTTCCCAGCACACCAGGTGATTTTCTAAGGAGAAATACCATGGGCAGGTTGCTGGGATATTTTTGGAGTCTTGGACAAATTGGCTACTTAACCCACTTGCAAGACCAAATGCCATAAGAGGAAGCAAAAACTAAATTGATGACTATGAAGGGGACAAATCTAATATGTGATCGTTTTGTAGAGACATCTCACTTGCATGAAGTCAATTCCAACTTGACTTCTCTTTGGTCTAAGGAGGTTTAAGGCAAGTTGAATCCATTGTGGACCCTTGGATGAAGGTTTATCTTAGCCATTGATTCCAAGATATTTTCCTAGGATTTTGCCTATAAATAGGGATGTATTCCCATTGTAATTATTTACATTGGAGTTGAGTAATTTTAATACAAAGAGAGATTTTCTCCCAAAATATTTGTCTTCTATTTTACTTCAAACATACTCTACTCAAAGATATCCTTATTTAGCCTACTTGGTTGAATTATTTTGGGGGCGTTGAAAGGCTGACTTAGCGTTTTCTCGTAGGGACGGGAATTGTGAACGTTAAGGCCGCACGATATCTAGTATTTCTAGTGTAGAAAATCTAACCCCGTGACACGATACTCTAAAGTCTAAAGTAATTGAATCATATGATGATTTCGAGGTCACGACATTGACGACATGGTTCTTAAGTACAAAATTTTTGAAATTTCATGATCTGTATTTTTTAATTTGTCACCCTACGACCTTTCTCTCTGCTAAGGTTGACTATAATCAAAGGTTTCGTGTAATTAAATTCAATTTAGGTTATGATCATTTTAGCCACTATTTGACAGTCATTATTTTCAAAAAAATTCTAAATAATTACTTTTAACTACACATTCACACAATAAAATATTTTACTCGTAAATCTAAAATTATTCCCTAATTTTTAACTACACATTCTCTTAAAAAACATTTTTCAAAACTCTGTTTTTCCCAATAATGGTTGTCAAACATGATTTGGTTCATGAATAACTATGATAAGAACTCTCTTATTATGGAAGTTATACCTAGATATGATGATAACCAGGGGCGAAACCATATTTTAATGGTACGGGAGGCAAAAAAATTTAACACTAGGCTACTGGGTTTGTTCGGTGGAAAAAGAATGGATATAACCAAAAAAAAAAAAAAAATTGTAAATAAGGTGGGCATGGACAAGGGTGAGCTACAACCCACCCTTACCTTCGCCACTGTAAGTATCGAACAACTGCATCCTCATTCCCGCTGGCGGACCCGCGGGGGGCGGGGGGGGGGCATGTGTCCCCCAACTCTTTAGTTTTTTTTTTTTCCATAAAATTGATATCAATTGAAATCTAAATTTTAATCTAAATCAAAGTTAACAAATAATTTTAATAACATATATCATGGAATCCATAATTGTTTAACTTTTATCAAAATTTAATAAAAAATTGATCTTAATCTCTACCAAACATGGGCAAAATCACAATAAATTTGAATTTCGATAATGTGCTAATTTTAAAAAAAAATCGACGATCGTACGCTAATCGAATCTACAAATTGCTTATGTCATCTCGAAACTTATTTTGAGAATTACATTATGGACATATAAAATAGTCAAAACAGATATCGTAAATAATTAAAAATACGTTAAACGTGAGTTTTTAAAAAAAGACATTTAACCCGCATTTTTTTTTAAAAATCAATTATTTCATTAACATTTATTATTTTTGCGACACTTTTTTCGTCATTTTTTGAAAGTTTGATCGTGCCCTCAACATAAAAAGTCTGCGTCCACCCCTGCTCATTCCAATCAATTATATTCTATTGTTTTATTTTAATGTGGATGACTGACATGCATATATACTGTCATTGTCGTGGATACGGTTATTCTAGATAGGTTACTCTAAATAAAAGTTAATTAAACATTATGTTTTTATGTAGTTAGATTGAGAATTAAGTTGTTCTTCACTAATTAATAATTGTGTGTATCAAGAAGTGAAAACAAAGTTGTGTAAAGATATGTTTCAAGTGGGCCTTTATATACTTTGCATTCAAGAATATCCTAAGGAACTTTTTCTTCACCAAATCGCATAAAAGGAAAGAGAGCGAGGAAAATTCTATAGAATACCAATGTTAAAGAAGTATAATAATTTTTAAAATTGCCTTTTTTCTATTTTTCATTCATTTGTATCTTAAATGGAGATGATTTCAAAATAGACTAGACGAAAATACTTTTCTTATAAAGTATGAGTTATGAAAATTTTAATGTGCTTTTTGTAGTTTATTAGAAAATTGCAAAGAAATATTCTAGTTCACTTATATACGAGGACAAACTTGAAATTATAAGTTAATTTTTTAGGAATGAAAATAAAATATTTCTTAGCGGTATTGAAATTATGTTTCAGATAGCGACATGAATGCGTAATACATGTATATGTGCATAAATCAGGTGATGGCGTAGCACTAACTAATTGCGATGGCAAAAAAAAATAGCGATTACGTGCTTCGAGTAAGACCATGGCTATTGATGCAAGTAGATGAACTAACCTTGTTGGAGTGTAGGGGATTTTTCTTTTAATCATTAGTTTAAGGAAATTATTAGGAAAGTACTAATAAGAGTTATATATTTGCTAAATTTATAAAGTAATTGAACTATTTCATATCGTAGGTTATTCTTTAGAAATGGCACGGTAAATTGCTATAGTGTTTGTGTTCGATTCGACCCAGTGAGGTATACGCTGTATAACTCATCGGGTCGAAACGAAAAATTAAGGCAACTAACTAGTTTTTAAATAAAGGCTTATCTTAATTTGTGTTTTTTAAACTAATATTTTTGATTTAAAAAAAATAAAATTACTTTATATTCGTTTTGACAATTATAGCAAGAGTCATATTTGGTGTACATATTTTTTTTTGTATATTGGGGTGAGACCAATTTTTATGTACAACAATTCTAAGGGACCTTCTAAAAAAAAATATTCCAAAAAATGTAAAAATATGACTACATCGAATTTTCATGGAAAATCATGATATGAATCTCTCCTCGACGTCTCTTACTACATCATCTGCATCATCATCGTCATCATCTACAACCACTTCTTGGTTCTCCGGCATTGTGCGCGGCCGCTCGGCCAGCTTCAAGATGGCCAGTAAATCCTCCTTAGCCGCCACCGGAGACATCCTCGGCGGTGGAGGTGGACCCATTAACAAGAAACGCCAGTTCCGCGGTGTCATGTTCAAGTACGGCCCCAAACCAATCCAGGTCCGCTTTTTTGCTGGGTTTCTTTCTTTTCTTTTTCTTTGAATATTTTGGGCTGAAATAGAGGAAAGCATTTGATAAATAAGTAGTGGTTAGATTTGAAATTCGGTGATTTGTTGTAGTTTTTCTTAATATCATGAATTGGCATTGCAATATTTTGTGGGTTCTAATTTTTACTATTAAGTATTGAGGAGTGTTTGTTTGATTTCTGTTCTTGAAGCGAAAAGGTTAAATTGTTTTAAGAAGTATTGCTAATTATATGATATGTGTTTTGAGTGTCAATTTCTTGTAGATGATTGTTCACTTGTGATGGAATTGAGGTCTTGGAGTGAAAAAGACTGAAACTTTAAAGCCTCAGTGCTAAATTAGATAGCCATGTATGGGTTTCATTTCTTGGAATGGCAATTGAATATCTCAGAATGGATTTGTGTTTGTGACTATATGAGAAATCAAGAGGGTTGATCTTAAACAAGATTATTCTTTTACTAGAATTCCTGAATTTGGGAAACGGTAATTATGTTTATTTGATGTTGCATTATCATCTAGTGGTCAGGCCAGTCCCTATAGTTTTGGGAACAAATCGGAAATTTGGTGGGTATATATTTCATGCCACTGATTCTATCTTATTCTTGTGCTTGCAGTGAATGTGATTTGATAGCCGTATACGTGCTTCATTTCATGGAATGGCGATTGAATTTCTTGTAATGGATTCTATGTACGTGACTCTGAGAAAAGATGAGGATTGATCTTAAACAAGATTAAATCTTTATTTTAGAATTCATGATTTGGAAAACGGTGATTAGGTCGTATTTCATGTTTTGCAGTATCCTCTAGTGGTCAGGCCCTGTCCCCATGGTTTCGGGAACAAATCAAATTTTTGGTGGATATATATTTCATGCCAGGGACTCGATCTTAATCTTGTACTTGTGGTAAATGTGATTTGGAATTTAATAGTGTTAACTCAGCACTATGAATCTCCTAGGCTAAATCTCTTGTCAAACTTTACCGAGAGACAATGCAGGTGGTGTTTTTTAAGAGTGATTTGTAATTTACTTGAGAGACTCCACTTGATTATCTATCGTGATTGTGAAAATTTGGTCATGGTTAACCAAGTTAAAAATGCATGTATAGTGTTAAATTGATTTCTTGGTTAGTCTTTCAAAATCTTCGAGGAAAGAAACACGTTTTTGTGTGGGGTGAATATTTTATGTTTGACCAAACTATCCACGATATCTTAAAGTGTAAAAAAATGTGTTAAAAAATTATTTTCTGTACGAGATTATTTTGTGCCTATGATATAACAGAAGCGAAGGGCTTTGATTTGGCTTCACCATCTATTAGAATAATGCTTCATTCTATTAGGAGATTAGTGCTTTCATACGGATACTTCGACGGTGTCCTATTATGTGCAAATACATGCCCTAGAGTGCCAGAATCATCGAGTTAATTATTATCTAGACGTGTACCTTCGAGTAATGGTATTGAACAGTTGAAACTTAAATAATTTTTCCTTCAAATTTTCATAAATGAAGGTATACTAGAAATAGAGATTTCAACAGTGAAGTGTAATAATCTGTTACATCCTCTTTATAATGTATATTTACACTTTAGACAGTTTTTTTATTGAATATATTTACTGGTTCAGTACATTTCATTTTCTTTTCTAACTTTTCTGTTTTTTTGCTATCTTTTCCATTTTTCATTTCTACAGGTTGCATTTAAGATGGGTGATTATAAACAGCAAGTTATTTTTATTGGTGGACTGACAGATGGATTTTTGGCATCTGAGTACGTTTTTCAACCGTTGGATCTAATATTTTATGTTCACTTGAACCTTGTAACGTACGAAGCTGTTTTTATTTTTGTCGTACAAGATGTTAATTTAAACTTTACATGCTCTTTTCAGTCCTTCCCTGCTGCCATTGTCACACTTTTCCATTTATCATTTTTTTAATTGTCAAATATACATGCGTATTGCGTGGTTTTATTTAATTTCGCATTATCTATAGGTTAGAAAAGTACCATTTTGGCATTTGGGAAAATTATGTGACAGCCTTTATGTACAGAATTCACAAATTACATTTTCTTGGGCCTGATTAGTTGCAGTTGGTAGGCAAGTCCAGTGTTTTGAGACACTTAACAACGCATGTTTTCTTTTTGCATGATTACTTATACATTAAATAGTTTGCCATACAGACTTCAAGTGATTAAAATTGTCAAATTGATTCTTCCATCCAATAAGATGACAACAATTATAAAAGGATAAAATAAATAGGATTATGATTTTCATCCTAAATTAGATAATTCTAAATTTTCCAGATATTTGGAGCCTTTGGCAATTGCTTTGGAGAAAGAACGCTGGTCACTCGTTCAATTTCTGTTTTCATCTTCGTACACTGGATATGGCGTCTCAAGCTTGAAACAAGTATTTATTCTTTCCAATTCCAGTTTTTATGATTTCTGATAAGAGTAAATTTTAATATTCCTTTTTAGGCTTTTTGCAAGATATTTCACTTTCTTACTTTTGAACTTGTTCCATATGCATATTTTCGTGGAGGACACCTTGATTTTAATATTAACTTCCTGAAATTTTATTTAGTTTTTTTGCAACAAATTATATGGACTCGTGTAAAATACCTTCACGTCAAAGTGTCTTGATACACATCTCAGTTTGAATTCCGCACGCTAGTGCTTAAAATTACTTTAGATGTAAAATTACTTTGGATATTGTTCGTGGATATCACTGCAAACTAAGCACCTTATTTTGCTGTCAAAATTTATTTAGTACTCCACCATGGAAAATAATATAAATATACAGAGTATGTTTGGCAAAGCCTTTTAAGATTATAAGTTGGTCAACCATCATTTCCATCCACACATTTCTTAGGACTCACAGCTTATATTAACTTTGTATCCACACATTTCGCAAGACTCACAACTACAAAAAGGTCTACCTCGCCTATACAAAATAAGAAATCAGCATCCACCTTTTGTTTACTATATCTGTTCTTTGATTCCTACCAGTTATTCAATTAAAATATAATAGTACAAAAGAAGAAGTAATTATGTTATTTTTGCAAGCTCTCTATAGTCTAGTATTTGCTAATGATTAAAAGTTAGTTTCAACCTCGTGGTCTGAAATTAGTTTGAAGCTTGAAATTTTCTTCTTGATATAGTGCGATTCAAAATGTTGGCCTTTTATAATATCATGAAATGGGACATTTGAATACTCTATTGTTGTTGTACATTGTTTGCTAAATTGTTTATGTTATTGCATTGTCTATTGAAGGATGCCTTGGAGCTTGATCAATTGATAAGTTACTTGATAAACAAGGAAGATTCTGAAGGCGTGGTACTACTTGGACACAGTACTGGCTGCCAGGTAATTAGTACTACAATTTATGATATTCACGACCTACATTCGAGCTATAGAAAATCAGATGACACATGACATTCATAGCCTGCACTTTATAAGGACATAATATAGCTAAAACTCATTTCATCCTGCGTGTAGGATATCGTATATTACATGCGTACCAATGCAGCATGTTCGAGAGCAGTGCGTGCTGCCATTTTGCAGGTTATTTTTCCATGTAATTGGTTTTTTAAGATTTTCATCTATTAGAGTTTCCAGTGATTTGATCATAGTATTCTTGTGCATTTAACTAAGCTTAAATTTTGAGAAACAAAGGAGAGGTGGTAACTATTTGCTGAAAACTAAGAAAGGTATGGGCAAAAATATTCGATTCTGATATTGCTAAAACCAAATTTTGACACTTGCTCTAAGAAATTATAACATATTTTATACAAGTCAATATGGGCCTATGGCTCTCAAACTTGACGCATGGTGGTAAAAAACTAAGATAATACTTTCATTTTGTATCTGAGCAATTATTCTGTTTAGCAGTGAAGTGTTTGGTTGGAGGCATGCAATGGTGATTAAAGTATGAATGCCCACATATGTGCATGCACATTAAAGTTTGCATCTATGTTGAGTTTAGGGTAAAAGTTCCGTTTAATACCTTTTAAGTGGGTCCAAATTTGACTAGTGGCTATATACTTCTAATTTTTCCTTCTCATTTTCTAAGTCTACTTAAAAATGGGGTTATCATTTTTGCCTACTTGTGACTTAGCAATAGATTCGTGAAAGCGCACATGCAAATCATGTCTGACCATGCTACCTAGCTGCCAGCATTTTACAGTGAATCTCACATCTGAAACCATTTTAAATTGAATGGTAACTTGGAATAATAAAGTGTAATTGTCAAAATGAAACCTAATAAAAAGTTTATTGACCATAAAAGTACCTTACTATTCATTAAAGGGATAAGCAAAGAACGAGATTCTTCATAGGGTGGATATATCAGGATCTTAAACTTTATTGGATCTTAGCAACTTGTCAACTTGCTTATGGTTTTGATTAATTTCATTGCTTTTGAAATTTGATGCCCTCTTATTTTAATGGTCCTATAATTGCATGCCTATATTACTTTGATGTCTTGATTTCAATTTCATTATCTGTTATGCGTTGATTGACTATTCAGGCTCCAGTGAGTGATCGGGAATTCAAAGCCACTCTCCCGGAAACTGCTTCCATGATTGATTTAGCTTCAAAGATGATTGGTGAAGGTCGAGGATCAGAATTGATGCCTCGGGAAGCCAATCCAGATTCCCCAATAACGGCCTATAGGTGAGAGTTGTAGAAATGTCAAACGCACTTCAGAAATGGCATTCTTTGTATAATTTGATATTCAGTCAATCTGTTTAATTGTCGGTACTACTTTTTGTGCAGATATCATTCTCTTTGTGCATACAATGGTGATGACGACATGTTCAGTTCTGACTTTAGTGAAGATCAGTTGAAACAGAGACTTGGACACATGTCCAATACACCTTGCCTGGTAGGTTTCATTGTTTAGATAAACTAGAGTATGTTTGGCTAAGCTTAAGAAGTTCACTAATAAGTAAAATAATAAATTTGAAGATAAATAGTTCTTTATTTATTTACTTATAATTCACCGAGTTACTTTCGAAATGTGTAAAAAAATTTTAAGTTATGAAGTAAGGGAAGAGCAACTTATCTGAACATTTTTGAAAAAAAAAAGTTTCTTAGAAGCAAGCAGCTTATTTTAAAGGTTAACAAAACATGCTTTCCAGATTGATACCGCTTTCTAGTTGCATTTGAAAGCACCACCCCACGTTCCAAGGTGTGTGTGTGTGTGTGTGTATAGTCATACCGATACAGCACATACAGTTGGAGCATTATTTATGTACCAACAGTTACGATTATTCATTTTAAATCATGGTGCCGCTTTTGACTAAGTAGTTAACTGATATGCAGTGCACTGCATGGTGAAGAACCAACAATATTGATGTTGATTTTCTTATTCTGAGATAGGCTTCAATTTATCGGCTGAATTTCAAGTTCGTGCAAGAGCTTTGTCAGATTTGTATATTGAACTTCGGTTTTCTATTGGTGATGATAGTGGTTACTGCTAGGGGTATAAAGGGTCTACTTTTGGGCCTATTTTCGAACCAAACCGAATTTATGATGTATAAAAAGGACCTCATACGTCTTTACAATCACAATACCTCGTTTATTTTGAGAGAATGCTCTCCCTCTGCAGGTGATGTTCTCGATGGCTGATGAATATGTACCAGATTACGTGGACAAGAAAGCATTGGTCGATAGGCAAGAATAACTTTTTGTATAACTTGTTTCCATATGTTCAAAATTGAATTTTGTTTTTTGCCGAGATTTTACGACTGTTTTCATCCGTGCTATGAACTTGTCCAGATTGTGCAGAGCAATGGGCGGTGCAGAAAAAGCTGAAATAGAATATGGAAATCATTCTCTATCTAACAGAGCTGAGGAAGCTGTCCAGGCAATAATCGAATTTGTAAAAAGAGATGGACCCAAAGGATGGGATGATCCATGGAGTTAATACGGTGCCCTTAAGTTTTGCTGCATGATTTTTTCAAATGATTTGTTATGCATTACATTAAAGGTTTGAGCATTGAATTCGTTTCATCGTGTAGTTCTATTGAGATTGATGATACGTTATTCAGAATTTTTCCCGTTGTAGCATCTGTTGTGAGATCTATTTTGTTCAAAGATATTTTCCGGTCGGGTTTTCTATGTTATAAAATTCTTAAATGAGTTGTCATTTCATTGCTTCACATGGAATCCTAGACACCCTTCCCCAGCATTGCTCCTCTATGATTTTACTTTAGAGATGTGCTATGTGTACATTATGGGATCCATAAAGGGATCCATAATGTACACATAGAATTTTCCTTTACTTTATTCACCTTTTTTCTGCAAATAATTTTTACTTGGGTGGAACCGTAGAAAGGAAATAGATGTCTGAAGTACACACAAATAGACTTAGGTTAAATTGCCTGGAACTCAAAAGAGTTATCATTTATGAGAATTTCAGAAATGTGTCCGTTCTTAGATTTGACAACCAAGTTTTCTTACGGGCTTGTTAAGTGTACTTGAAGTCATTAATAGCTAAGTTTGCAAGTGCATGTTCGATACACAGTCGGACAATAGAACGAACAAAAATTGACCGACGGACACATTTGAAACTTTTAAGTCTTTGGAATCCCACCTTTACATAGACATCTAAAGTTGTCTATGGATGTTAGAGCATCTCCAATGATGATATAAAATTGGGTATAAATTGATGTTGGAAAATCGTATCGGAAATTGGTGTGGTCAATTTAAATGATTTAAGCGGAATTCGTTATTTGGTGAATGAGAAATTAAGTCAAACTTAAACCACTTAATACTTGAAATTATTGGAAAATCATATAAAATATTGTGGAATATTCTAGAAAATGTGTAAATGAAAAAATGTGTCTTTTCATATGGAAGATCATGACTTTTGGAGATCGTGACTTTTGGTACGATTACTTTCCAATAATTATGAATTTTAATTTCAAGAAATGTGTCTCTTAGTATGGTTGTGTCTTTTGACAAACATTTCCAACTACTATAAATAGATCCTATATGTTTGGATTTTATGAGGGAAAAAAATCATAATTTCATTCCATGTTTTACTTTAGTTTTGCATAAAACACTTTGTAGAAGTGGTTATTTCTTGCATCAAAATCATGGTTACGATAGAGGAGGAACTTTGTTCGAGTTTGTTGGTCTAAGCCATTTGGAGTGCTCATATGGCTTGACGTGGTCGTTGTATCTTGAGAGATGATTGCTAGAAATCGTTAGTATCGATGCGGGACAAATTCATTTTAAGAACAAAGTGTTCAACACTTGCCTCGGCCAAACGCAATACTTGCATTTCATCTTTCTCATTTCTGATTTATTTATGCTTGATACCAGAATATGGTTAATTTGTTTATGTGTTTTTATTGAAAGAGCAAAATTTGAATTAAAGAGAGATGCATTCAAGATTGGGAAGTGGTGAATCCATGTGTCATATATTCGAAGTCGATAATTTACGACTGTCTTCTCAAATTAGATTTCGGAAAGTAAATTTATGAGTCTTCCACTTATGATAGAATTTCAATTCAGTAAGGCGTGCCCACGCCTTAAGTAATTTTCACTAATACGGTATTTATTTTGCATATCTGGTACTCAATTAGTAAATCCAATATTTTGTTTCGTGAAGTTAGTATGCACATTATCGGTGTAAAATAACTCCAACAATCTTAAGATTAACTTTTTTTGTGTGTGCATTTCATATTCTATTCTCTTTAGAATCTGATTTTCACGTTCAATCTGAATATATGCACGTGTGAGATTTAAATCTGATTTCGTTTATGAAATGAGGGATTTACTCATATGAATGTTTACTTGTTGAATTCAAATAAAGTGTTTAAATATGGGAAAATGCAGAAACCATTTAATGGCCAGATTTTAATGTTTGGTACCTTTCATTTTGATTTTGATTTGCATGATAATTTAAATTCACATTATTATGCATCGAAATATTATTCCATAAGATTGTGCATGTATAAAGTATTACATATGATTGCAAATGGATGGCTACAGATCCAGTACGTGTATTTCCATTATTTTTTAAAGACCATGAAAGTTGGCTTACTAGTGGAAGGAATTTGAATGGACTATTTGTCCATAATTATATTCCACTTTGCCAAATTGTATATTTGTGTAAATTATCTGCATAATATATTTGGCAGGAATAAAACGTGTATATATAAAGACGGTTAATGGAAAAATTGGAAAGAAAGACAATTTCTGTGTAGTGGAAAAATTGTGGCTACTGATTGAATATAATTCTTTGGTGAGCGTTTCGAAATCTGGATAGTTTTGATCCTTTTTGAATTGGGGTGCGTTTATTCAGAAGTAGGCATGTTATAAGAATCATGTCTTGTTATTTAAAAGGGATTGCCTTATAATTGTAAAAGAAGTTAAAAGACTTCTTCTCAAACATATTAGTTTTGCTTCCACATTTCATAAGATATTTGTCTTCAATATTTTGTTGAAAATATGATTCCGTAAGTGATCGTGATTTTAACGACATTTCGTGAAGCATATATATATATATATATATATATATATATATATATATATATATATATGAGTAAATCGATGGTAATAGTCTCTTGGTGTTTGATGAGTATAGAAAATTGGTTTAGAAATCGAGAAAATTGGTTAAGTGTCAAAAACCAAACGTTAGTAGAAGTGACTTCGTGTCAACTTTGGCCAAATATACGGACTTGATCCGATAGTCAAATTATAAATGTAAATAGACTAATTTGGCGAGTAGATCGTCGTGTTATAGTTGGAATTTTAAAACCAATTCCGGATGAATAAAAAATTACGATCCAAAGTTGAAAGGGAAATAAAAGAAAACTGCATTTATGGTATGTAAGTTGCATATACGGTATCTGCTGTAAATACGGTATATTTCATGAATTTGTGTATTATAATGATTAATTGCATAAAATCAATATTGATTATAGTTAATTGGTGATAATCACTTGATGAAGTATTTTGTCATCTTATAGTATGATGACTTCGAGCAGCATATTTGCTACATGAACATGCTCAAATTCAAGTGATTATTTGAATGTGACAGTCTATCATGAATTTATTTGATGGTTACTAAATGGTGCATGCAAGTGTTTACTCTATTTTGACAAGTGTACGTACATGAATGAAAATTTATGTTCCTTCATTTGAAGAATTTTTAATATATTATTCTCACTTACTCACGCAAAGGGAGCATGGTTTTGGTACCCATCTATATGGTTAAATGGAGTTTCTTTCCATTATATACCCACACAAGTGTTTGGATTTCAAACAAACATTTTGATCAAATAGCTTAGTTGGCGGACCAAGTTTGTAAATAGATTTGGTGGCAATTTGAAGCCTAAATCAAGTGCAAATTGCTTGCCCTATTATTGAGATACATAAATATTTTATAGAGCACAGATGGTGCCTATAATTGGTAATGATGCTAATATCCTTGATAATGATGATTGTTAATGACATTCATTCGTAAAGGATAAAAACTATAGTGTTTAAAAATTGTGTAATTCTTCTTAGAAAAGAAATTGTTCTTACAAGAGAATACAAATTGAGACATAGTTGAGATCTTTGAACAAACATACCTCAAACTGGTAAATGTGGAATGTTGAGTGGGGTTAAAATGTTTCAAAGATAGTTCAAAATAATTATTATTGCACACATATGAATTTGATACTGAGATGAGAAATGATCAAATTCGATTGAACGTTGTTCAATACTTAAAACAGTTTATCGAGCTAATATGACTAGTTCAAAGTTTGCACCAAATCATGGTTTGACCATTTGGTTCTGATTAATTTAATTGGTAGATTTGTACATGCCACCATGTGAATTTGGCTAAGTAAAGTTGTTGGGCCTAGTGTCATATTTATCTCAAAGAAATGTGACATTAATCTGTCCAAAAGTCAAAATTATAATATTGATCACTTTGTGATCTAGAAGCACATGTAAGAGTGCAGTTGGTCTCGATAAAGACTAATTCCTTAATGTGAAATTATCATGTTGGTCCAGATTATGAAACCATGGCAACACCATTATTATTGGCAAGTGTAGTGCCAACATAAAGATGACTTGACTAATGTTTGTGTGTTTCGTTCATTTGACTTGGATAAATTGTATATGGATGGATTTCCATAAGATATTGACATTTCTCGTCATAGTATGTGTTGACTAAAATGGAATAAATTTATACAATGAATGTATAAATGTTTGGAACATAAGTTGCTATATCGTCACCTTAATCGTGATGAATTGGATATTGTTGAGACTAATACAATTCAGGCAACGAATTGATAAAAATGGGAATTTACTTCTAAACATTGGAAATGTATAAATGTTAAAAGAATGCTAACTAGTTATTGAAAGTATATGAACTCTTGTGATTTTTTTTTTTATTGGAATATGGAAAATTATATTAATGATGATAGTCTCAATTAATTTGTTGAAATTAAATGAGATGATTTATGCAAAATTGTACTTGCATAAAATATGACAAAATTTGGAATTGGTGAAGTTGTGTAGAATATTATAAAATATTCTAGGATCAATTCAAATGAAGGGGTGTGCCATTTTGTAGGATTGTGTCTTTTTAGAACACAACTTTTTCGGCCTATATTTGATTCATTCATTCAACTATCATGTGAAATCTCACAAATTTGATATATTGTATATGTATGTAAAATATGCAATTATTGTGAATCGAGATGTTTAGCCCTTTATTGTTGGACTATACTATACCAATTAAGTTGGTTTATGTGATGACCTTGATCAAATTGAATATAGTTGGATTGAAGTACACTGTATAAAATCTCAATTGAAATAAATTGTGGGTTGAAGACAACTATTTATAAAGTACTTAAACTTTCACGAAACATTCGATATGGACATTATCTATTCGATAAATGAATTGAATTATGAAAGAGTTGATGAATTCTAAGTTCAAGTACAACCCAAAAAATATGGAGGTTAACGTCAACACTTGCGAACTTAGATGAAAAGTTCAAGATTTGTGAATGCAACAGTACTAGTTGCACATGCATTCCTAATTGCGGAATTATGGAGGTAACTTATATTAAAAGTTACATTTTTCTATACCTTATAATCATAGAAATATATCTATGAAGGTGGAAAATGTAGAAAACCCTTATATTAATTATAAGGATGATATACACTAAGTTTAAAGTTGATGAAATGGGATAAAAGTCAATTCTGACGTTTGTGTGGACATGCAAAAACAATTGGAATATTTGAATAATATTCATAAAGTTCAAATGCACTGCAATGTTTCAATGACGATATTGAATACCCATGTTTCTGAAATCCACTAGTAAAAGAGTGTTTATAGAAATCATCTAAAAATGTTGTTTGGATATGATAAAGCTTTAGATAAAGCTAATGAGAAGCATGTAACTTCATAAAAAGATTTCTTGGTGGTGACAAATTGTATCTATCAAAAGAATCGATCGTTGGCTAGCTATATTTGATAAGATATTAAGTCACATGTAACTAGACGTGTAAGTCAAAGACATAATACTGTTAAGCAGTTGATCTCAATGGTGTAAACTCGTGGTACCTTTGAGAGATTTACCAAGAGATCAAGTATCAAGTATACTGTGTATCGAAGTGAATGAGATTAGCCTATTACGTAAGAGTCTTTATAATGGTAACCCTACCTTATTGACTGGAGATCTCAAGATCTTAGTTCAAAGAAACAACTAAGTTATGAAGATTCCATGAAGCATTTAGGAAATTGTTTCCAACTCATTCATATGATATTAAAGTGTTTTCTGCAGGATGATTGAAAGGTTAATATACACTTTTAATGATTCCTATAACTTGATTCAAGCAAGTGGAGTATGGCAGAATTCTCTTAATAGGAGGTCACGTATGTAAGTGTGAAGTGGAGCCACTTCTACGAGAATTGGTTGATGCTAAAATTTTCTAAAACACTTATGAAATCCAAGAGTGGTCCATGGACACAATCATGAGAACCATGAACAGTTTAGGGAAGACATTGTGTGAGTACTATTGTCTTGGCTTACACCAACGGCTGAGTGGTTCAAAACATCACGTTCACCAATTAGCCAAGTAAGTCCAATAGTATTTCACTAAGGGAGGTTCAAGGCCAAAAGTTACCTTCTCGGATGCAATGTTTTTCCGCCCTCTCTACTAGTATCTGCATAGCCAATTGCATTAATTTTCATTCATGTGGATGATAATTGTTGGAGATATTTTACACCGATAATGTGCATACTAGCTTCACGAAACAAAATATTGGATTTACTAATTGAGTACCGGATATGCAGAATAGATACTGTATTAGTGAAATTTACTTAAAGTGTGGGAACGCCTTACTGAATTGAAATTCTGTCATAAGTGGAAGACTCATAAATTTACTTACCGAAATTTGATTTGAGAAGACAAATTCGTAAATTACCGACTTCGAATATATGACACATGAATTCACTACTTCCCATTCTTGAATGCATTTCTCTTTAATTCAAACTTTGTCATTTCAATAAAAACACATAAACAAATTAACCATATTCTGAAATCAAGCATAAATAAATCAGAAATGTGAAAGATGAAATGCAAATATTGCGTTTGGCCGAGGCAAGTGTTGAACACTTTGTCCTTAAAATGAATCTGCCTCGCATCGGTGCTAACGGTTTCCAGCAATCATCTCCCAAGATAAAGCCATATGAGTACTCCAAATGGCTTATACCAACAAACTCGAACGAAGTTCCTTCTCTATCATAACCATGATTTTGATGCAAGAAATAACCACTTCTACAAAGTGTTTTATGCAAAACTAAAGTAAAACATGGAATGAAATTATGATTTTTTTCCCTCATAAAATCCAAACATATAGGATCTATTTATAGTAGTTGGAAATGTTTGTCAAAAGACACAACCATACTAAGAGACACATTTCTTGAAATTAAGATTCATAATTATTGGAAAGTAATCATACCTAAAGTCACGATCTCCAAAAGTCATGATCTTCCATATGAAAAGACACATCTTTTCATCTACACATTTTCTAGAATATTCCACAAGATTTTATATGATTTTCCAATAATTTCAAGTATTAAGTGGTTTATATCACCAAATAACAAATTCCGCTTAAATCATTTAAATTGGTCACACCAATTTCCAATATGATTTTCCAACAATTGTTATATCTAAAATCACTTTTGCATCCTCTTTTTCATCACTGTGGATCTAAATTTAAATTCTGCTTGAATTGAAAGAATTAAATCCATTTTTGACTCATGGTCATCTTTTTTTATATTTTCTGTCAAAAAATACAATTTGCATACCACTATTGGAGAGATTTTCAGTCACTTTAAAGATCTACATCTTTATTTTATACCATCATTGAAGATGATCATATATTTTGGAGTTCAGGTCTATTGTTCTCATTTTCATGTTCGGTTGTTCTCTTGGCTGTCTCCTTAATCAAATTTTAAAACGTCACACATCAAATGTTTGATGGCGGTCATTCTTCCTCTTTTTCACTCCCGATTGAACAAGACCAAGAGGGGATAGATAGCGAACTACCAATAGGATTAATCTATTCGTCCAAGGCCAAGTTCTTGGACGAATAGCACGACCCCTATTAACATAGATTTTTCCATTATTTTGTGATATTATCTACTCTCTCTTTTTGACAAATATGTCGTTTCAAAATTCTACGAGCTCATTATTCCATGAGCAATTTATTAGAATTGCATAGTGTATAGAATTCAACAATCTATAGTTGAACTACTAAGCATAGATTAAACTGTACGATGAAAAAATATTTGAGGTAAAGATTGCCCTTGCCAAGGGAAGGATTCCATATTGCGAACCATCATTTTGAACACGATGTCAAATTAATGACTTCGAACTTAACTACTTAGGTGTTCAATTTATAATAGTAATTGTGATCAAATGACATTTCATTACTTGTTCAAAATAAACGAGGTATTGATCTTAGCAGGAAGGATGTATTCTACCAATCCTTGAATTATGTGCATTTCACCTAATCTGAATCAATGCTCGTCGCCTGAATTTTTGGCTCCGGCACTGGATTAATGTTTGTTTTGCCCCCACCGGTCATGTAAATGTTGGCTCTCGGCCATTCTCCATGCTTCTACAATCTAGAATTATTCTGAATGCAATCGTAGTACTTATGTCAGATAATGTCACAAGGGTAACAGAAGTCCGAAAGTCACTCATTTTGGATGAGGAGATTAATAACCAATGGAAACTCAGATGCCTCGTTTCAACGTTCTCGTTACTTCCACATTGACTCTAAACCTCATGATCGAACTATCAAGATCTATTGCTTTAATTATACCAATACATCGTCCAAATAGTGTCACTCACACGTGCTTCGTTCTCACAACTTTGTGGAACATTGTAAATTTTTATACAAAATGAAATTAAAGACTCACAATTAACATGACTTGTGAGAGGTGTTGTGTGTACAAGTAGGAAAAATCGAATTAATCCTTGCACGTGCAAGAAACAGGTGCGTGTAACCCTTCTTCACCAGGGACCGTACTTAGCATCCAAACAAACAACTATCACAATCACAGCTAGCGAAATAGAAAGGAAAAAAGACAAGAGACAGAAAATCCCAATCTCTTCGTAAGATCCCATAATAAACCCGTCTCTGAGTCTCTCATAAACTCCGCAAGCTCATAAACAACCTAAAGAACCAGTTTTGTATGTAGATCACTTTGATTTTTGAATTTAATATGCTAAAGTTTCAATTTTTTTTTTTCCTTTTCCTGTTATGATATATAGGTTTTTGAATTCAATCTGGCAAATTTAGGTGGAATTAACTTGAGGCCTCGCTTGTCATCGAAACAAGCTTTACCAGAGGACCCAGAAGAGGAGTGTAGACCTTGGCGCAAGAGGTTTTCATTTTTCTCCCCAAAGTCAATAAAAATGGGTTTCAAATTTAGTTGGGTTTCTTTGTTCAAAATCATCCTTCTTTTACTTCTCATCGCGGGCATTGCCACCGCTTGCCTCACTCTGCCTGTTGAAAAAGTAAGATTTTTTCCATCTGTCTCTTTTGTCTTGCTTAATTTTGTTTGTCTGGGTATTACTTGGGCAGTATCAAATGTTTTCTGATAGAGATGTTTCTTTTATTTTGATTAATGATTGTTTTGGTGCTTTATGGGCTGTTCTAAGGGTTTTTTTTGTTCTGGATTGTTTTCATTTTGAACATTTTTGTTTGGTTTCGGTGTTTACTTGGATAATCTATGATCTAAAAACCCAAAGGGTTTGCTCAATTGGTCTGGTTTTGCTCCACAATGGGCACCTGTACGAGTCCCTGGCCACTTAGGCGAGTATCCGGCCGTAAATTTAAGGGCTGTGGGATTAGTCGAGGTGCACGTAAGCTGGCCGGACATCCACGGTTATAAAAATAAAAAAAAAAAAAAAAAAAAAAAAATCTATGATCTAAAACTGGCCTGTTAGGATTATTGGATATGTTTATTTATTTAAAATAATTTAACTGTTTCGATATGATTTATTTTAAGTGATATTTTTAGTACTCTAGTATCTGAATTCTGTGGGTGCAATTGGTGATGAATTTATCTTAGGATCAATCCTTGCACTAAAATTGGTTTTAAATGAATGAGTGATTTAGTTATCCTGTTTCTGAAAGAGTTGCAATTTGCAGATTCTGAAGGATTTCTTAGCATGGATTGAGCATGATCTTGGTCCTTGGGGTCCTCTTGTGCTGTAAGTACAGTTTTTGTGCACCGACACTAATCAAGTCTTTATATTGTGCCTAATGTGTCTGAGAAGTGGAAACCAATAAATCATTGATCATGGATAGCAGATGAGAGGATGAATACAGCTCACAATTACTTTATTTGCTAGAAAAATTTGGAAGTAGAAAACGAGAAATAGAAAAGACACCTACATTATTCACAGTGCATCAGGGAATTTATATTTATTGCAAATAATTTAAATTCTACAGTTGTATATGGAGGCTCTATGTGAACTTTTGTATATATTTAATTTACCCACATAACTACGATGCTGTTTCTTTCGTACCCATTTCTTAATTGACATTATTTTCTATTTTACATCATCTGCAGAGATCTCAACAAAAAAATAAAAGTGTGATTTAACTACTATACTTGAGATTGCTGCTATACTTTCGTTGTCATGTCAGTTAGTCGTCAAAATGGAAGATGATTTTGTATAATGCCACAGAATAGGGTTTTACGTGCAGTCACTTTGTGTAGGAAGGCCTAAGTCAAGGTTCTGCTGGTCCATATCTTCCATCTGTATGTGAAAATAAAGTCCCTGTTTTATTTAGATAAAAATTAGATTATTAGTTGATTTTGATAAAAGTTGATGAAATGATGGTTGAAATGTTGATAAAAGTTGTGGGTCCCATAAAATGTGTAGTTGAAAATGAGTTTGAGGAAAGATGAATTTTTGAGGGGACCAAACAGGGGCAAAGTCAGGAGTTTCTCTTTTTTATTCTTCATTCTTATGATGGAGATATACAATTTAAAAAGTTGTGACCTAAGTACATGTGTTGAGCTATCTAAGACCATGAGTGTCATTGAACTTTGTTCACCTTGAAGTCTAGAGATTTTATTGTCATGAAGTAATTTAGTGTCTGTTGATGCCCAGCAAAGCAAATTATTTGGAGCTTATTTTTTTAGCATAAGCCACCCAAACAGACTCTTAGTATTTTGAGTGTCATTAAAATCAAGTTACTCTACAGTTATATGACATATTACCAATTAAGTTCGTTATGAAATGTCACAGATTTTTATAATTAAGAATATCATCCTGACTCACACATGTAGTATGAACTTTGCAGAGCTGTTGCATACATTCCCCTAACAGTATTGGCAGTTCCAGCTTCAGTACTTACGGTAAGAATTGACATTCTTCTTAATGCGTCTATTCTGTCTCATATATTTTCGAAAAAAGCTGCATTTTCAAATTCAAGACTTCATTAACAGGCATTGACGTGGGTTTTTTTTTCCCTTGCATTCGATATTTTGGGTTGCAAGTTGCGAGTGTGAAATGAAAGGAATTCAGTTTTGCTCATCGATATCTGTCCTTAAGTTTTTTGGTAGTTACTTTATGCTTGATTCACACTGCATGTTTCAACTAATATGGCTTTTTACTAGGTATGGCAGTGTCCTCTAGTTATAGTTGTTCCAGCATTAAACTTAAGCTCCTATTCTTTTTGAGGTTGAGGTGGGAAGGGAATGGATGTTAATAGTTATATGCACCTTCTTCTTGTTGGGCAAGCTACTTTGAGAATTAAGATTGGAATCACGTGGTGCTTAAATTTCAAGTGTCTGTGATATAGTTTCTGCAAAGTGTTTTGCGAACATCGTCATATTTATTGTACTTGCTAGCATGATCTCCGTTTCTTGTTTTTTGTTCTTTCCATTTAATTCCGTCAAACATCTGTTTACTTAGGATTTCTTTTTAAGAATTCATATATGGAACTGGAATATTCTCCGTTTTTGAATGTTTAAAACTAAAACCTCGTGGAACATGGTGTATCTTTCAGCTTGGTGGTGGTTACCTCTTTGGTTTGCCAGTGGGTTTTTTTGCTGATTCCATTGGTGCTACGATTGGTGCTGGGGCTGCATTTCTTCTTGGTAGAACAGTAAGTTTCTGCAATCTAATAGCAGCATCTGTTATCTTGCTGATTACTGCTCAAGTTTCAAATATGATTGTTTATTTTCCTCAGCCTGTTTTTCCTCTTTTTGTACACCCTTGGTGGGAACCTTCGAAAAAAATGTGTTTTCTTTTAGATTTTCATTTATATTATCTTCCTTTTTCAACAATGAACAGATTGGCAGGTCATTTGTTATTTCCAAGTTAAGAGACTATCCGCAGTTCCGGGCAGTTGCAGTTGCAATTCAGAGATCTGGATTTAAGGTTTGTATGTTTTCTCTTTTATTCTTGGATTCTGCGTCTTATACTTTGTGTGGGACTAGTACTGGCTGATTGCTAGTCTGATTTTATTGATTACTAATTATGATATACATTATCTATACATGCATATTGGTCAAATGTGCTTAATTGAATTTCTTGTTTCTTGCAACAGATAGTGTTGCTGCTCCGGCTCGTTCCTTTACTTCCATTTAACATGATGAACTATCTCTTATCTGTGACTCCAGTCCCAATAGGGCAATACATGCTAGCTACATGGTTGGGAATGATGGTATATACATGTACTTTAATAACACTTTTGCTGATAATATATTACAGAATTCTTGGGATTTTAAGGTGTAATTGCCTCAAAAAAAAAAAAAAAAAATAATAATAATAAAAAAAAAATCCTTTTACCCTTTAAAATTTTCTTTGCTAAATTGATCGGTTGAGTGTACCTTACTGTTGATTCCCCTACTGTTCTTTGTGTAGCCAATTACTCTTGCCTTGGTATATGTTGGGACAACTTTGAAGGATCTTTCTGATGTAACGCACGGATGGAATGAATTCTCCAAAACCCGTTGGGTAAGATCCTTGGGGTGTATTTTTCTGTTCGGTTTCTGTTTAATAGGCTAATTCATCTTTTGTTGTCTGGCCATTCAAGTGATGGAGGGCCTCCATCTCTGTTTTAACATGCTCATCTTTTTGCCATTCTCCTATTGTTCTGATATGAGCTTCTTCTTTGATGCAGGCATTTATTGTGTTGGGCCTTGTGGTATCTGGTAAGTCTCAAGTGGATATTTAACGATCATTTCAAGTTCTCATGCTTGGCATGAATCTTCTGATTTTTTTCCTTGATCTTTCGAAAAACTATTGTCCAATCGAAGTTTGGTGACGTGAACTTCCATATCATATTTGTAGAGGTGTCAATCCGGGGTGGTCCGGGCCGGGTCAGCCCGGTAACAGCCCGCGTGAAAAAAAGTCTGCCCGCTACGGGTTATGGGCCGGCCCACAATTTTGGAGTACAACCCAGGCCCTCCCGCTGACCCATCCGGGTCGAGCCCTTGCGGGTCACGGGTCACGGTTTGTTCCGGTTTGGCCCGTATAATTGTATAAATAAAATTATAAAAATATAGAATTTTTCATATTTATAGCAAAAAAAAAAAATGTAAAAAAATATAAATTAAGAATTGAACAAAATGATAAATTCATATTTATACCAAAAAGTGTTTACATAGAATTCAAATTTAATGTTACATGAATTATTTATAACTTTGAAAAGTTAAATTTAACTTAAACAAATAACAACTAAATGCATTTCTAATTACTATTATCAAATATTTATAGTATAAGTACATCCCAACTAAGTTAGTACCTACTTTTACTATAATTTATAGTTGAAGTACGTTTCAATTAGGTTGACACCTACTTAATCGTGACCCGTGAAGGTGCAACCTACGAAGCCCGCGGGTCACACTTATTTGACCCGTGAACCGCCCGCTCGGGTCACGGGTCGGCCCGCGGTCCCGGGTCGATTCGGGCCGGTTTTCATGGGTCTGGTCGGCCCGTCTGTTTTGACACCTCTACATATTTGTGCCCTTTGAAAATCCAATGTTGCTCCACTCTTCTAAAAATGTGATGTACCTGTATTACACACTTTTTCAGTCTGATATGGTCCAACTTACAAGAAACTAATCTGATATTCTGTAATGTTTGTAATTTTAGAAAGAATGTCAAAATTTTAGAGAGAGATCGTTTTACCTTATTAGATATAACGAGAAAATATAAGAATATATAAACATTTTGCTGATTCCCGGTACCTAAAAGTTTAGAGGTTGTATTTGGACACAGACCCATACCCATCCAAGTAACTCGAGATGATATCAAAGACCATAAGATCCTAATTTGGGATAAGTTCTGTTAGAGGTGAAGTTTTTAGAGATCTTGAAGCTCCTTTTAAATCTACCACTCTACTTCTGATTTTATATTGTCGAAGATATTTGCTTTTGTCATTATGAGGTAATTCCAAGTTTTAATTAATTTTCTTAAGAAAACAAAAACAGTTCTATTGACTATTTCATAGTACCTAAGCATTATGAGAAATGAGGAAAACATAAAGTGACCAAAGTGGAGATTACGTTCTGCTTAGATTTT
The DNA here is from genome assembly GCA_019097785.1 of Fraxinus excelsior. Taxonomy (NCBI): domain Eukaryota; kingdom Viridiplantae; phylum Streptophyta; class Magnoliopsida; order Lamiales; family Oleaceae; genus Fraxinus; species Fraxinus excelsior. The sequence goes on along the minus strand of CM032638.1, from coordinate 1,064,043 downwards.
CGTTGGTAATTTTGGCCTGCTGTTTTTTCTTTGCATCTGTCGGTTTCTAGAGTATTTTTTTTTTTGCTGCCTGCCTGATACTACAGCTTTTGTAACTTCGGTTCCTTATCATGCGAAAGCTCACTTTTTAAACTGGTCTGCTTGCAGTTGTATTAATGATTTGTGTTACTAGAGTTGCGAAAGCTGCTTTAGACAAAGCTTTGGCTGAAAATGCGGATGTAGATGGTGATATCGCATCACCACAATTACCCATTGTGGCTGACCCTGATGTAAATCTTCACCAACCGCTTATAATCAAGATCGACCCCCCTCAAGACAGTCATGAAAAGTAGTCCACATTCTCTGTAAATTCTTTACTCGTGCTGCTTTTAAAGGCTTCGTTTCTCATATATTGTCTTCTGTTTGGTGATGGTTGATATTCATCTGTACAGTGGGGATTAAATCACAATAGTTAGTTTGGAGAGGAATAGCTTATTTTTGGTAACAGATCGTTTTCCATATGTATTTTTCTGATAGCCATCTATTTAATAATAGCAAACGATTGCTATCAACTGTCAAATTGATCTCAAGTTGCTCCCTCCATTCGTAGCCTCAATGACACCATGATCTATAGCTTTGTGTTTTGCATAAAATCATGTGGTTAGTTATGGTGTAATTGTTAAAATTGGATCTTTCAGTAGATGTGGCGATGAATGATTAGCAGAGCAATTGGAGTTTGCCTTCCTTCATTCTACCCTCTTTTAGCTTGCTCATAGTTGATATGCATGATCCTTGATTCCACAATGGTCGATAGCAGTTGTGAAAAGACTTTCACGGTGATTTTTAGCCTCCGCGGAAATAGGATAATTCACCTCGGGGAGGTCCTAAAGTAGGCTTGAGATAAAGCAAGTAAAGGGGATTAGGACTGCCTTACTGGGTGAACATTCTAGTTCCCATAGAAGTTAGAATAAGTGATACAAACTTGGCGAAATTGTAAAGTTATATTGGTCTTGAAGCTAGGTTCCTCTCTGAACACAAGATACAAATATGTGCAGTACCATTAAGAGAATTGATTCGAACTCGAGTCCAACAGTTTTCCGAGTTGATGTCTCTACGACCATAGAGAATTGATTCGAACTCGAGACCAAAAGTTGCCATGCCAAATATTTGTGCAGGTTATTTTTAGTTTGGTGAAGAAAGATGTCACTCTCAAGGAGTCTAGCTTCTTGTACTGCCAAGGCCAATAATGATCTATGCTGATAGATTACTTCTGTCTACGTTGCCTTCAAGTTTCGCAGATGAAACATTGCATCAGCAAATTTAGAGTCATTTTAACTTTTAGAAACAACTTCGAAATCTTGTGAATGGAGCCAATACTAAACATCTAAGGTCGGGTGTAGGGTGGGGCCAAGCAGCACTGTGCATGGACAATTCGATACATTTTGAAACTTTCAACTAAGGTTTTTTTGGCTCTAAAATGAAAGTATTGATAAGGTAACTCGACCAAGAGTAGCATGTATGTTGACCTAAAGAGGTTCATATTCACAAGAGACGCGATTTCGGTTGAGATATCAGTAGAAAGAGGTTAAGACCAAAAATTAACGTGCTATAGTTGTTAAGGATTTAGCTGTGTTGTTGTGAGGAGATTTATAGAATGACGAAATGTGATTCATATAATTGAATTTGAATTTATTTGGAGTATGTAATTTATTGTTGGACACTCGTTAGGGTTGTACATCGGGTGGTTCAGTCATATATATTTTACAATCATATTTGATGTACATTCTATTTGACAGTTTTTTTGACAGAATGTCACACCATGTCATTTGACAGTTTAAAAAAATGTCTTTTCATCCAATATGATTTGCCAACACATTTTTCTATCAAAAATGTGGTAAAAGTTAATGTACAAATGGCAAAATCCTATATTTTATAGTAATATACTCTACCTTTGTCTAGTAACGAATTTGAGTACAAAAAGTCACCAAAAAGGGGAATAAATGAACTCAAAATAAAGAATATTGTTATTTGTCATCATTGATCATGATCACCATGACAACATAATGACGTGAATTGATAACTTTCTTATCGTCAAATGTCTCTTCTATTACGAAAAGATCGTTACGTTCTTTAATAAACTTGTTGAATTGTCAATAAACTTTCAAGTACGTTGAAAATTTCTTGCCCAAGTCACCAAGATTTCATGATCCGCCATCAAACTCATTCCAATTCAAGTGCTCAGAATTGATATAAATTTAATGCATGAACATGAGACCTATCATCCAAGGATAACTAAACACGATATTAGTTATCGATGACAAATAGCATTACTCCAAAATATTTTGTTACCTTCGTACAAAAATCAGAATTCAAATTTACAATGCCAACTTAAAAGAAACTTATTTCAAATACCTAATAATCAAGTGGCTTTATTTATTCTTATAGGTCGAGTTTTTGGACTCAATATAAAAGTTGATAGATTAATCAAGCAAAAAATTGAAACTAAAGACTCAATTAGTGTCTTTTATTGAAAAGCAGCATGCATAATCATAGAAGAAATGACATCTGCCATCTGGCCATTCTGATTCCTTTATGGTAAAGAGATCCCTTAAGCTTCAAAGAGTATTCAAATTGAGACAAACGACAAATGCACAAGGCTTTCATCATGGTTTACACTTTGAGGACAAAACTTGTAGCTCACAAAAGAAGGTAGGTTGCTTCTTTACCTTAATGGCTTATTAGCACAAAACGTCCCTACATTTGACAGTTAGTGTGCAAAGCATCCCAACGTTTCATTTTTTTTACATTTTCGCCCATATTTCAACGTTTCTGGAAAACATCATTTTCACTATTTTTCAATGTAAAATGATTAATATATCCTCAAATTTAAATAAAATAGAGAAAATGAAATGAAAAATAAAAAAATAAATTATAATTATACTCCCAAACTTTTTAAAAAGTGCAAGTGAGTCCAAAAGTCTTATTAAAATGCTTAAGCACAAAACGTCCCTACGTTTGACACTTAATGCGGAAAACATCCATACGTTTCAAACATGTTTATATTTGCTCAATAGCACAAAATGTCCTTGCGTTTGACACGTTTTAAGTAAAACATCCTTACATTTCATTTCTTTTTACATTTTCGTCCTTATTTCAACGTTTCATTGCGGAAAAACGTAATTTTCACTATTTTCAATGTAAAATGATCAATATACCCTCATATTTAAATAAAACAAAAAAGGAAAATAAAAATAAAAATAAATTACAAATCATCAGTCTTCTCGTCTAATAAAAATAAATTTAGGCCCCATTCGGTATAGATTAAAATTCGATTAAAATTGAAAATATGATTGTTATCGGGTGTCACTCGTCTAATAAAAAAGTCAACAATAACGACTAATTTTTCAATTTTAATCTCCACCGAACGGGCCCCTAAGTTTATATAATCAGCAATGTGTCAAAACTTAGTGTTGCATTTTAAAAAAATAAAAAATCTGGGAGGAAACCAATTTTAATTACGATAATAATGGCATAATGATGCATTTATTTCGAGATTATCAAATAAATTTCTCTCTTCCAAAAAAGAAAGAAAAAAGGTAAAATACGGTGTGATATGTTATGTATATACACAATCTTATAATCTAGTGGAAAGAAATTTAGCTACAGTTTGATAATGATTAAAATCAAAATTTAAATTCAAGTCAAAATCAATAATTAATTCTAATCACATATTTCATAAGATTCATAACTTTTAAATCATACATTCCGTCAACTTTTATCAAAATCTATCGACAATCTGATTTTAACCTCCATGACATTTTAACCTTTAATATGAAAACCGAAAGGATCCACAAACATTAATGTTTTGAAATGACTTTAAAAAAAAAAAAAATTGCTCAGATTTTGTTTATCCCGTTACAGACTACAAATATAGGGTTTTTTTTATTACAACCACGCTACTTGTACAAATTAATTTGACAACTTTCTTTACAAAACGTCAAATGACGGCCCCCTATTGGGGGCGCCTACGGCGGGGGATTTGGCGTTTTGTAAAGAAAGTTGTGAACCTTTTTTGTACAAGTAGAATAATTCTTTTAATTTTGATAATACGATGCCGAAATTGCAAAAACCTGGAGAAATTAATATACCAGTCCATTTTATTGAAGAAATCAAGAATACACTTGTTGTAATAAATGTTTACAAATTCAACAAATCTGACCATTTGACTGTTAACGTCACCACCCCACCCCAGGATGAAATACATTGTTTGGGTCTGTTACATATGCACCCGTCACAATACCCTCTGTTCAAGTTGTAACATCTCAGAAGTTAAACTATTCAAGTAATAACACCTCAAATGTCGAGGGACAATTACTTCACCATGATGGGTGGTTTTGTTGTGTGAGGGTGGGGTGTGGGGGAAGAAATCTTGGATCCGTTCGGTATGGATTAAAATCAGGTTAAAATTGAAAAACTAGTCGTTATTGTTGACTTTTATTAGACGAGTGAGACTCAATAATTATCATATTTTCAATTTTAATTAAAATTTAATCCTTACCGAACGGGGCCCTTATATCAATGTTGTTACGTTTACATTTTTTTCGCATACGACATTCTTCCACATGACAAAATATATATTCTTAATTTTGAATTTGTTCACCGCATCAATTCACATGTTTCTTTCATATATAAGCAAAAAATGTCAACCAAATTGTCATGCTTGATGTATATATAGCGTTATTCATCTTATATAAAGCCAATCAAGAAACTGCGAAGCCCTCCACGGCCACAGACGAGGAAGCAGGAAAACCCCGTAAAAATGGTTTATGGAGGGATAATCCTTTATTGAAGTTTGCTAAGTCGAAAAAAAAAAAAAAAAAAAAAAGCCCATAAATAATGCCTTGAAACCATGAGCGCGAGTCACCCCACTCCAACTCCCATCCATTCTCTGACTCTGTAACCAGATAAGTTTAGTGTCCACCCACCACCCTTAAACCTCTCTCTCTCTCGGAGTCTTACGAGAGACTGAACCTTCTTTTTGTTAACTTTCTTTGCTCACTGTGTCCTTCTGTCTCTCATTTTACTCTCTGCTGTTTGTTTTCAAGAATAGAAAACAGTGAAAAATAGACTGCATTATTGTTGACTTCTGAGTTTTTTATTCGAAAAATTGAACTTCTCCATTTCAAAATGTTGTTTCAGTTTTAGCTACGTCTCTGTTTTCTCTCAGATCTATTGCCAAACTGCCCTTTAATTCCCCTCATTGTGTGTTAAAAGTTCTGTTTGTTTTTGTTTGGCTGGATAAAAATGAGTAAAGAAGAGTTCTTGAAGATCCAGGTAATTGTTTCTCTTGCTCATTGGCATAAAATGTGTGCATTTTAGTGTGTGTGAGTGTGTGTTTGTAGATGGGGGTGGGGTGGGGTGTTTTTAATGCTCTTTTGCTTTATGGGTTTTGGTTCTATGAACTCAAGATCTCTAAATCTCATTACTTTCGTTGTTTCTTTATCTTTATCTTTATCTTGTTCTTTGTGTAACATGCATTTCAACTAATTCAATTCAATGTTTCTTATGCTTTGGCTTTGATTTTGATTATAAGTGATAAAGTTGTGAACTTTACCCTTTGTTCCATTCTTTGGCTTTGCTTATGCTTGCAGACTTGTGTTCTTAAAGTAAATGTACACTGTGATGGCTGTAAGCATAAAGTGAAGAAGATCTTGCAGAAAATTGATGGTATACTTCTTTATTCAAGATTCCATTTTTATATTCTGAATATTTCTTTTGTAGCCATCTGCATATCCAAAACTTGTGCAATCTGTTGGCTTGTTGTAATTGTTTATTAATATGGTAAAATTAAGCCCAAAAATGGCAAGATTAGGCTTCACATGGTCGAAAGGAGACTAGTATGATTAGGCTTATGCAGTCGAACAGACTTGCGGATGTATATTTCTGTGTATAATGTGGCTTCGTTTCGACTAATTTCCCGAATTTTTATGCAATTTTGTGTTTACGGTAGGGGTTTACACCACAAACATAGATGCAGAGCAGGGGAAGGTGACTGTATCTGGGAATGTTCATCCAGCCACACTAATCAAGAAGCTTGCAAAGAGTGGGAAACATGCAGAGTTATGGGGTGCACCAAAGGCCAACAATAATCAGCTGAATACACTCGATAATCAGTTCAAGAATCTGCAAATTTGCAATGGGAAAGGTCAAAATAACAAGAACTCTAATCAAAAGGGGGGTAATCCCCAGCCGAAAGGTGGTCAAAATCCACAGGTTCAACAATTGAAAGGGTTTCAAGATCTGAAAATGCCGCCTCAGTTTACGAAGGACATGAAAATGCTACCCCCTCAGTTTTTGGACATGAAAATGCCTGTCAATGGCAAGGACCATAACCAGAAGTCTGTCAAGTTCAACATGCCTGAGATTGATGAATCTGATGATGATGAGTTCGACGATTTGGACGATGATGAGTTTGACGATGATGATGAAATGGATGACGTTTTGTTGAGTAAGATGAAAACTGCAACAGGTAATGGCCATGGGGGTGGTCAGATGCCTAAGATGATGATGAATAACATGATGAACGGGCAGCATCCTCAGTTCATGAAAGGTGGTCCTAATGGAGGTAATAACGGAGGAAATGCCGGTGGAAATGGCATGATGATGATGAATAGTATGATGAATGGGCAGCACCCCCAGTTTATGAAAGGAGGTGCTAGTGGAGGAAATGCCGGTGTAAATGTCAAAAAGGGTGGTGGCGCTGGGAACATACCTATGCAAGTGAATGTTCTTGGAAATAATGATGGAAAAGGTGGTGCAAATTTTGGCAAGAAAGGAGGTAATGGGAACAGTGGTAACCAGAATCAAGGTGGTGGAAAGTGTGGCAAGAACGGTGGTGCTCAACCACAAGATGGCCAAAACGGCGGTGGCAATGGTGGTCAGAACAAGAACGGCAACAATGGCAATGGCGGTGGGGGTGGTGCTAACGGGCCGAAGAAAGGTGGTGGAGTGAATGATGGGTTCCATGGTATGCCAAATACGATGGCTATGAATGCCGGTGGTAGTATGGCCCACATGGGGAATCTGCCTGTGGGCCAAATGCGACCGATGGGTAATCCACCAATGGGCGGCCAAATGGGTAATTTTACAACTGTCCAAGGGCTTCCTACTAATGCTATGAATGGTGGTGGTGGTTTTCAAGGTCCCGGCATCGAGCACATGGCTGGAAACCCATATTACCAGCAACAATTGGCGGCAATGATGATGAACCAACAACGTGCAAATGGAAATGAAAGGTTTCAACCAATGATGTATGCCCGGCCTCCACCTGCAGTCAGTTACATGCCACCTTACCCTCCTTACCCGTACCCCCGTCATCCAGGCGAACAACCAGACCAATACTCAATGTTCAGTGATGAAAACACCTCAAGCTGTTCTGTGATGTGAGTTTGACAACATCAACGTTAACCTGAATTCGCTTAATTCTCTGTCAATCGCTAGCAGTCGTAGAGCTTATGCATCAATTATAGTTCATGATATCACCTCACTAGTTTTGATTCCATAATACACATGGATTTGGTTTTACTTTGATTTTACAGTTTCCCTTTTGAAGAATCCAAGTCTAGATTAATGTTTGATCATATATAGGGAGGTTTGTTTTGCTGATGAAATGTTTATATGTTGAAAACATAAATAAAATCAAAGAGAATGGGGAGTTTTTAACAAGAACAAATACCATCTCCATATGCTTTTTCTCTCCCAATTCCTTTTTCTTCATTATTTTGCTTTAGATTCAATTTATTTTGTACTGTAAAGTTTAATGATCATGTTGAATTCTCAGAATTGGAGTAAAAAATTAGAATAGGTACTAGAAAATCTTTTGTTTTAAAGAAAATATCCATGTAGTACCTTTGACATTATTGTATGTGTCCCCCTTTATTGAGTATGTTTCTACATGCAGTGTGATTGAAATTATGGAGCTTCATATGGAAGAAGTTTTGGGTCCACTATGATGAACTATTATCCTCTCTCAAAAAGTAGGGTAAATAAAAATTTTTAGCCACTCAATTTGAAATTTTAGCCCCCAGATCTGCTCTTGTAGGTCCCGCTTCTGAACCTAAACGTTAAGGTTAGTTCTTGTCACTAGTAATTAAGTGTCGCATGATTGAGAATTGATTATAAATTATTTAAATTATAAACGGATAAAAATAAGTAGTGAATGAATGTCCAATACTTATGAGTCCTTTGAAATGTATGAATTCGCAACGAATTCTATAGAAAATGTCGCATCCAAGAAAAAACGAATTTCAACTTGAAAATGAAAACTAAATTTCAATTAATTTGATGAGTTTTTATTTTTCAATTAACATAGAACTGAAATTTCTTTTCCCCATTGTCTATCAAACGGATCCTAAAAGTGATTTGATTGTTTATAAATAATTTATAAACTTGGGTCAAACTTGGTTTCTTATTCAAATTCCGAGTTTGATTTTTGAGTAAGAAAGGAACTTGTCGACGAGACGAGTGAGTGGCTTTCTTTTATTCATTTTCTGTAATAAAAGCATGAACTCTCTTGTCTGTTAAAATGGCATCAAAAGATAGTAGTAGTTGCAGTGAGCCACTCCTTTTGCCGTCCGATATTGTCACATGATGATGATCATTGCTGTGATGTGGGGGTAGGCTGTACGTATTATTTGGGGTCCATGACATCAGTCTAATCACAGAGTGTGAAGTGTGTGTAGGTCCTTTTGTACTTGTACCCAAAAGTACTACACTGTTTCTGCTTGAGCATTTACAGTTTTTCAATGAGTTGTACCTTTTTTTTTTTTGATACCCAGGTTCCAGGCTTGCGCCTGACTAGTCCTGGACCTCCAACCTCCGGCCCCTCATTGGTTGGTGGAAGGTAAATCGCGGGATATGCCCAAGTTGGATCACATGTTCCTGCATTGCTTTAACTCCTGGCCCCAAGAAAGCCTTCTTCACTGCTGGAAGCAGGATTCGAACTCACCACGCTGAGGTTGCAAGCACACAGATGCAATTGATCCACCAATTCAGCTGTGCCCCGGGGGGGCAAGTTGTACCTCTTTGTTGTTGCAGAAGTAGTCAAAGTACCCACATACACCACTACCCATTCCTCTCCAAACCCTTCTATTCAATTTGAAAGTTTGGCTAGTTTATGAGTTAAGTCGGCAAATATGATTTCCAATTTTATGTAAATTGAGAAATAAAAACTCTATATGAATGTATTTTTCCTTAAAATTTGATTTCATTTCCACTTTCGTATCAAACAGCTAAAATAGAAATTGAATTTATCAAATGTGACATTTTCCATTAAATTTAAATCAATCAAACAGACCCTTAGTTAAATTTGTTTAAAAGTTGATTATTAACTTTTTATGTTAAACCGTCAACTAACGAGACATTTTATTTTAGGTAATAACGAAACTTGGGTGACAACTAGTTTAAATAATTGAATCAGGGTCTTCCAACGAAGGTTGGGGGTGCGAGAAAATTTTGAGAGGGCAAAATATGCTTATATTATGTATTTATTTAAAAAAAAAATCAAAATTTCTACAAAGGTTTTAAAAAAAATTTAAAATGTTCTGGGAGCAATTGGCACCCCCGCGGCCGCACCCAGAATACTTTCATAAAGTTGGGCATGTAAAGGAGAGATTTCAATGGTTTAAATTGTTGAGGATTGTTTGTGCAATTATAAGAAATTGATTATCGAATTAACTTATAAAGAGCGAAGAGATTAGCCCATGTTTGGCCCTCCATTTTTCTAAAAACTCATTTTCATTTTCATCCACACATTTTTCCATAAAATAATTTTACACGTAAATTTTCAACTTTTCCTTATTTTCTAACTACATTCTGGAAAAAAGAAAAAAAAAAAAGTCAGTATTCCAAAACACATTTCTCTAAAAATTGAGGCTCAAACGTTGGTTGAAGATTTTCTTCAATGTAGGGGCTTTATGAGTTCCCGAGTACTTTCTCGACTGCAAATACTAAGCCCTTGTTTGATATCTTTTATTTCAAAAAAATAAAATTAACATGCTTATTTTCAACCAATTATTCGGACAATAAAATATTTTGTACGTAAACACAAAACTGGTCCATACTTTTTAATCACACATTCTTCAAAAATTCATTATTCAAAACATTTTTTTTTTGCCAAATAATTACCATCAAATAGGGGGCTAATAGGCTCTACCCCCAATGTCTTACACTTGACTTAGGCATCGAACCGAAAAAGAGAAAATGTCAATGGTCAAAAGATTCAATCAAGATCGAATTTGGGTTAAACCGGTGGTAATAAATAAATATTTATAAACATTTTAATTTTATTTTGACAACAATATATAATTAAATTTTCACACCACCAATTCAAAATAAATACAAATATGTCAAATATATGTAATTGGCTGGTTTTCCAGTTAATTGATCGATTTTTTTATTAACGTTTAACCTATTATAACAGGACCAAATTTTTGACATTTTTTATTTTTATTTTTTTGGTTGAACCAGTTGGTTCGATCCAATCCGACTTGATCCGATTTTAATAACATTGGTCTACACATCAGCCTTCTTTAATAGGATACTCAATTAGCTCAATTTTATTGTTAGTATATTTTGTCATTTTCAAGGCGGGGATCTTAATTTATTCATTGACCAATTTGTTACAATAATAAATTTCTTGTTATTTTTTTTTTCTCTACATAGAAAATGTATTTTTGAAACAACATAAAAAAATCTACTCTATATTTTTAAGATTCCAACACACATTTTCTCCTCGAATAAGAGAATTAAGAGCCTGTTTGGTACGGCTTAAAATCCAATTAAAATTGAAAATATGGTCGTTATTGGGTCTCACCCGTCTAATAAAAGTCAACAATAACGGCTATATTTTCAATTTTAATCTGATTTTAATCTCTACCACACACCTTCTAAAGAGGGGAATCCCATTAAATTCTTCATTTGCCGCTGTTTGGTACACGTGAAAATTTTCATTTTCATTTCCAACTACACATTTTTCATCACATCAATAATTTTTCCTTCTTTTTCAACCACACGTTCTTCATTAATCTACCATTTCAGAATATATTCTTCAAAAATAACGTGGCTCAAACTCGTCCTTAATTTATAATTGTAAAATCGGAATTTCCAAGTTGATGATTTTTTTCAAGTCAACTCGAATTCAGACAATAAGTGGCCGCAGGTGGTCGAACAAAATAACTTTTTAGAAAAGTTTGGATTAAAATAGCCTTTAGCGTTGCAAGTTGACCTTCGAGATGGTAGATTGGTAGAAATGTACCACCTTGGCTCCATGTGATGAATTCGGACATTTTTGTTTGGCGTAACATATAATTTATGTTTGTAAGTTTAAAATGACAAGACATACCCCAACGAGTGGGGGCCTAATATAATTAGGAAAAACCCTATTGGCCAGGGTTAAAACCCATGCCAAAAACAGGGGCGCTACTTGGCGCCCGACTTGATGTGATGGTTAAGTTATATATTAACGTAGACTAAATCAGTTGATCAAGATCCGATAACAGTTTTAACCTCATAAATTAATCTAGTCAAGAAAAAGATTATCGATAGATACTCTTAAACAGTGTCATGAAAGATCAAGAGATATGAGATCTCGTTAACGCAATACAATAAAGTACTTGGAGTCAAAAGGAGGAACTCCAAGCCACGTAGATGAACAAACCAAAACAATGAGACTTGGCAAAGACTAATTCGACCTAAGCACTACTTAGTTTTCCATTTGCGTATTTGAAAATATATACAATATGAGGCTATCAAGAATTTAAAAACTTGTTAGAAGCGTGTCAGATACGTAATTCGAGTCAATATCCACTATATTCTCAAGAAAGTTATCCATGACAAATCTACGCTCTCACAAGATATTGTATTGCCTATTTCTTATAGAGGAGTCCACAAATTCGACCTAGATAAGAAAGAACATTACCAACATATTAATTATTTGCCTTTATTTATTTTACCCTTCAAAGACAAATGAATTACGAGTAAAGTGTATCTTTAACATTATGGATAGAAACCGACCATGTAGAATCCAAGGTGCTACAAATACAAAGGTTGAGGTTCTTCATTTTTCTTGCCTAATTTGACCCCTCAAACACATCTGATCATCTATATCGTACACATCTTTCTTTATTAATCGAGTTCATCTTTTAAATTAGAGGGTCATCTAAGTAAATAAAATATTGAGAAAAGTTCAGATTGGACTTACTTTTAAGTGATCTTAAAGTTGATTAATTTGAAAGAGAGATCAACAAAAGCCGACATTCATAAGCTGTTCGTTCAATTACTTTTCAGTTGATTGCTTTTTTATTTGAGAGATACAATTCGGGCTTTGTTTAAGTGATTACATTTAACAAAGAAACTGTGTTTCGAAGTCATTCCATGCCATCTTGACCAAGTATGGAATCATTGTCCAGACATGTTTGGTTTAACTTAAAAAGTTGATAAAAATAAGTCATTATCAATAATTAATTTTAAGAACACTTTACACAAAATCTAAAGATTTTTATCAACTTTCCAACTACAAATTTTGTCAAATTCTTGAAAATTTACTAATAATTTTATTGGTAACAAAACCAAACAGTGGCTTAGTAATATTTCCCTTTTTAAGTTTTTTGAGCAATCCCATGGGCCTGCCCACAGGCTTGGTTCGACCATAAGGCGAGCAAGGCTCGGGTGGCCCATGTACCTTGCACGTGAGTTGAGCGGAGTCAAAGCGTGAACTTTTCATTTTTATTAGACACGACTTAAACAAATATAGAAAAAAATAATAAATTAAAAATTAAAAATAGGATGGACTTGTGGGCTCGTGAATCCCACGAGCTTTACTTGCCAAGCTCAAATTAACTTAGCAGAAATACAAGTTTGACTTTTCAATAAGATGAACGGCTAGGATTCAATGTCAACCCTTCGCACAAGTCTAATTGGAGAACACTCCAAATTAAATAATCTCTCGACTATTCATATCTTAGCCAATATTATAAGACGGCCGGTTTATCGAAAAACTAAATATCAGTGTAAGGCTGATTATGTCACAAAATTTCAAAAAAAAAAAAAAGAAGAAGAAGCTTAGATGATTATATAATAACCAAACATTATGAGGATGGGAGCATATATGGAAAATTACAAAAAATCAGGTGTTTAAGTTTTTAAATTCACAAAATAGGTGTAAAGTTTTTCAATTCCCTCTCTCATTCATCTCCACATAACCGTCTCTCCCCTCCCTCCCTCTCTCGTCTCTCTCTCTCTGTTGTCCTTTCTCGCGTCGTCTCCGACAAACACAGCGGAGATGTCGATGTAAGAAGCGGCGACACTCCCCTAGGATCGTCGGCAGAAATTGTTGTGAACGGCAGCGTCACGATACTGCAGTCCGTCGACGTTACCATTTGCAGCATCATCGTGCTGATTGATGTCGACGACTCATCACGATGCGGCAGCGACAACTTTGAGGATGGGCTACTGATACCGTTCTTCTTCATCCTTTTTTTTTTTTTTTTTTTTGCAGTTGGGCGCGATTGTGGTGTTGTGGTGGTGTTTGGGAGTTTTAGGTATTTTTGTTGGTTACGCACTTGTGCAGGTAAATGTGTTGGTGGCTATGGTGGATCAGCGACAATTTGGTAAGGTTGTGGGGTAGTGCATTGTTGGGTGTGTTTGGTTGGGGGGGGGTTGGCTGTGGTTGTGGTCCTGGTGGCTGTGGTGGTTTCTGGTGATGATCGTATAAGTGTTGGAGACATTGGTTATGTTGGTGAGGTTGTAGGTTGGGTATTGTTGGTTTTGTAGGTGGAGGTGTCAACGGTGCGGTTGACGATGGTAGTGGTGGCGCGATGAATTTAGGTAGGATATAGGCAGTAGTGGTGAGTCGACGACAAGTTGATGTGATATGTTTGTATTGGTTGTGGCGATAGTGAAGAGGTGGTGGATTTGGCGATTTTGGTTTTTTGTGACTAAAAATATAATCTGTGAACTTAAAATTCGGTAATCCGTGACTAAAAATATAATATGTGACTAATCATTTTGTTATCTGTGACCTAAAAAATATATAATCTGTGACCATAAAAAAATTCGTGACCAACAAATTTGGAATTTGTGACTGTGTGACCTATAAATATTGATATGTGACTAACTAATTTTGAAATCTGTGACCAACGAATTAATTGTGACCTACAAAATTTTAGAACTGTAACCGTAAATAATATGTGACGTATAAAAAATTTTATTTGTGATTGAAAAATAATATGTGACCATAATAAATTGTCGGAATCGGAGTAGTCGTCGGAATAAAGTTGCGGCGGAATGGTCGTTGGAATCAGAGCAGTCGACGGAATGGTCACCGAAATAGTCGTCGAAACGATCACCGGAGAATAGTGATAACCGAAACAGTCGCCGGAATAGTTTCTGAAACAGTAGGGGTGATGGTGGTGGGGTGAATTAATTATATTATATTAGAATTAAATATGTAATAAATTTATTTAATAATTAATTAATAAAAATATTTTCAATTAATAAATAAATACCCGAGTTTTGCATTTTGAAACTTGACATCTGAAAATTGAATTGTGTCAAAGTTAATACCTGACTTTTGAATTTTTCCCAGCATATATTACCGTGTGCATAGAAGACTGATATGAAGCCCAGTTAAACATGCAACGCGAAGAATCCACGTTTGCACATTAAAAAGCCCAAGCCGTATCCGTATATTTATGGGCTTTTAAACATTTGTGTAGCCCAACAAAAAATCATAATTCATTTATTTCGTGTAAAAATAAGTAATAATCAACTTTTTAAGATACATATGTCATCCCAATTGGTTCTCACAAGTATAATAGAGATTTATCTTTTTCCTCATATTCTTAACCTAAAACCATCTTGCTACATGTACATCTTGATTTATATCCCGATTTATCTATTTACACTTGACACAATCTTTCACATCTCACACATTTAATCCAACCATCGCAATCTTGTTACGCCACCCATCTATCGACAAATAGCTTAACTGAACCTAAATATAACTAGACAGTTAATGTGTATCATTTTTAGTTCCATGTAAATTAGAATAAATATGTGGAAAATTATAATTTACGAATAAGTTGTTCTTTGCGTTAATGAAATTTGATTTATATTTCATTTTAGCCACTCAATATTCGTTGTTTTTCTAACAAAATGTTCCATGGATGACAATCTGACTTAATTTTAACATGGAGACTTTTAAAAATGTAAACAATTACAAATTGAAATTTTATGTTTACCTCATAATGTCGACACACGATATAAATAATAAGTAAATTCTCAAAATTAAAGCATTTCCAATTATAAAGAGTATACATATAAACGAGGCAAGTGATTTTATTATATTATTACACTAAATTCATGCTTTGTATGAAATCAAAAACTTCATCTCCTATGTAAGAGAAATAAACTCAACAAGGTATATTATTTGTATAGAATGCAGAGTCTCTTGCAAAAATAAAAGAAGATCGTAGATTTAAGGTACATGAGAGAAGCATATGTAAAAAATCTACATTTTTAAGTATTTTTTGCCTTGTCGAAACTCTCTACAACTCCTACTTTAAATATGGTTTCTACAATTCAAAAGTCTTTTCGGCCACATAAGGTTATATCTAACTTAAGTTGTTAATTAACTTATATGTTAACTTGTTTTAAATTTATTACTATAATGTCAATGGTAAACATCGGATTAAAACCGAACGAAACAGTAAATAATAAGTTGGTTTGAAAAATAAAATTGTTTGATTTGATTTGATTTGAAAAAAATTCAAACCACGTAAAAATGGTTTGAGTTGAAAATATGTCATAAATTGTTCAAATTGAACCGTGTTCACCTCTAATACCCTTACTTGATAATTAATTTTAATGAGGCATTTCACGAGATTCATAACTTTTATATAAAAAAAATATCATATATTTCATTAATGTTTATCAAAATCTACTAAAAATGTAATTTTAATTCTCATCAAACATGGGCTATAAATATAAGCTTTGGATCTTGCTACATATACATCAAGATTTATATAATGAATTACATAATGTCACGTAACATATTACCATTTGACATTTTAAAACACAATCAATTTTTTCATCCAATTCATATTATGTATGATAAGTATGTTTTGCGCACTTATTTATGTCACAAAACATGGACTACTGTTGATAGATATGTTGAAATATGACTTAATTCGATATAATTTGCGTTTGTAGGACTATATTGATGGATGGAATGAAAAGTGTGCGAAAAAGAACCATAAGCGAAGAAAATCAAAGTTCGGGAACTAAGATGCAAATAATCAAAAGATGATCCGGAATAGGAATTGAAGATGTGACAATATCGAGGATCAATAGAGATTTAGAATTACACATTGGAACAAGAAGATGTGGAAAAAGATGCCAAAATTCGATGAAACAAAACTTGGGGACCAAAATACACAAAATGGAAAATAGTTTCTTCCATGTGATCACATGATAGATCACCCAGGCATTTACAGGAAATGCAGTTGACGAATTTGGTTGTTCCATGCGATCACATGAAATATAACCAAGTGATCACATGGTTCATTTCCGACACCGAATTTTTTGTTTCTTTATTCAATCCAACCACTTATGGAACGATATCCTGAGATCCTATTTAACCTTAAACTCGTCCATACTTAGGTTTTATGCATTCTTAGAGAGAAAAACATCATTGAAGAGTAAGGAGAAGAGCTAGAATAAGGGTTTTACTGTAAGATTCAAGATTCAAGCTATAACTTCTAGTTCTTTGGTGATATCTTCTATTTATTACTTTTATTATTCTTTTGTTTTATCCATATTATGCTAGACTTTTTATGTACTAGGTGAACGATGAACTTCGCATTGTGATCTTTTAATTTCTATTTTTGCAATTTAATATTTAAACACGTTTAATGAATGTTGAATGATTTATATACACTATCTTGCTTCTACGATTATATGCGCAATAGTTGTATGAGTTTGTGTTGTTTATTTTATGCATTCGAAAGAAGGGAAATAAACTCAAGAAGGTATAAATCATCGTAGGGTTCGATAAGAGATAGAAATATACCGCTATGCTTTACGTAAATCTCTAAATATTTACAAAACGTCATGCATTCTTATACACTGCATTTGTCATAGAAATATAGTCAAATGATATGCTAGAATATGTTCAATTCTACTCGAAACAGATTGTTGAATAAATTAGAAACATTGATTCTTCAACCAATTCATCGTGTTATCAAATTGTGAAATAGGAGTTAAGAGGGAACTTTGTTTGGTGATTCGGGATCTTAGTGCGCTTTTTTCATACATTAATTACATTCAAATCTTTTTCATTGAAATATTGTTTTTGCATTTAAACTGTTATTTTAGTTTAATTTGCGTGTCATTTTTAGTTTAATCAAAGAAATTGAAAAACTCATCTCAAATTTAATAGATTCGGCTAAGGTCGCGATAATAAAAATTAAGTTAAATCAATCCTCGTGGGAACGATACTTAAAATTCTATGATTTTCACTTTATTACTTGTCAACGAACCGTGCACTTGCGATGATTTAAATCCGAAACATATTTTCGTGAACAAGTTTTTTGCGTCGTTGCCGGGGATTGAGTATTAACTTGATTTTTGTTATTTAGACATTAATTCGAACTTGCTTTTAATTTTAGTTTATTTATTATTTTCAATTTAGTTTATTTACTTGGGTTAAGCTAAGTGCTACTATTATCAGCATGATTACCAAGAACAAATACAAATGACTGGTCAACAACTGGAACCGATTATAGCACCCGCAGCTTCAGCCAATGCAGAAGCACAATATGATGGGAACGCTCTGTTTGGGGATCTTTGGTCACCGTTCATCATTCAAAGTCAATCTAGCATTGTCTATCCAGCATTTGAACAATCGAACTTTCAACTGAAGACAAATGTCATCCAACTCTTTCAGAATGGACATCAATTCTACGGAACAGCCAATGAGAATCCACATACACATGTATCACGTTTCTTGGACATGTGTCAACATTTCAGATACCAAGGGATATCAGAAGATGCAATCAGACTTAGATTGTTTCCACACACACTTCGGGATAAAGCATTTGAGTGGCTTGATTCACTCCCTGTGGAAAGTATAACTACTTGGAACGACCTGACCCATAAATTCTGCACCAAGTTCTTCTCACCGGCCAAAGTGGCGAAGCTGAGGCATGTCATATCAATATTTAGCCAAAATGAAACCGAATCCTTTGATGAAGCGTGGAACAGATTCAAGAACATGCTAAGGAAGTGTCATCAACATGGGTTCGACAAGCCAACACAAATCAGATTATTCTATGTGGGACTAACTGTAACTTTCAGAAGCATAGTGGATTCATCATCAAACGGCTCCCTAAGTACAAGGTCAACCGAGGGAGCTTGGGAATTGTTCGAGAGAATGGCTAATACATCAGCCATGTGGTCTTCAGATAGAGTGGGTACAAAGAAAACAGTTGGAGTGTATAAGGTAGATACCTATTCGGCATTATCTGCAAAAATTGACTCCTTATTTCACAAGATAGAGGGCATAACACATACTGCAAATTCAGCACAAGCAAGGAAACTAAATTGTGAAGAATGTGGAGCAGAACATGGTATAACTAAATGTCATATCCTTACACAAATGATGGAACATATGGACTTTGGGGGTCAACGTCAGCAAAACAACCCTCACTCTGAGACATACTATTCGAGATAGAGTAATCATCCAAACTTCTCTTGGGGTGGAAACTATAATCACAATCAGAATCACAATCGGGTGCAAGGACAGTTTCAGCAAGAGAAGAAATCTCAGTTGGAAGACATGTTTGCAAAATTCATGGAAAAAATCGATAAATACATGGAAACCACTAATCAATTCATGAGGAAGACTGAAATGAGTCTCCAAAATCAGGGTGCAGCTATTAAGAACCTGGAAACTCAAATGGGACAATTAGCTCTTTCCATGACATGAAGAATACATGGTACATTGCCGAGAAACACAGAAGTAAATCCTAGGGAACAATGTCAAGCCATCACTACACGAAGTGGAGTTCAGCTGCTTGAGATACACGTTAAGAGACCAGGTGTAGCTAAAGAGCATGTGGAATCTTCAGAAGACAGGACTGAGAAGCAAGGTAACAACACCAAGAAGATGCCAGTAAGAGAGAGTCCAGAAAAATCTCAACAGGTGCCCGATAATTCGATAAATCCATATGAGCCACAAATCACATTCCCACAACAGTTGATGAAGTATCAATGGGAGCAACAATACAAGAAATTTCTTGAAGTCTTCACGAAACTCCATATAAATATCCCATTTGCAGAAACATTGTTCAAAATGCCAGGCTACGCCAAGTTCCTAAAAGACATTCTATCCAACAAACGAAAGCTAGAGAAATATGAGATAGTGTTGCTAACAGAGGAGTGCAGTGCCGTAATTCAGAAAAAGCTTCCACCAAAATTGAAAAATCCAGGGAGTTTTACTATACCTTACACTATTGGTGAATGCTACTTTGATAAAACTCTTTGTGATCTTGGTGCAAGTATTAATCTAATGCCTCTATCTGTTTTCAGGAAACTCGGACTAGGGAAAGCCAAAGCAACCACAATGACACTATAATTAGCCGATCGATCATTGCACATCCTAGGGAGATAATTGAAGACATGCTAGTTAAGGTGGACAAATTCATTTTCCCAACGGATTTCCTCATTCTGGATATGGAAGAAGATAATGATATCCCACTTATCTTGGGCATGCCATTCCTAGCTACCAGCAGAGCTCTAATAGATGTTGAAAAGGGTAAGTTAAATTTGAGATTTGGCGAGGAACAGATCATTTTCAGCGTTTTCAATGTTATGGATGAGCATGTCAAGTCAGATAGTTGCTATCAAATTGATGTGGCAAAGGAGGTGTTGCAAAATAAAATTGTGTTTCAAAACTTTTCAAATAATGTTGAAGACCATAATGTGCATTTTCAACCTAAACAAAACTTTAAGAAGAAAGAAGTCTACATTATTGAGTTCGAGGTAGTTGATGAGGGAAAAACAGATGACAATGATAAGGATAAGGTTAACGTTTGGAGGAACGCTGCAGTAAGAAAGAAAATGTCATTAAAGAAGCTCACTAGGACCTCCAATGCTATATTCGACGTACCCTAACAGACCAACACGATACAATCGAGCTATTAACTATAAATTAGCGCTGAATGGGAGGTAATCCATCATTTTTACCCTTTTATTTGTTTTGCTTTATGTAGTTATTTAAGCAAATTTCAATTTTTTATGCATTTTGATAATTTTAGGTCATCGTTCACTTAGTTAGTTTACAAAGCATCCATGCATAGTGCATACTAGTGTTGCATGCGTTATATCTGTCATGTATGGTGTTACCATCATTTTCGGGTGGTCTCGAATCAAACTCACGTATATCTAGGCTAAAAGACCATTTTTAAGTTTTTTCGGTCCAACATGTGATTTCATGGTTGATACTGATTTTGGATGTATTTTAACTGTTCATCAGCACCTCAAGGAGTGAAAACTGTGGTTTGATAAATTTTGGGGGTGTTGGATGCAATGGGGGACTCATTGTAAAAAAATGAAGATTTTCAATAGCATTGTATGTTTTTGAGTTTACAATCTGTTTTTCAAACCTAATTCTTGCTTCCATGCACTTCTCAAGTTTTGAATAAAATTTTATAGGTTGCAAGAGTTATGTAATGCCATTTTGCAATATGGGGGTGAAAAGAGGTTTTTGGTGAAAATTGAGTTTCCATGTTTTCTCTCATTTTTGGCATGTTAGGTTGTTCACCAACTCTATCGATCCTTACAAGTGCAAGCATGATCTCACGCAGTTTATCATATGTTGAGAATCCATGTGGGGGTGTTTACATGATCATTTATCAATTTTGTGCACAATTCACGTGTTTCGGGGTAAAAGAAGCAAATCTTGTATTTTTGGGAATCCACTTGTGTTTTCAAGATTAAAAATTGCTTTTGAAGTGAAATTCATAGCTCACACACACACACAATGGTTTGAAATGAATGTTGACAAGTAGTGAGAGCTTAAAGCATCGAGTGGCATTGGGGGTTCAAAATTCGAGTTTTCATGAAAATAGACCAACATTGAGCTTTTCCAGGATTGGAATTGTTTTCCACCATTATTCATGTTGCACTACGTTATTTTCCTCATGTACACTGATTTGACACGAAAAAATAATTGCTAACGGGTAGTCCATGTGGTCGCATGGCACTACCAGCCATGTGATCCTGATTAACATTTCCATGTGATCACATGGAAATACTCCATGTGCTCACATGGAGTCCCATTTTCCCCCCACCCCTGTTTTTATATTTTTAACACACACAAACTCTCACTAACACACACGACACTCCACACACCATAGAGCACACTTGAACACAACACACACACACACACGACATTCTCTCACTCATCCCCAACACCACACTTCGATAACACCACACCCACTTCATCATTCTCACAATCCAAACCCCACATTGAAATAATTAAGGTAAGCTCTAAATCTGTTGCCCTACCTTTTCTTCTTCATGTTTTCTTGGGTAGCTTGATGGTTTGTGATTGATGTGTATTGATAAATTTTGGACTTGAGCTCTTACCATGGGCTAAAGAAGCTTTGACACACATTGATGCACACTACATGTTCGATGAAATGTCAAGTGACCATTTATTAGGGCTGTAAGCAAAAATCGCCAAATCGAAAAATCGAATCGAAACCGCATTTTAGAAACCGTCGGTTTGGTGCCACGTGGACCCGTCAACGAAACAGTTTTGAACCAAACCAAACCGGTAAAAAACGGTTTGATTTATATTTGAGAATTTTAATTGCGATTTAAAATCAAACCGGATCGGCGAAAAAATATATAAAAATAAAAAAATGAAAATTTCTGAAAAATCCAAATATGTAAAATTCAATAGTTTTTTCATGTGTGAGTATTTTTGTCAATTTCTAATTTTTTATTACATATATATTATTATTATCCAATAATCTTAATTTATATCTAATAATCTCAAGACTAACCTAATATATCAAAAGCCATTTTCTTCTTCAGAATTCAGATGAACTTCAGCCGACACCCGACACAGCATTGAGCTACCAGCACCACACCAAATCGGAGAAAAGAGATCTTGAATTTTTGGTGATAATATTTGCTACAAATAAATTTTTAGATCAATAATTTTTTGAGCAAACTGAGATAAGAAGTCTGAAATTATATGGGTTTCGCATTTATCTCAACTATTGGATGATTGTGAAATAAATTTATTCACTTTGATGGAAATGATTTATCTACTATGTACATGATTATATTCTATTTGTGTGGACATACTCTTACTTTGTGACTGATTTAGGCACGATAAAATATGTCAATAGAAGTTAAAAAGTGTTCATGTGCAATTTAATATATGGATGAGCTGTTTAATAAGCTAAAAGAAACCAATAATGACTCCAGTGACGAATATACTTGCATCAATTTAATTGTCGTGTTTTATTGTATGTTTAGATATTTTGTTGAATTGTTTCTTTAAGTGTTTTGAATTAATAAAGATGATATCTATTCAGTTAGCCTATTAAAGTCTTGAATCTTGATCCAGTAGGCGTAACGTTTATCATTTAAGGTATTACCTTATTAATATCTTAGAAACTGTATTAAGAAACTATATGCTTTTAAATAAATATTTAGTTTATAGGTGTTTTGGGCCTTATATTTAGTTTATTAGACTTGTATTGTAACGTTATCGTCACGTCTTAGCCTAAAAATGGTGAATAAAAAACTATTTTTATGATTTCACTTAGCTTTAGTTAGTATTTAGATTTATAGTAGATATATTTAGTTTTAGATTTATTGCTAGTAAGAAATAAATATATATTGAATTCAATGAATTAATGATATAAAAGTAGACAAACAAAAAAATATACGACGAAACCGATGGTTTAAAATCGGACCAAACCGTTAGGTTTAGGTTAGAGTTTTTTTCAAACCGTTCAAAATGGTTTGGTTTAGGTTTGAGTTTTTCTCAAACCGATTTAAACGGTTTGGTTTGAAAATCTATCAAAAATCGGTAAAATCGAACTGCTTATACCCCTATCATTTATGTGCAATCACATCTAATTTCCTATTTTAACATCGTTCATATGCTTTCCAGATTGCGTTTTATGTTCATATGCAGTACCACTTGCAGTTATATCCATCCAAGTCAACATCTAAACACACATGGCTAGGACATGTCACCTCACGACACCTACTTTGCCCCTCGATTTTCCGATCCATATGACATCCGCATTGCATGAATTTTTGATATGTGCTAGAGTACATTGCATACTTTCATATGCCTAGGAGATGCCAGGAAAAATATCGATTCTTCTCGACGGTGTCCGATGGTGAATTTCCGTAGTTAACCGTGGCATATTTTCACAACTTGCATGCATTAGGCTAAGTCCATTTGGTAGTTCACATGTTTTCACTTCTAAATATATGAGTACACAACCAACATTGTTTCCTTATGTATTGCAGCAAGTTTGGGGGATTTCTACATTGCCTTTGCTAATTCACGTATCACTTTCTCCACTTTCCTTCTACGGACTAATTTTTGCTCTTTTACATCTCACAGGATGCTGGCGCTAATGGACTCAATTTTCTTCCTCAATTTCCACCACCGCCTCCATATTGATCCGGGGAGTCCCAGTCTCTCCGTGCTTTACATTGTTACATGTCCTCGATTTTACATGTTTAATGTGTTTGTATTCCGACATTGAGGGCAATGTTAGATTTTAGTTTGGGGGATCATCATTGTGTTACTTAACTGTTTTACTTTACTGCTTTCTGTGTGTTTGTCGAGTGCCTTTTTTTTCAGTATTTACTATTTGTTTTGTGTGCTTGTGTGAGATTAATGGCCTTGTCGGCAATGATGAAAATATTGGAATCAGTATAGCTATGAATAGTGAAAATTGTGCATGTTAAATTGATAGATACTTTTCTATGTAGAAACTTGACATTTTTACGCACAATACTTGTGTTGGGCATGCTAAGCTAAGGATGGGGTGTTTGAGTCATAGTGGAGTTGAACATGATAGGTCAACCTCGAAAACCTCTACTACACTTTTTGATAAACCATCACTTTAGGAGTTTGGAGATGATTTAGCCTTTACAGGGAAATATTGAGATGAGTAGGGATTTCGTGCGTGAAATTGTATTGTGTGGATTGGATTAGACCAATGAGACGAAAATAAGGTAAAAGTTTCAAGTTTGAGGTTAGTTCTAGAAACTGGGTGTCTAAAAGAAAAGAGACATTGCACTGATCATTGAATAAATGAAGACATTTGTTCAAGCATGTATAACTCGAGTGATTAAATCTGCAAGAGTTTAAAACCTGGTACCCTATGGTCATCTGACTTGGGAGTCATCGACCTAAAGCTCGTTACAAGGGTTATATAGAAAGCAAATGAAGGATGTTAAAAAAAAAGATCTACCCATTGATGAATAATATACACGCTTCTATGTATGAAATGCATTGATTAGCCCCAGACATCCGGTTGATAGAATCATATCTCCGATGCGACGCAAGTAACTTAGTTTAGTCTCAACGGTTGAAACAATCAAAGAAATAGAACAATCACTATTTGTTGATGTGTGAACTTGTGACTGCGACATCTATCTAAACTAAGAGAGGGTAAGGGTTTAAGTAAATCAAAAACTCTATTCTAGAACACACCCCAGGATATTTGAGCGAAAAGAATAAGTTTGGGGAGTGTATCTCTCGAGCGATGAAAGAAAAAATTTGACTATTACAGGTTGGGATTTGTACCCATCATCAGGTTGGTATGCTTTGCATGAGTATTCACACACACACACACACACACACACACATACACATCGAGTTCTGTGTATGATATGTGGATGTTGGTTTGATTTTGCACTTTTGAAACTGTTCATGATGTTGATTACTGAAGTCTAATCCTAAGACGCAACAGGTTGTTAAACCATGTTTTGTGTAAAGTTAAGTCATCATCTTGTTTGAGGACAAACAATAGTTCAAGTTTGGGGGATTTGATAAGTGTGATTTGCGCATTTATTTATGCTACAAAAAATGGACTATTGTCGATAGATATGTTGAAATATGGCTTAATTCGATATAATTTGCCTTTGTAGGACTACATTGATGAATGGAATGAAAAGTGTGCGAAAACGGGCGAAAAAGAACCGAAAGGGAAGAAAATCAAAGTTCGGGGACTACGATGCAAATAATCAAAAGATGATCCGGAATAAGGATTGAAGATGTGACGATATCGCGGATTAATTGAGCTTTGAAATTACACATTGGAACAAGAAGATATGGAAAAATAGGCCAAAACTCAACAGAACAAAACTTGGGGACCAAACTACACAAAATGGAAAATAGTTTATTCCATGTGATCACATGGTCCAGCATTTACAGGGAATACAGTGGACGAATTTGGTTGTTCCATGCGATCACATGGAATATAACTGTGTGATCACACGGTACATTTTCGGCACCGAATTTTTTGTTTCTTTATTCGATCCAACCACTTATGGAATGATATCTTGAGATCCTATTTAACCCTAAACTCGTCCAGACCTAGGTTTTATGCATTCTTAGAGAGAAAAATATCATTGAAGAACAATGAGAAGGGCTAGAACAATGGTTTCACTTCATGATTCAAGATTCAAGTTTTAACTTCTAGTTCTTTAGTAATGTCTTCTATTTATTAATTTTATTATTCTTTAATTTTATCCATGTTAGATTAGACTTTTTATATACTAGGTAAACGATGAACCTCGCATTGTGATCTTTTAATTTCTATTTTTGCAATTTGATATTTAAACACGTTTGATGAATGTTGAATGATTTATATACACTTTCTTGCCTCTACAATTATATGCACAATAGTTGTACGAGTTTGATGATTTATTTTATGCATTCGAAAGAAGGTAAATAAACTCAACAAGGTATAAATCATCGTAGGGTCCGATAGGGAATAGAAATATACCGCTATACTTTACGTGAATCTCTAAGTGTTTACAAAACTTCATACATTCTTGTTTACTGCATTTGTCATAGAAATATAGTTAAATGGTATGCTAGAATATGTTCAATTATACTCGAAAGAGATTGTTGAATAAGTTAGAAATATTGATTTTTCAACCAATTCATCGTATTATCAAATTGTGAAATAAGAGTTAAAAGGGAACTTTGCTTGGTGATTCGGGATTTTAGTGCGCTTTTTCATACATTAGTTTTATTCAAATCTTTTGCATTGAAACATTATTTTTGTATTTAAGTTGTTATTTTAGTTTAATTTGTATGCCATTTTAGTTTAATCATAGAAATTGAAAAACTCATATCAAATTTAATAGATTCGGGTAAGGTCGCGATAATAAAAATCAAGTTAAATCAATTCTCGTGGAAACGATACTTGAAATTTTAGGATTTTTACTTTATTACTTGTCAACGAACCGTACACTTGCGGTGATTTAAATCCGAAACATGTTATGTACATTTTTTTTTACGTACAAATACCAAAATTCTAATAATTTTCACATTTTCGAATAATGTTTAAAAATCAATGATGCAACAGTACATGCAATTTGACAAAAAACGTTTACTGACGACACTTAAAATGCATTCATTGGAAGATGAATAAAATAAAAATAAAAAACCATACTACTTCTACCCTTGTCGTGGCGTCCCCCCTATAAGGGGCCGCCATGTGGCGATTTGTCAAAAATATTGTCAACCATTTAGGTATAACTAGAATTATTGAAAAATAAAATAGGTGAATCACATTTCGCCGCATCATCAACGATTAAAAATAAAACTTGTAAAAAATTTTCTACACTTGGACTATTTCCTTTGAAAATAGGTAAAATTTGGTGCGGGACAGGGAACTTAGCGGACCAAACTCGCGTTTTCTCCGTGGTACACCTGTACATACAACGTCATACGCACACTACATAAATATAAATAAAATAAAAAGTATATATATTAGGTGACGAATGTCTTTTTGACTCAATGGCCTTTTCATTCGAAGAACCCTAGCTCAGTTTTGTCTCCTACTCAAAAAATTTATTGCAACTACAAGACAGGTATGATGAAATACATATGTAGCTCAGCATATGTATGTATATATTTTTAGTTATTTATTATTTTCTTTTTTTGTTTAGCTTTTTGAGTATCATTATTTGCTCAAATAATTTGTAATCTTAAGGGTTTCGATCATTAACGGAAGTTGATAATTGAGTTTCAATTTTCAATAGAGGGATTTTGGTTTTGGTTATATACTTTTTTTGTATGTGTTGATGTTAAAAATCTTGAGGGTTTGGTAATATACTATTTGGTTTAGAGTTTTCTTTCGATCCTTGGGAGTGAGTTCATCTTTCTTCTTGTTTGTTCCTTAAAGTCCAGATAGATCTATCTTTGTCATATTATTTTCCGAGATTGATTTTCTCTTCTATGGTTGCTTTGATTCACTTTTTCTTTTGAAAGTTGTCATTATTCTCTTTAAACATTTTTCTTAAATTTTACAGATCTCTTTTTTCTATAGTTACTACTTCATAAATTTAAAATGATATATTCTGCTTTTAACAAACAAGCTCATGGATACTTGCGTGTCGATTCATTTCATAAAGAGTGATGAGCAAACATACTTGTTAATTTCAAGAAGTTCACATAATCTAAAAAGAAAATTAAGTTCTTAATTGCTTGAAATGTACATAGGAATGTTAGGTAGCATTTAATGCTTCTGAGAACTGACTCATCCCGAGTTAAATTAGCTGGTATATTAACTATTGGGATTAATAGTAGATGCAATAGGGAGGGGATGTATGAATTATATGGATGCATCACAAAATGACTCAAGTTGCTTTTTTCAGAAAAGCTGAGCACCGAAGGGGGCAGCCTGTTCGCTTCCTCTGTACAACAAATCCAGTTTCAAAGTGTCCTAGAGAAATCTGTGAATCAAAATTGAAGATTTAGAAGAAGGATTCACGCTGAAGTTTTGGACCTTTGTGGTGAGTTTTACAGCATCGCTTAGGTATTTGTTGTTTGTTCAGACATGCTTAAATATGCAACTTGGTGACATCAGATTTGTAATGTCCAGTCGTTTTCCTTGTTTTCTCCCCTTTTTATTATCATTCCTTTTTTTAGAATATTCTTTTTCACAGCAGTGTGAATTATACCAGCATATCATTGTTCATAATTTGCTTATACTTTGATGTAATCGATGGTCTACAATTCTACTAAATAGTTATTCAATTGTTTGCCAGAAGAAAACGAGCTTTTACAAAATATCTACTTTCTGATGTTTTTCATCATTTCCTCACCTTTTCACATGACAGTACAAGTGTGATTGTTGTCAAGTTTATAATATAACCATTAAGAACAGTCTCTTTCTAATTTCTATGTTTGTAGTCAAATAAAATTTCTGTATCTTTGGCTTCTTTCTTCATTTCTGAACTTTTCAAAGTCTAACAATGAATAGGATATGATGAATGTTGTAATTGTAATTTTTGTATTGTCATCATTTCAAGTAGCATTGAGAATTGTGCTACTTTTTCAAATTTCCATGTTCTCTACTAAAAATGACTTTTCCTCACCATATTTTGACAATACTTTTGTTTCTTGTATGTATGTATGTATGTATGTTTTTTTTTTTTTTGGTTGAAGGAGTATAACATGTACAGACTGCAGTAGTCCTTGTATGATACCGAGTTTGCACCTTTATTGAGTTTTAAGCTGATTACTGGGTTTATGGAATATTCTGATTCTTATTATACTTTCTAAGCTTCAGGTGCATTATTTTATTTACGTGTTATATATGATGCATTCTCGAGATTCTAGTACCATGCTACCTCACAATACATTATCTCTGGACTCGGGAGTTATAAGAATATCTTATTACTACGATCAAATCTATCCAAGATTATGGATGATAGGCTGAAGTTCTTATTACATCTAATAACCGAGGCAAGTGATGAAATATAATGTGTTTTTGAAAATTCTCTTCCCTAATGATTGCCAGCAGCCCCCCCATAAGTAACTTGGAAACATGTCAAACTCTAGCCTTCTTAAAACATGTGATATATGACAGTTTTGTACTGTGGTGATTGGTGTACTGTGTCACATTTTTTCTGTTTTACCATTTTGTCGTTGCTAAGGTCTTTCAAAGGTAGCAACTACATGCAACCCTTCTAGGATTAGGAATGCTTAACTTGATTCCAGCTCTAGAAATTATAAGATATTGATATCTTGATTATAGATTCCATAAAGGTTTATTATGATCCTATATAATCATATTCTAATAGTTGCAGTCAAATGGAATATGGACCTTTTGGATACAAAAATAGGCACCTTTTTAATTGAAAAACTTTACTGTGTGTTAACTGGCAGAAGATGCTCCGTGTTGTGTAATAAAAGCTTGCAAATATGCTTTTGGAGGATGACTGAGTTCGGAGGTGGACCCGAATATGTAGTTTGTAGGCTATTGTAGTTCCACTTGTAATCCAAATTATAAATTTTTTGAGATACTGGTCCTGATTCAAATGTTTCACAACCAGATACTTTGTATTTGTATTTCAAATGCTTAGATGTTTTATTTCTGACATCTGTTATCATGGGGCGACTTTCATTCAGAAAGACAAATTGTGACTGCAAATGGATCAGCAAGTAAATGGACAGCCCCAAGGTATGGGAGTGGTGGGTAGCTCTGCTCAGAATCCACAAAGTGTTACATCATATCAAGGTAACCAAACGACAGGACCATCTGGCCCTGCATCAGCTGGGTCAACTCAATCTTCCCAAACAGCTGGACTCATGACTTCTCCAGCTCAGATGGCGCAACACCAACTAGCTTATCAGCACATACATCAGCAGCAGCAACAGCAACTGCAACAGCAACTCCAGAATTTTTGGGCAACTCAATATGAAGAAATTGACCAGGTAACAGATTTCAAGAACCATAGCTTGCCATTGGCTAGGATCAAGAAGATAATGAAAGCTGATGAAGATGTTAGAATGATATCAGCTGAAGCACCGGTTATCTTTGCCCGAGCATGTGAAATGTTCATTCTTGAGTTGACTTTGCGTGCATGGAACCATACAGAGGAGAACAAAAGGAGGACACTCCAGAAAAATGACATTGCGGCAGCCATTACAAGGACAGAGATATTTGATTTCTTGGTTGATATTGTACCAAGAGAGGATCTGAAAGATGAGGTATTTGCCTCAATCCCCAGAGAAAGCCTTCCTGTTGGGGGTCCTGCTGAAGGGCTTCCTTACTATTATATGCCACCGCATCCTGCTCCACCACTTGCAGCTCCAGGGATGTTTATGGGGAAGCCCATGGATCCTGCCCTTTACGGTCAGCAGCCTCATTCTTATATGGGTCAGCAGATGTGGCCTCAGCAACCACCACCACCACCTCCAGATTCTTAAACAGGTGCTTAAACATGGATTGCTATATATTTGATATGTCATATATCCATATCTATTAGGAATTACTGCTGTTCAGACAAGTAGTAAGTAGTTGTGATTGCTTAATCCTTGTTTCTTGTTTAGTTTAGTCTTACAATTCTATTTTTGGTCATGCTTCCGTCATTTTAGTTGCTTGGGCAAGAAATTTCTGCATGTTCCCTAAATTCCATTATAGTAAGAGATGATAGTTTTTACTGTTAGTTGGCGGTACAGACTAATCTTTTGTTGCAATTGCATTCACAGAAGTTATTGCTGAAAAAGGCTCTCTGGATTTCGAAAATGCCAGCAAGAGTACTTTGAAGTTGGAGTAGACTCTGAAAGTCCTCGAGATACACAAATGTGTATGGAGTAACTATCCTAACGTTTATGTTGTCGAATATGGGCTTGAACTACAGTTAACATGGCTTGTATGATATGACTTTGCTCATTTAAACCTTTTAAGTTGCTATGTTATAACCAATTAATAAGTGTGGCACTGAGATGTAAATCTCTTGTACTTTTTCTGGATCTTTCTTTTCTCTGGGTGTATTATCACATTCTAGGTTGTACCATTTGCTTAATTGTCTCCCTTTTCTGGGTCCTATTTTTGGTTGTTATATCCATGCCATGCCATTCTGCTTACAACTAAGTAACTTATCTAGATTCGCAGAGGCAAAGAATCGAGCAATAGAAGTGTCGGGAGGCTATCATCTATTACTTAAAAATCATAGAAATCTATTAGATGCTCTACCCAAGATAAAAAGACAACTCTCTACGCCAAATGCTCATCATGATTCTGGCTTGTGGTTCAATTGCCATCCTCTGAACCTGAAGTTCAAATTTTTGTAACAGAATATGCTCCTTTAAGTCGTATTCAGTCATTGAGCCTGAAAAAGTTCATATTTTTACGTTATACTAGTTTGTTACCCGTACAATGCACGGGTAATGTGATTACAAAGGTAATGTTAGCGTTGGGGAAAAAAGGCTAAATAGCGCAGAACGTCCCTACCTTTGGGGCTAATTGCGGAAACCGTCCCTACCTTTCATTTCTTGGCATTTATACCCTTACCTATCACTTTTTGTGCGCTGGACATCCTTTTCACAATATTTGGACCATTTTACCCTCCATTCAAATAAAACAAAAAGAAATGAAAACAAAAACTAAAGAATTAATTGCAGTCAAGCTCCCAAATTTTTTAAAAGTGCAAATTAGTCCAAAATCCTTATTAAACCATTAAAAAAATATATATATATATATATCTCTCTCTCCTTCATCTCTTCTCAATTTTAGCATTTATCCCTCCCCAATTCTTTTTTATCTTAAATTTGGTTACCATTTCAGCTGATTTCAGCTGGAACATTCCATTGTCTGAGTTATGGTTGTAGTGAGGATCAAAGCCGAATTCCAGCCGTGACACAAGATAATATAAATAACTTTGAATGCAACAAAGGCACATTTGTCTAGTTCAGAAAATTAATTCTTATTTAAACAACATAAAATTGTCTTCTTTGAAAAACAATAATAAACATTATATCATAATCCAAAGCACAAAAAATATAACTTTATATCCCAAAATTTCAGAGAAATTAATAAACCCATAAATTCAGTAAGATATCCTCAAAAAAAAAAAATTCAATGGATGCATATTATAATGTTAAGAATTGGGCAAAAAACAGATTTTTACCTCTTCAACACGAGAGAGATTGAGCTGAAGCCTTGCGTTGATCCATGTAAGAATCTCATTCCTCCCCACAAAGTATGCACTATCCATCATCCCAATATTTGATGCCATTTCTTGAAAAATCAGAAAAGTATCAAAATAAATTCTTCTTCTTCACCAATTCTTTAAAAATTCTGTCAACGCTCATACGCATTTAT
Source organism: Fraxinus excelsior (assembly GCA_019097785.1). Lineage (NCBI taxonomy): Eukaryota > Viridiplantae > Streptophyta > Magnoliopsida > Lamiales > Oleaceae > Fraxinus > Fraxinus excelsior. The sequence goes on along the minus strand of CM032638.1, from coordinate 1,031,608 downwards.
GCATAAATCATAATATTAGTTTGGATTTTTGTATTTATGCATATATCATATACGGTAGAGAGAAAGGAGGGAGAGAGAGAGAGAGATTTTTTTTATAAATGTTTTAATAAGGATTTTAGACTAATTTGCACTTTTAAAAAATTTGGGAGCTTGACTGCAATTAATTCTTTAGTTTTTGTTTTCATTTCTTTTTGTTTTATTTGAATGGAGGGTAAAATGGTCCAAATATTGTGAAAAGGATGTCCAGCGCACAAAAAGTGATAGGTAAGGGTATAAATGCCAAGAAATGAAAGGTAGGGACGGTTTCCGCAATTAGCCCCAAAGGTAGGGACGTTCTGCGCTATTTAGCCGGGAAAAAATATTGGAAGAACATCGCAAGTTTTTTTCATATTCAACAGTGAATGAGTTGGACGAGTCTTACTAAAATTATGTGTTAAATAAAATAAATGAAGGGGAAAAAAATTGAGACAAAAAACTTCATGATTAAATTTAATGTTTCCCAAATCCCAATATACTTCACTACTCTCTTTGCATGTTCTTGTTTCCTTACATCACCTTTAAACCTCACTGCTTGAAAATTAAGTGCACATTATATTATGGATTCAGCCCTAATTCCTTCTCATGAGATCAATAATAAACATAATCAAATTAGAAAAGAAGCAAATCAATATGATTTGTCGAGACAGTTTTTCTTTGTAATCGTCTAATGGAGAATGATAACACAAGTTTTTCTAATCCTTGTCCAAAATGAGCCTGCAAAAATAGCATAATAGGACTAAGTGCACAATATGATTTCGTATGAATATAAATGAACTACTATATACCAAAAAGGAGAGAGTAATTACTGGAATTGCTAAAGATTGGAGTGTTGATACAGTGTCGTCAATGATGCTCTTCCGGTGGCCCATGATGGCGATGGAGGCTCCATGTTACCGAACTGTGTTGAGATCTCGAGAAAAAGAAGGCTTGAACATTCTGATAGATGTTGAGCTCAGACGAAACCTCTCCACCAAGTCCTATTCTAAGGGTTTGTCTGGCTAAATAGTTTAAGCAGAGTACATTTGAATAAGAAAAAGAAGATTGAACGAAGAGATAGAAAAATTTTAAACAAATGCATGAAGAATCAACTGGAAGAACTAATTTATTCGAGAAACCTTTCCGGACAGCAATTGCACCACTATAGGCGTTGATTCCACAATTAGCCTGCCACACAGGATTTTTCCCCAACCAGCCTCGATCGCTCACAGGTCTAAGCTGAAAGTTGAAATCTGCATTACTTTTGGCTAGATTAGGCATATATGAAGGAAGAAGTTGAGCAGCTACGTCAATTGTTCTGTATTTAAGACACTAAATAGTTAAATGAATTATGTAGATCATAATCAGAGATTAAAATGAAATATGTACAAATACCTTACGATGTTGTAAAATTAAGGTCATTGGGGACGTAGAAAATATACATTAAAACAAAGGTCAACTGTAAGCTTTCGTCTGTATATACTCATCCTGGCCTATGAAACTGTCTCTATTGGATATCGTAGAATAAAACATTCTATGAACTTGAGTATAAACATTGGGCATATTGGGAAAAAAATTATGCTAAGAGGAAAGTAGCAGTTATAAATATAAAATTAAATAAAATGAAGATATAATTATTATGGTAAATAGTATTTGAATGTTTACCCATTATTTGCACAAGATAAATAAGGTACGATTTCAAATGTCATCAGCTTGTCTTTGTATTTTCTCAGATCTGATATGCTGGATGAAAATGTTGGAGAGTACAATAATACATGGATACAATTAAATGCTATGTTTGCATGTGTTTTTATTTCGTCTTCTGTATGTCTATGATTGCTGCAATCATATATCTGGAATCTCCATTTATGCAAATTAACAAGAAAAAGATACAAATTGTTTTCTGGATATGAACTTGGAATTAATAAGTAGTTGCAATGCATCCATGGACGACCAGCAATTGGGAGATTGCCAGTTATGTATCTTTCTAAACGAGAGGTGTCTACATCACTGGTGTTTCTGCGTTGTTCGTTTAGTATCCGCATGTGATGAGTAACACAATCTCTGTGAAATTCGAAGTCCATAATTGCATGTTCTTTAGAGAGGGAGGTGCAACCACTATTAATCAACTGTCTAAGTAAGCGTAATTCTAGGTCAATAAGCTGATACAATAGATGAGTATAAATTAGATATATTGAATAAAGAAAAGAAAAGAAAACATGACTATAAATAAACTGTATTGCACAAACCACAATATTAATATCTGTTGTCGGGTCTCTTAAACTTTTCAATACATCTCTTCCGTATGAATTGTTGTTCCCAACATGTACTGTACAATATAAAAAAATTGTCAGGAAATAAATGATATGGAAATTATAATATTAAAGGTAGAATGGTAATGTTTGAATTTGTTACCCAGATGGATGTTTTGCTATCCAATCTCTGATTGTGTGATATTTCTTCATTAGGTAATCTTCTAAGGGATAACTTGGAACTTGTATCCTTTTGCTCTGACTCTTTTTTCTCTGGGATGAAACTTGTGTTACATTTTGAACATGTTGAAGTTGTTGAGAAGTTGAGGTATGTTGTGGTTCTGCTATATCAGGCACATTTTGACGGAGAGGAATATCTTCGTGGAAGGAAGCTATAGCAGTTTCCATATTTGATTGCCAATCAGACATTTTATTCAGCACATTGATATTTTCTTCTCTCATATAAGATTTCACCGAAGTTAAACTGGTATCTATGTAGTGGCGTATGTCAGATTGCATGGTTTTGTAGAATTGTTGTTGTTGGTCAAATGAATGTTGATAGTAGTCTTGTTGCTGCCATTGGTGTTGTTCAAATAACTCCTTTTGATTTGCCAGCTTCATAGTGGATTTCTTGTTTCCTATTTAAATCTGACATTATATCTTCTTTACATTTATTCATAAGTTGTTCGATTTCCTCTCTAGTTACATAGTTAGCATTGATGGAAGCAGAACTTGGACCAGCTTCAACTGAAGCATGTGTTGCGGGAACATCACGACTAATTGGGAAGTTGGTAGTGTCAGTATGAATTGTTGGAACATCGGGATCAATTGGGAAGTTGTTAGTGTCATCTTCGGCTTCTGGAATTGCTTGTGTCATGTTGTTTATTTCTCCATTCACACTACAATCTAATATATTGTGAGGGTTATCTGGAGGCAATGAAAGAGTCCTATACCAGAGTGTGTGGGATTCTTTTTCTGTAGGTTGCAAGAATGGAAGCACTTGGGTCTGTAAATGTAATTAGAATAAAATAGGGAAATGATTTCTGTTAATTTTTGTTCAAAATGTATGGTTGAATAGATAATGTAGGATAAATAAGAAATAAAATTAACTAATAAAATTACCTCTTGGGTAGTTAAGAATTGGTGGACTATTTGGCCTCATAGTATTTTGTTTGGTTTCCACTTATGCATTCTCGGGGCTTTTTCTGTTTTATACCTGCGCTGTCCAAAATTTCGCCCAATTTCTGGAAATGCTTCATATATTCAATACTGGGAAATGAGTAAATAAATATTAGACATGAGATATTTATTTATAAATAAAAGAAGTAAAAAAAAATTATAAGAGGAAAATGTCTGGAATGCGAGTGGATATCCATTTATTGTATATTAACATTCGGTTTGGTTAGTTTCTTACATTCTTTGTATTCGTTCTAAGTGTGAATGTTGCAATGAGTTCAACAAAGTATAATATGCTTTAAGACCTCATGGATACTAAAGGAAATTTTCAAGATGTTCTACCATGTCTAGAGTTCTATAGTCAATGTCTCTCCCAGTATGTTTTAAAACACATTCTACTAACATCACCAGTCCAAGTTTGAATTTATCTTGTTGATGTTCACATGCATGAAATGTTTCAGAAAGCATGTGCATAATGATTCTTTTTCTACCATTAAAATACTGGTTTCGGAGCCTATCATTGTTTGCGCTTGGAGGCACAGTAATATCATGGCAAGGTAAGCCTGTAATGAGACAAAATTCTTACATACCAAAACGGGTTAAATAATCATCCAATTTTACCTATATTTCATTATTTTTTCCAAAATTGACAAATCTCATAATGAATTCATGAACTAATTTACTGCTAAACTGTTGTTCTTCTTCTCCTCTATAAATAAATCCATAAAAAATGCATAGAAATTAGAGCACATTACGTCTAATTGTTCATCATCACCGAGAAGTTCTATGAAATCTTTAATGTATTGATGATTTGGGTATTGAGTAATTGTAACCGAAAATCAATGATCTAGAGGTATTATATATTCTAGAGACATCTGTAGAAATAATCAATAAAATAAAATTTAGTTTTAAATAATATATAGTCATCATGGTACTAATTAATTTTACATATAAAAGGTGTAAAGATATAAAAAAAAAATTATTAAGCGTGTCAATATTGTGTAATAAAAAGAATGATGTACACCTAATTAATTTCAATATATCTAAAAATATATATATTCAGTTCCCATTCTCAAATTGTCACCCTGTGTACGCTTAAACCCCTAAAAAATGGGACTTCTCAAGTTTTAAACCCTTTACATGAAATAGTTGAAAAACTATGCATTGTATCTTGTATCTAATTAAAAAATGAATAATTTAGGGAATGTAAAACTAAATTATAATTATATTATATAAAAAGGGAAAAATATACGTAGTTGAACCTTCGTAGAAATGCGGAGCTTGCTCCACATAATATGGAGTGTAAGCTCCGCATTTTGTGTGGAGCTTGCTCCGCATTATGCGGAGTTTGTGTTCCGCAACAATGTGGAGCACACTCTGCATTTCTACGGATCATGAGCTCCGTAGTGTACGAAGCTCGTATAATTTGTTTTTTTAATGTCCAATATATATATATTTAATAAATATTAATATCAGTAAATAATTGTATATAATTATTTATGTTGTTTTTTCGCATTAATTAACAAGGTTATATTGCATACATTATAAAACTATAAACAAATTAAATGTATATATTACTCTGCAAAAAACTTAGAATATCTCTTTTTTTTAATTTAATTTTATATATTATATATTTTATATATACATAATTTTTTTAATTGAGGTTTCTAAAAAACAATTATGTTTTAAGTTGGTTTAAATTTATTATGTGTTAAATATTGAAAATTATTTATTATGTAGTTTTTAATTAAAGTATAATGGCCAATTAAATATATGTAATGTACAAATAATATACAAAAAAAAAGAGTATTTTTATTGATAGCCATTTAACAACCGTTGTGAACAACTACATCATAAAACTTAGAACAAAATTCAGATCTTTGGAATTGTAGAAGTGACATACGGAACAAAAAAATCCCTTCTCAAAAACGACATCTTTCTGCTGTCTTCTATTTTTTGCTGGCAAAAGGAAAATTGTATCTTTTCACTTTAGGTTTTCTTTAGGTTCATCGTTAGCTTTCAATTTCTTCTTCAAATCAGTTTGAAATGGTTCATCTGGAATTTGAAACAGAGCTTTCTTCCGTTTGTTTTTTGTGGTTGATTTGGTTGGATTATCATTTGGTATCACTGGTTGCAGGAGAATCCAACTTCATGATTGTATTTGTATTTGAAGAACTAACAGTTGAGGAAGAGAATATGATTTCGTATTTGTATTATGGTGTGTTCTGTCTCTTTGGTGTGACTTTTAAATAGAAAAGTTGTTCTTCTTCATTCGTAGTGGTTATCAAGTCAGTGATTACAGCATTGGAATTCTGTATTTGAATTATATATTTTTGTATAAGGAAATATATATATTGAATAAAATATTGATTTTAATAAGGGTTAAATATATGAGAATGCTAATACCTTGGTATTGTTTTAGCATGTTCACACTTGCAAAAACGATATTTATAAATTTGACCTAAGTTTTTATTGGACGTTTTCTTACAATTACTGCAGGCCAAGTACCAAAATCTTTGGTACATAGAAGTAATTTTCCATTGAGCTTTGATCCAGTAGAATTTTTTCTGTATGTGAAGGCATTTGTATATAATTAATTATAAATATATAGTTCTAAGGATAGAAGTTACATGTTATATGCAAATTATGTAATATATACAAATGGATAAGTATATATTTATATTTAAATAAATAAAAGGTGAGAAATTACCTCCAAGTAGACTCCTTGTAAATCAGCAATAGACGTGAATTTTGTCTCATTTGGAGGTAAAATTTTTGGAAGTGTCACAGTAACAGGTGACTTAGTTTCAATCAGTTCATCAAGAGTCTCTTCGTTGGCGATAATCCTACAATGGAAAAATTAGACAATTAGAACTTAGTATTAAGTAAGTTTTATGAATGCAGGAAAAATGAATTAATTATAACCATTCTCTGTAGTATGCAACTGCCAGAATTTCTGCATTGATGAAGAAAGTGCTATTCACTTTAGTAGAAAGTGTGGTACCTAATAAAATAAAATTATATGATTAGTTTTCTTATTAAACAATATGCAAATATTAATATTTTATTTGTATTATATTTACCATTATACGAAGAAACTTTCAGATTAGTTGCCTATATGATAGGTTCGTTGAGAAGGTTTTCACTTATGGTTACACATTCTTTGTCTACAAATGTATCCCACATGGTTAACATGACGGTTTTAAAATCTTTGTCTAGAAGTATAACATGTTGAAGACATGCTTCAGTCCCGAAATGTGTTTGGATAATCCTCTTTTGACGAAGTTCTATAGCAATATCCATAATACTTGTAATAAATACATGGAAGTTATTTTGTTACGTATATAATAAAAAGATGAAAACGATAATTATGAAATAAATATAAAATAGAATTAAACTGACTAATTTAGAATTTTGCTAATGTCTATGTTAGCATCCATATATTGTTCGAGTTTGTTAAATGGTGTGAGTTCGTATTGTGAGAAAATGAAATTCAAATTATCTTCATGGAGTTCCTGTATTCTTGTTTTCCCTGTGATATTCCAAGTTTTATCCTTGAGTGACCATTTGAATTCGTTCTTGTTATCTTTGACAATTGCATTGGATATCAGATATGTTTTCCCAAGTGTGAGTTCATTTGCAAGAGCTGTAGTGTTTGCATCATAGAGAATAGCTGTTACTTTATTACCCTGTGAAGATATGGGAATGAAATATATATAAATAAAAAAATATATATTGTGGTAAAATAAACATTTTTTTATATATAGATAAATTTACCTCTAAATCCATTAGAAGAATATTTTGATATCGGCTAGTAGTATTTCGAGCAATTTTTGGTTGTTGTTTCCCCGCAACTATGACTTTGGTAGACCAATTTTTCTTAGATGTAGAAATCTGTGGGATGAGTTTATAGTTTGTAGCCATGGTGGTATAGCAAAGTTAAAGAGAATCTAGTAGTATAGTAGAGTTTTGAAAGTCTTGATAGGATAACTGGAGATGGAAACGATAATAGTTGTGAAGTTGATGGTGTACCTATTTATAGAAGATAAAAATAGTTGTATGTAATTTGAATCGTACACTTGGCTAAAATAGAAAGAAAGACTGTAGTGATTTTTTTAGATGTATATCTCGCTTAAAAATTGCAGAGATTTTTCTAAATAATATCTAAATAGAAATATCTAGATGTATATGAAGTGTATCTAATAAAGTTGAAAATTATCTTCTTGAATCTATCATTATATATAGTATTTTATTTTTAAATTGTAGTGATCGATGAAGTAAATATTAAAATAATACTGGTGAAATTAATCATAGAAAATGTGTTAACATATTATTTTTATGTTTGAGATATAATTGAAATAGAAGATAAAAATGATTTTTGTATTATTAGCACGTTAGAAAATGTAGTAAAAATAAAGATGAAAAAAAAACATTTCTCTGGATAGTACAATAAAGAAAAGGTAAATTAGAAATTAATATCATTTTGATCATGTCATAAGTCATTTACTCATACTAGCACATGGACATTTATCAAAACTAACCTTATAAACATTTAACGAGAATGTAGGAAATATTCATTGAAAGCAATATCGACTGCAATTTTTCATCTGTATCTACCCATCATGTTCGACGAAACTGATTATATTGGATGTCTTAAAATGAAGCATTCAATTTATTTCAGTAGAAAGACTCCACAATTAGACCTGAAACAACATAGTATTAGATTATATTAGTAATGTTAGTATGAGATTTAATACTATAATTGAGATGGAAAAGAAAACTTGTTTTCATTGAAAAATGATACACGCATATATACAAAAGATATGAAACTATCTAAGGAAACTATACAATTTAGAAAATTTTAATTAAGCCTATAATTAAGTTAATTTGTATAACACTCCCCCTTAAGTTGGAGCATAGATATTAATCATGCCCAACTTATTACAAAGATAATCAACACGAACCCCATTTAGAGCTTTTGTAAAAATATCCCTTAATTGTTCTACAGTTTTCACATACCCTCTAGATATCAAACCTTGCTAAATTTTCTCCCGAACAAATTGACAATCAATTTTAATGTGCTTAGTTTGCTCATGAAACACAGGATTGGATGCAATATGAAGGGCAGCTTGGTTATCACACCCCACTTTTGCTGGAACTGCAGTTTTGAGACCTATTTCTGTCAAGAGCTGATATATCCACATTATCTCACACACAGACTGTGTCATAGCCCTATATTCTGACTCTACACTCAATTGTGACACAACGTTCTGCTTCTTACTCTTCCTTGAGACCAAATTTCCTCCAACGAAAACGCAATAACCTAATGTGGACCTTCTATCGATTTTGAAACCTACCCAATCTGCATCTGAAAAACATTCAATATGAGTGTGCCCATGATTTGAATACAAGATACCACGTCCGAGTGCTCCTTTCAAATAACACAAAATCTGTTCTAACGCTGCTTAGTGATGAACTGTTGGAGATGACAGAAATGACTAACAACACTTAAAAAATATGCAATATATGGACGAGTCACTGTAAGATAATTAAGCTTTCCAACCAATCTTCTATATCTCTCAGGATCTTCAATTAGTTCTCCATCTCCTGTAAGGTGCATGTTTGGAGTCATTGGAACACTACAAGGCTTTGCTCCCAATTTTTCCGTCTCAGTTAACAAGTCAATGACATATTTTCTCTGAAATAAAAATATACATTTTTTACTTCTTGTGACTTTAACACCCAAGAAATACTTTAGCATCCCTAAGTCTTTTGTGTGAAACTGAGTATGAAGAAAAGTCTTAAGAGATGAGATTCCCGTAGCATCACTTCTAGTAATGACAATGTCATCCACGTACCTAACTAAAAGAATGATACTAGCTTTCGATTGTTTGTAGAACATAGAATGGTCGGACTTGCTTTTCATCATACCAAACTTTTCAACAGCCTGACTAAATTTTCCAAGCCAAGCACGGGGACTTTATTTTAAACCATACAGAGATTTTCAAAGGCGACAAACTCACCCAGACTCCTCCTGAGCAACAAAACCAGGAGGTTGCTCCATATACACCTCATCCTGAAGATCACCATGAAGAAAAGCATTCTTGATATCAAGTTGATGCAAATGTCAATGATGAATAGCTACCATAGAAATAAACAACCGAACATATGTCAGTTTAGCGACAGGAGAAAAAGTATCAGAATAGTCTACTCCATAGGTTTGAGCATATCCCTTAGCGACAAGACGGGCTTTCAATTGAGCAACCGACCCATCTGGGTTTACCTTAACTGTGAACACCCACTTGCATCCTATAGCTCGTTTCCCTGAAGGTAAATCAACCAGGTCCCAAGTACCATTGTCATCTAAAGCATTCATTTTTTCTATCATTGCATAATGCCAACCAGGATGAGATATGGCCTCATTAACAGTTTTAGGAATAGAAATAGAATCAAGAGATGCAATAAAGGAACAAGGGGATGACGACAAACAATGATAAGAAACAAAAGAAGAAATATGATAAGTACATCGGCGTTTACCTTTGCGTAACGCAATAGGAAGATCATCGATCGAGACTGGATCCGATAACGAAGAAGCAGGTATATGACATGAATCATGAGCTTTATGCCTGGAGTAAACGTGAATAATATGAGGCTGACGGGGAGCTAGTTTCGAGACAAATTCGGAGGATGTGATAGAATAGACTAACAAATCATCATCCTCCCCCTAACGTGCGGGAGGGAGAGAAAACGAAAAATATGGTGTGTTTTCCATGAAAGTAACATCAATTGAGACAAGATATTTGTTAAGACTAGGACAATAACATCAATAACCTTTCTGAAGACGAGAATAACCAAGGAAGACACACTTCAGAGACTTGGGATTAATTTTGTGAGATGCGGATGAACATCCCGAACAAAACAAGTGCTACCAAATATTCTAGGGTCAACAGGAAACAATGTCTTCTTAGGAAAAATGATTTTGTAAGGGACCTCACCACGAGGAACAGATGATGGCTTGCGATTAATTAGAAAACACGCGGTAGAAACTGCATTGGTCCAAAAGGATTTAGGAACATTCATTTGAAATAATAGGGCTCGTGTAATTTCAAAAAAGTGTATGTTCTTACGTTCTGCCACTCCATTTTGAGATAGAGTATCAACACAATAAGTTTCATGAAGCATGCCATTTTGAACCATATAAGATTGAAATAAAGTAGATGTATATTCCTTGGCATTATCGCTTCGCAAAGTACGGATCAAAATATTAAATTGAGTTTTAATCTCAGTACAAAATACACAAAAAAGAGAAAACAACTCAGAACGACTTCTCATTAAATATAACCAAGTGACACGAGAATAATCATCCACAAAAGTAACAAAATACTTAAATCCAGATTTAGACAAAATAGGGCACGGACCCCAAACATCAGAATGAACTAATTCGAAAGAAACACTAGCACGTTTATTGACTCCAGGACTCGAACTAAGACGATAGTGTTTTGCAAATTGACACGACTCACAATCTAATGAAGACACCTTACTAAACTGTGGACTAACCTTCTTGAGCAAAGGAAGAGATGGATGACCTAATCTACAATGTGCTTCGAATGGAGACATTACACTAGAGTAAGCAACAGACTTAGGTATTGATGTGTCAAGAATGTAGAGGCCTCCAGACTTATGCCATTTACCAATAATCTTCTTCGTCATAAAATCTTGAAATAAGCAACGATCAGGAAAAAATGAGATGCAACAGTTGAGATTACGAGTAAGCTGGCTTACAGAGATCAAATTAAAGGATAAATTAAGTAAATGTAAAACAGACGATAGAGGAAGTAGAGGGATATGAGTAATCGTGTCAGACCCAAGAATACAAGGTGGTGACCCATCGACTAGAGTAATGGTAGAAGTGGAAGTATGGGACCGAAAAGTAGAAAATAGACCCGAAGTACCTGTCTATGATCTGTGGCACCAGAATCAATAACCCATTTGGAGGATGAGGAAAGAAGGCACGCATTTGGTTTACCTGAATCAGCAATAGCAGTGAAAGAATGAGATGAGTACTTTAGTGATTCTTAATACTGTGAGAACTTGGCAAATTCATCTACAGAGATAAGAACTGATTTCTCATAATTATCATTAGTGGATGCAACATGTGCCGAGTGAGCTTTCTGATTCATGTACTGAAGCTTTCTACAATCACGTTTCGTATGTCCTGGCTTGTGAAAATAATGGCACACAATTCCTCCAAAACAATGTGGCCGAGTTTCAAGCCTTTGTGAGCCTCCTCCTTTGTTTCTACTCTGATTCATTGATCGTCCAGACCCATAATTATTATTTCGACTTACCAAAGCACCATTTAGTTGGACCGGCGGAGTACCTTCTGTGCGGAGTACTCAACTAAATACTTCATGTAAGGAGGATATCTCAGAACCAGAAAAAACATGTGACTTAATAGTCTCAAAGTCAGAGGGAAGGCCAGCAAGGAAACTCATTATGGCCATTTACTCTCGTTGGCGTTGCTGAACCTTCACATCAAGGCTAAAGGGCAATAACATATTAAGCTCCTCATAAGTCTTCTTAAATGCCACAAAATAATTTGTAAGGGATTAATCTTGTTTTTCTGCACGGTAAAATGTTTTGCACACCTCATACATACGAGAAATGTTCCATTTACCAGAATACAAGAAATTCAAATAATTCATCAACGATTTAACAAATTCACAGTGATTGATCAAGCCAATTACCTCACTATTAATAGAGTTCCGAATTTGCAGGAATAAGCGAGCATCCTCTCTAAGTCAAGTCCACTTTGAATCATCTGTAGGAGGATCGTCAGTCAAGTGAGTATCTTTATCGATACTCCGTAGATAAAGGCGAACGGTTTTGCTCCAATCCAAATCATTCAAGTCATTCAGCTTATGGTCCGTAATTGTAGACATCAACGGAATCACATCAGACACGGCCACAGATTTCTTTTCCTCCAAATTGTCAAATATCAACCAAAGAACGAGCACAAATACACAACAAAGTCAGAATAGTTGACAAATCCAAACCTGTCCTACAAAAATAGATCACGCACCGAGCCAAATAATTAGGTGTTGACCCAAGCAGGTAGTAAAACGTGTTGTGAACATCGAGACGAGCAAAACGGCCTGAAAATAACTAAATTTCGGGCAAGTGGTGGTCGGAGCAGATTCTTGAGACGGCGGTGAGACCTAAAAGCGGCCAGAAGTTGGAGAAATCAAGAAACCCTAGCCGCGTAGTTCACGGATCTGGAATTTTTTCTTCCAAAAATTTCAGCAAGGCTCTGATACCATGTAATTGAGATGGAAAAGAAAACTTGTTTTCATTGAAAGAATGACACACACACACGCATATATATATATATATATATATATATATACACACACACACACAAAAGATAGGAAACTTTAATTAAGCATATAATTAAGCTAATTTGTATAACAAATACCACAGTAATTAGTATGTTAAATGCTTACCTACTGTTTCTGCAAGCAAGACAAGGTATAATATGCATCTCCATTTTTTTGTTTTTATATTTTCTTGACTTTCGTCTACCAGAAGACATCAATAACCCTTGAATTAAATTGAATGTTGCTTTTGCATGTAGTTTTATTTCGTCCGGCATGTGATTGTTGTGGCAAAAATCATATATTTGAAATTTCCATTCACGTATATCCACAAGATAAAGATACCAATTGTTGACCGGCACTGAACATGGAATTAGTAGATAATTACATTTTATCCGTGGAATTCCAACCACCGGTAAAATACCATTTACGTATTGTTGGAACACAACAAAGTTCGGTGGATTCCCACTTTCAATTCCTTGTTTCACACTTTCTTGTCATATCATAAAACGAGCACATTCATCTTCAAATGAAAAATCTAGAATTGCATACTCTTTAGAGACACGAGGGGATCCATTACGAATGAGTCGTCTCAACAACATTAACTATGTGTTAATGATCTAACGAAATAGATAGAGTAAATTAGATATGTTAACTATGGACTGTAATTATTATTATTTTTCATAAATTTAACTAACCGCGACATTGAGATTTTCAGTTGTATCTTGTATAGCCTTTAACGTATCTCGTCTGTACTTGTTCCCACTTCCATCGTCCCAAAAATGACTGCACAACAAAATTTGAATTAATTTGAATAAAATGGAATGAGAATTGTAATATGTGAACTAATAAAGTAGAAATGGATTTCTTACCCAGATGGATTCTTCTCTACCCAATCTCTAATAATTATGTATCTATCCATACGAAAGTCTTCTAAAGGATATTTGGATGACGATGAAGATTGACTGTGTTCCCTTTTATTTGTTTGTCTGTGGTTACATCATGAACTTGTTGAGAGGTTGAATGATGCATGGGTTGGTCACCATGAATTGGGATCTTATGGATATGAATATCTTGTTGTAGAGAGCTTATAATAACTTCCATATTGGATTTCCAAATAGACAATTGATCCAACACGTTCTTATTTTGTTCATCAATATAAAATTTGATTAAATCTATGCTGGTATCTACATAGGATCGCTTGGATCGGATGTCTTCATGGTGATCATGTTGCCATTGTTGCTGTTGTTCAATTAGTTGTCTTTGGTTGTTAAGAATTGTTTGGTATCTAGCTTCGTGCTTTCCTGATTCTTCAACCATGTGTGTCTTTAAATTATCGTACAAAGTAGACACTTCCGATACTAAATGTTGCCTATAGATGCTAAATAGTTCATCCATGTGTTGTTCTTTAGTAACATAACCAGAGCGAGAAGAAGAAGACCCTGGCTCAAATTCAAACGAAGTACTTGGAACATGTGTTTGATGCTCATGCGTGGTATTAGGTGGGATTTCTGTTGCTACATTGTGGAATTCCCCACTCATAATAGCATTTAATACATGTTGTTGATTATCTGGTGGCAGCGAGAGTGTTGTGTACCACAGTATTTCTAATTCCTCTTCTGTAGGCGTTAACACTACAACTACTTGAATAGTAACGAGAATGAAAGATTGGAATTATATACTATAATTTTTTAAAACAAACAATTTAATAAATAAATATTATTAAACAATTAAATGTATATTGGATTGTGAAATACCTCTTCAGTGGTCAAAGAAGTCAAAAATTCTCTCACTATTTTTTCAGTTAAGAATTTGTTTGGTTTCCATCTATACATTTTTGGACATTGTAATGTTTTGTATCGACGACGGCCAAATTGTTGTCCAATATTTGGGAATGCTTCATATATCCAACACTGCAAGATTATTGAAAATAAATATTATATTTAAAAAATTTATTCCTTAGATAAACCAGAACTTAAATATATAAATAAAATACCTGAAATGCAAGCGAAAATCCATGTACTGAATATTTACGGTCTGTTTGTTGGTTTTGTTGTATTCTTTGCGATCGTTTTTGCAATGAGTTCAACCGAACAAAATATGATATACGGTCCCATGGATAAATAAGAAATTCATCGAGGTGTTCAACCATACCCAATGTTGTGTAATCAATCTTCCCACTGGTTTTAAAACACACTCCACCAACATGACAAATCCTAGTTTAAATTTATCCTCAGCATTTTCACACATATGAAATGGTTCGGAAAGCATTACCATAGTAATTCTCCTCGCTCCGTTAAAATAAACATTTCTAAGTCGTTCGTCACTAGAGTCAGTTCAGTAGACACTTCATGACAGGGTAATCCAATGATACGACAGAATTCTTGCATACCGAATCTGGCAAAATGATCACCTAATCTTACCCATATTTCATTTATTTTTCCAGAATCAATAATCCTCAGTTTAAATTCGTGTATCAATCTGCTACATAACTATTGTTGTTCCGCTCTATAGATAGTTCCATAAATAAATCCATTAAAATTGTTGCACAATACTAAAGCTTGTTTATCTTCATCAATAAGTTGCATGAAATCTGTAATATACCGATAGATTGGAAGTTGAGTGATGGTAGCAGAAAACCATTCACTTGGGAACAGAATATATTCAATAGACATCTGCACATGTTAATAAATTCCATATAAATAAATTCCATATAATTGTAAATTGATATATAAATATATAAATTGTATATTAAATATAACCTGTAAAAAATCAGTCTCCGCACACGGAGGCTTCTTCCTCTTCGCGTGTAGAGGCTTTGTACCTTCGCACGCGGAGGCTTTGTTCCTCGAGGTGCGGAGGTTACTCCAGATCTGCTACAAAATTCGCAGATCTATGGATCTGCGGAGTCTTGCCTCCGATTTAATTTAAAATACATACCTTGTTTTGGTGATGTGGAAAACTCTGTGATTGGAGAATTATTGTTCGCAAAAGGAAGCCGAAAGAGTGAAAGATGTTAATATGCAATTTGTTCGAATTGTTTAGGTAATATAATGTAAATAAGTAATTTAACTAATATTCATTAAATATGAATTGTTTAGCTAATATAATGTGCACTTACATTTGATGTCATATATATATAAATCGGAAAAGCAGTATATTTTAAATTATGTATAGAGGTAATATAGTATATATTAGAATGGTAGATGATAATGGGTTTTTTTTTTTTTTTTTAATATCTAAATAAGTAAGTTTAATTTTGTATTTAGAATGAACATAATGAATATTATATTTTGGCAACGTGAAATTGGGTAGGCAGATAGTGAATTGGGTAGAAATTATTTTTTAACATTAAAAGAATTTTAATGATTGTGTTTTTAATTTAATTAAGTAAAGAATTAAAAACAAAACATAAATACAAAGTAAGTGAAAGAATGAGCCTTGAACATTATCTATTAATATAGGAAATAGGAAGATATATATATAATACGAGCGGTTGTATTTTGATGTTAAATCAAAAGTATTTATGGTATCCTATTGATCAAAAAAATACGAGTAGTATTTGTAAAATGTAAATTTCCATCATGTTTCTTTGTGCTTTTTTTAATTATTTCTTATGTAATGACCTATTTACCGCAAAATGTTTCGTATTGTGAACTTGAAGAATCCTCCTATCGTCATGACGATAATAACTGTAAAATGTACAGTCAAATATAGCAGGAAAATTGTATTTGATATAAATAACAAATATAGACAAGACATAGTTGTAAATGTGATAACAGTACTTGCTAGAATATTTATAGATGGTAAAAATTTAAATGATCTATTTAACATTGTATCTACTTGTGATTGTAATTTGAAGTATAATGTAGATCTAGGTTGGAAATGTAAAAAGTTTTCATCTTTGTACAATAAGACTTCAAAAAGACTACTTCGCTGTGAATGCCTTGCTGGTCTTCGAAGTATAGTCATGAAGAATATTATTTAAGTGATAGAGAAACTTGCAAAAATTTGAATAAAAAAAATTAAAATGGTAAATTAAAAATAAGAATAGTATTCTATGACTACCAATTATAATAATCAAAATATGTTCACAAAAAACTCAAGTTTATGAATGTATAAATGAAAGGATTTTCTTATAAACCACATTTTTAGTGCATTCATCATGTGCATTGTTTATGATTGAAGGTTTTTGTAAAACTTTTAAAGATGCACTTGTTTTTGTTCTTGATAGTGCTACATATAACTGACCACGACAAAAAATAGGTTCTGAAAGATATAAATCAACGAAATCAAGTGTTTGACCTTGAGTTTTATTTATTGTCATTGTAAAACATGATCTAATTGGAAATTGAGTTCTTTTAAAAGGAATTGAATTTCAATCACTTTTAAGTGGTATAAAAAGAGTCCTTGGTAAAAAAAAATAATTTTTCCTTGGTATTCCCTAGTCGTGATTTCAGCAAGAATTATATTTTTTTGAATTTTTTTACAAGTAAGACGTGTTCCATTACATAAACCTCCAGAAGGATTGATATTTCGTAATAACATTACAGGACAATTTACTTTAAGTTTTAATTCATGTGGTGGAATACCATTTGGTGTCAATGTATTTAAAAAATCTTCTTGTAAACTTTGTTCTGATGTCTCAATTGCTTCATCAAAACTATAATATGTGGAAATATCACCTGGAATTTGTTCAAGTAAAATGTTGTTAATATAGTCAACACATTCATTTGTTGGTGTTAGAATAATTCGATTTGCCATAAAATGTGAAATGTCAGAATAAGCGTTTATATTTGGGAAAACATGATGTATTAAAATTTTTAAAGATGTAATTTCATCCTCAAATATTAAAATTATACTATTAGGAAGCTTAATACATTTACAAGTATGTTCTTTCTCGTTTCCATCTCCAATTCTGATTAAGTATTCACAAAATGTAGGATCTAACTTTACTCTCATATTTTAAATCAATAATAAATGTATATATGAAGGCCACAAATGTGAAAAAAATAAGGTAGCTTTCATTATATCTTCTTTTTTCCTTTCGGTACGACGGGTAAAACCTGACGGAAATCTCCTCCAAAAACTATTACTTTCCGACCAAATATATGCATCCTCCGTCGCTGCGAGCAAAACCAGTCCCCTTCTCCAGTGAAACACGACATGTGGCAACGATAATGAAGAGGAAAAAAAATTGCGCTTGAAATGAAGGAAATGAGTTAGGGTTTCAAAAGGGGACTGAAGTCACGAGATAGAAAGAGACCGTAGATGAAGGAAATGGGTGAAATGAGTTAGGGTTTCAAAAGGGGACTCGCGAGACAGAGAGAGATGGAGTGAGATTTTAACGGGCCCAACCCTATTTCTTTTAAACTGACCCAACCCATGAGTGAGGAATTTAATAATGTTAATAAGGGTATTTTGGTCTAAATTATTGCAAAATGGACATTGAAAATTTTTAGGACATTTTTGCAAATGGCCATGTGAAAGTAGACATTTATTGTAATTTCCACTAAAACATTTGATACGTAAATCAAAATTTTTTTACCTACTTTTTAATCATATATTATCTAAAAAAATCATTATTATAAAATCCAATTTTCCAAAAAAATTCTTTTAAACGAGCATCAAACAGAAACTTACTATTCTTCACTACAAGTAATTTGCACCCATTTTCATAATTCACTATACTTTTTTTTAATAATACTACCTAACACAACGATGTTATAACGCTGTCATATATATTATTAAATGATAGATTCAATTAAATTAAATGTAGAGAAAATATAGCCCATTTAATTAATCCTAAACACATTCTAAATAGCATTACTCTTTTGTCTCAAACTAGTCAATTGTATCAACGTTAGTTTGTACATCAAATCTCTCCATAAACAAATCCAGCCCGTTTGAAAAGACAAATAATTGCTTCTAAAACTAAGAAGTTTCTTGGTTTAGTTTGGATAATTTTTTGAATACAATCTAGAAAAGTTCTTAAAGATCTGGTACAAAAAGTAGAAATTCTGCCCATAGACATTATAGGTTGAAATCACTGCCATCAGTTCCTAAGGCTCCATATTTAAGCGATATATCAAAGTTTAAGAGCTTTCGCATTGGTAAGTTCCCCTCAAAATTTTTAGGTCGTCTTTGGTAATTCATTTATAAAGTTGTGCATATTTTGGCCGGGCATGATGAAATAAATTAAGTAATATTTTTGCCAGCGTTTCGATTAATTTCAATGAATGCAGGCACGCTCTGAAGCACGTGAAAGAAGGGAGCTCTATAATCAACACTACATCAGTTCAAGCCTATGTGGCCTCATTTTTTTGGTCGGACTTTGCTTGGCTCGGCTCAAAAAAGCTCGAGCCGAGTCCGAGCTTTTTTTTTTTTTTTTTGGCTTGGGCTCGACTCGTTGACATAGCTAGATATACAATCATATACAAATATTCTTATTTACATCCTACTCATAACATGCGTGTATGCCAATTGTTCGAGCTTGCTGACCTAAGAATGAGGGGAATACGGCCTCGAGGCGTTGAACCTCGGGAGCCAAACCTACGATCCGTTAAACCTCGACTGGTGTGAACACCAGTTCAAGCAGTAATTCTGCCTGAGGACAAGGTCACCCCTCTTGGTTCTGCAACTCCAATGGACAGGGCTGCACAGCCTCATGAGATTGCATCATCTTATGTTTTCTTAGCTTCCCAAGATTCTTCCTATTACACCGTTCAAGTTCTTTACCCTAACGGTCTGTTATACTTTGTGTTCTCCTCAAGTATTATTTGAAAATGCGTGTCCGATTCTTAGTATTAGACTGTACTACACAATACAAAATTTCTTCTTTAACATTGTTTAATGTTGTCTAATTCAGCTTAGCAAGCTCGAGGAAGCATTGATAGTTCATTATGAAAACAATATTTGTCTTTGCAGGTGGGATGATAGTCAATGGATGACCATTACACAGCTTCTTGGGTGGGGTGGGGTGGGTGATTATAGACTTTCTGCTGGTATATGTAAATTTCTTCTTTAATTATGCATGATATTGTCCAGTCAAGTGTACAGATTAAAATTGAGCAGCAAGAAAAAAAGAGTTACTAGGTCGACGGAGACCACAGATGTGTCATTACAACAACAAATTTAATTGCAAATCCACAGCACCCCAAGGAAACAATTTTACAAACTGTGTTCTTCAAGAAAAATATATAATTAGATTTCTCTCAACCAAGCCATTTTAAGGGTTCTTATTCCTTGATATTTAATAAATATTTTATATTTGATAAACCCAAAAAGCCAAAGCCTTTACTTACATGGGATTCATGCTGAGATTTCTGCATTATCATTACTTCAAGAGTTCTTCAACCTGGTCCTAGTTATGAACATAAACTTCTTCAGCGCAATCATTAGGACCCATGTAGTCTTTGTGATCTTCTCCTTTATCATCAAAAGCAATGCTGAGCTAAGGACAGTCTTCAGGATTTGGGCTTGTAACCCTTTGACGAAGCCGAATGCGCCTTCTTTTTTCCAAATGGCACGAAGTGCCCCTGAAATTGTTTTCATGGAGTTCGTTTGAGCTTTGTCTTCCTCGTCCTCGTCTGACTCAGCTGACTGAATCATCACCTTACACCTGTCCATAGCAAAGATTTTAGCCTAATAGCAGTATGATAACTAATCAACATGAGTTTTCCTATGCACCAAGTCCTAAACCTTACTTAAACATACAAAGCACGTACATAGATTTTAGTGTTATCCCTCAACGAGAGACCTGCGTCTATTTTGTCGCTACTGGTCTTCACTATAAAAGAAGAAGAATTTAAAGAAGAAAATAAGGTGACCCAACACGGCTCACACACACTGCCCTCCTAATCTCTTCATACAGTAGAAATATTAGGTAGATCTGCAGTCGGGAACAACTGTACTGCATGATTAAGCTTCATGCAGTCCAAAAAGTTCGGCCTCTCTTTGAATGAAAGTCTTGAATGGCTGAGTAGAGTATGTGATCTGTTCTATTAGATAAAAGAAATAATGAGTAGATATTTACCTTATTGCTGGATAAGTTACACAGGTAGCAATGCATTTTGAGACTGCACCTAACAGAAAGGCAGAAAACGCAGAAAGAGCTGCTCGAAACGATACGTCATCTCTATTTTTGCTCATCTTCTCCTTCAATAATCTCTGCTTTAATTGATCAAACACTGTGTACTGCACGCCATTATAATGAGATATAAATGAGATACTGCATCATCGTCCAAATAATTAGTCCCAATTCATTTCGAAAAAGACAGCTTTTGTAGAGGAAGAAAAACCATCGACCTGAATGGAAGGATTTGCAGTAAGAAGAAGAGAAATGCCTAGACCATCAAATGCCTCGCTCCAAGTGTTCTCCGAGAGGGTTTTCCAAAGACCTTTGGATTTCCCAAAAGCACTTGTTTGCATTTTTGAAGATGCTGTATCCAGAGGCTGAATTAATAAAACCAAAATGAGAATACTAATAGAGAGTACTTAGGGTACATGGTTTAGACATATGACACCAATATGTCAACAGAATAGATATCAAAGTAGCAAGAGCAACCTAAGGACTAGGAAGATGCGCCATTTTCAAGAAATCCATGAATTGAGATCCTGACGAATATTTGTTGTCAAATCATGAAAACATTCATTTGCTATTTTACTTGGGGCCTTCAAAAAAATTCTCCTCTCTATTCTATTTTGATGTTTCCAATCATCAAGAAAATTGCGAAGTACTTTCTAAGCCATGTGACTATTCGAAGCCAAGGCAAGAACATAAACTGTACATGTGTCAAAGACCAGTAACATTATAGGCTGAGGTGGTGCTATTGTGTCTTCACAGTAAATGTGACTCTACAAGCTATAAGAGCTGTGCGGTTTTTTTCTTTCCATCAAGCACGACTCGTCAACATATTTACCAAATCACAGTGATTGCCCTATGTGGTGGTTTGGATAGTACATGGCCTCTACCTAATACTCAAAAGTATGCTCAACAAATTGGGTCAAGCACATTATTGTAAATGACAGCAGTATAAATAAAGGCTTGAGCTCGCTTTTCAATTTGAGCTGAGATTATTATAAATATCTTTGAATTTCAACTACCTGAACTAACAATTTCATGCACATAATATTGATTATGAAAAATCTCATAAACCCAATCATCTATTTATGAATACTGCCATTTTTCATGGTTAAAATCACATGAGCAATGCAAAGGACGACTTGCCTGTGTCAATATAACCATGCATGCACCAGAAGCAGCTGCAAGAATCAAGTTAGCTTTTGTTCCTATAGAATTAGATCCACTTTTCTTCAAGTAGAGTCTCTTGAAGAAGCTGTATCCATAGAAGTAGATAAATGATGAAATGAAAGACTGGAAGTTCTTCGTCCCTAGGCCCTGGTAAAGTGAAAGTACTTGACCTGTGGAAATTGCTTCCCACAGGACATCTGAGATTTTCCTGTGTACAAAACAAAGAGCAGTCGATTCAGCTTAGTACCTTCCGAAAAATTGATCTTTATCTTCATTAACATGATTCAAGGCTCAAACATGCTTTATTTAAACCCTTTCTAGCTTTATTGCCGGTAAAGATCATCAGAAATTTCAACAAAAGATCAATTTTTCAGTTCAAGCGCATGAGTCATGGATGACATTGGCTAGAGAAAACTAGAAAACACCAAGGGGTAACACACTGTGTGCCTGCCTATGAGCATTCGTGTGAAAAAGTCAAGGCACAAGGGTATCAAATTCGAAAACTGGAAAAGCATGAGACAGTTAAAGTCAACATTTTAAAGGACCTCAACTCAGACCTTCTAAAAAGCTCGTGTTTTTACCTTGTTGCTTCACATTCAATCTTAATCACACTTTCAGGGTTTAAAAAATCCCAACTGAAACCCACCTTAAGGCCTACCTCAAAGTGAGGCATCCATAAAATGCCTCAAATGCTGATTGTGAGGCAATTTTTAGAGCCATGCGCCTCAGTTGCGTGAGGCATAGCCTCGCAACCTTGCCTCAAGGCTTGTGGCCAACAAAACATAATGATTTTGATATATCCATCTTGAGAGTTGCCCATTGCCAACAAAAACATTAAAAAATTGTGTTTCCTATAGACCCATTCGGGAATAGTCCACATAACTAAAAGAATAGTTTCTTTGTAATTTATTTATTTATTTATTTTTTGCACACTTGAAATTGCTTAATTATAAATTTTGAAGATTGTTTATAATGTATTATAAACTTGATTTATTTTTATTTTTATTTTTATTTTTTTGAATTTTAATAATGTTTTGACATTTTTTGGTTTGCGATGAAGGCTCAGCCTCAAAATGACTTAAGGCTTACACCTCATTATCCAATTACGTCTTTTTAAACATTGACACTTCTATTTGTTTTATCTAATTTCCATGTTCCAAGATAAAGATTCTCTTTTCGAAGATGCACAGAAATTAGAACACAATGTGAAAGACTAAAACGGCATCTGTAACTTAAAAAACATCTAGTCCAGTTTCCACGGACAAAAAAAAACCCTAAAAACATCAAATCTTTCTCGTCCTATCCAATTCAATGGAGGACTTCTCAATTCCTATTATTTCCAGCATGCAATTCTAGGACTGTCGCCTGTAATCCGTGCAGGTGAATCTACACCCAGAGTGGACTAGAAAGAAATGAAATTTTAGAGGCAAAACCAAACTATACAACCTCACTACCAAGGATAATCGATATATTTTCTGATCATCCCTAATTTCACTTCCCTTCTACTCCCTTCTCTAAAGCCAATGGTTCAGAAACTACAGGTTTCTTTGGATCACCATGGCGTACTTCCACATATCTAGTACAACATAACACAAGCACACACACGCACAAGAATTACTACGCCCAAAACACATCAAATCCATATTGACAAGAAGATAGGCTGGTTCACTTGAAGAGATTCTTTTCTATGTTCAGACCGAATCATGTTGTACATGAGCAGGCTCCGTATAAGGAGATAATCAAGTTCATATCAAAAATCATATGTGGGACTCCAATTTCTCCTACTGAAGTATACAACATAAATAAAGTTTGAAGTGCTCCACCATTCTGATTTTCCTACTGCTACTCTTCAGGATACCCAAGCTTCAAATGCCATATCAGAAACTCGTAAACTAAGTATTTGCCCACTAAACCAAACAACACAAACGTTGCTACTACAGATAATTTAATTTTTTTTTTTCATAAATTCATCAAGCATCAAAGTATGTCCAAAAGATAATAACTTTTCAGTTATCCGGTTTCCTCAGAATCCTAAAAGGCGATAACAACAAACACCCCGATTAAATTGACAATTCAAAATTCAACAAAGCCACCAAATTCACAAATATTTTTCTAAATTTTGGATGATAACCGAGAATTCAAGAAATAGAAAATTACAAGTGTAATGGGGCCAACCAACCAAGATTATTGGAAAATATCTAGTGAAAAACAAGAAAAAGAATACCTGTATTTTTGGTAATTGTGAGAACGATTTTCAGCTTGGTACTTTGTCTTGCAAGTATCGAGAGGATACAATATGGTGGTGCTCACGAGTGCTCCAACTGCACCCGACGTTGCTTCAACTAAAGAATCCATATCAAAAAATACAACTAAAAATTCCCAAAAATTAGTATACTATAGAGTACCAAAAATTAGTTTTTTCTTTGGCGTAGATTCGGAGGTGGGGTGTTGAAGGTGGGGTACTTTTTAAAATACCTTTGTCAAAGCAACCATTTTAGAATTTGCCCCTTTTTTTTAACCATTCACCACAATAGCTGTTTTGAGGTGGAATGACAAAAGTACCCCTAAAATAATATACAATTACAATTATATGTTAATGTTTAAAGACAATAATACCCTTTTTTAAGTTATATAAAAGGCCAAACACTTCCCACTTAAAATTTTAAAATCAAATTACTTTCTTTATCGATTTATTCCAACACAGATAAAAACAGTTTCATTTTTCATCTGTTTCAAACTTGAAAACAGACAAATTTATCAAACGATCAACAAGTAAATATTATTCACAGCCATCAGCGAAATCGGTAAGTATATTTACGTATTTTTAATTGGGTTTCGATGAAATTATAATGTACATTTTATTAATTTTTAAATCTTTTTTCTATGTATATGAAAAATTTATGTTCTTAAATGGAACTATATAATTTTTTTAATAAAAACGAGCAAAAAATTTCACTTGTGTATGAGATTTTTCAGACAAATTTTATGATATACAGAGAAATCGCACTCTCGGACTTGCGGGCCCGGACGTGCGGGCGTGCGGGTCCGGACTTCCGGACGTGCGGGCACGGACGTCCGGGAGTCCGGGCCCGCACTCCCGGACTTCCGGGCCCGCACGCCCGGACTTTGCGGACCCCCGGGCGTCCGGGCCTGCACTCCCGGACGTGCGGGCGTGCGGGCCCGCACGTCCGGACGTCCGGGTTGAAAAATTTTCGTTTATTTTTTTTTTTTAACAAAATATTTTGTCTGATGCAGCAAATATGGCAGTTGCAGTCCCAGTTCTTCACTTTAGTGAATTTGAAGAGGATGTAAATGGTCAATGGGAATGGAAATGGACAAGTGAAATACATGGCACAATTCCGATTTTAATAACATCAAGTACGTCGTATGCAGAAATGTACAGTGATATACAGAATATGCTCAATGTCGATCCCGCCCAATACGATATGGAATTGGGATTTCTATGGAACAACGAACATTCATCAATTCCAGTTCCACCTGTAAAAGTTACATCTGAACATTGCATGAAGGCTCTATTTGCATTGAACCAATTTCCCATGACTACTCCTCTCTGCGTAAATTTAGTGGAAAAGAATGTCCCTGGCGGTGAACATGAAGAGCTCGATGGAGGGGATCGTAATGTGAATGAGTTTTGGAACACAGTGGAGATAGCTCGTGAGGATGATGTGGTTATTCCCGATACAGTGGTTCCTCACCTCACCAATACGCACAGGATTCCCTCAATGGTTCATTCCAACGAGAATGAAAATGAATTTACGAATGAGGACTTGATTGCTTTATCCAATCGAAGACATGGGTCGAGTTCACATGATGGGATCAGTACACGTACTTCTAATTGTTCCCGTACAGTTCCAGATGATGAAGATGTATATGTCGAGCAACTGTTTGAAACAAAAAAACATTTGCAGGAAGCAGTGCATCGGATTGCTTTAAGAAACAATTTTGAGTTTAAAGTTAAAAAATCGGACAAGTCAACGTACACAATTGTCTGCATTGACGACGGTTGTCACTGGCGTTTGCGAGCGACAAAAATGGACACGAATGAGTGCTTTGTAATTCGTAAGTATGCACGGGAACATACTTGCAAAGTAGGTATTCGTCGAAATGATCACAGGCAAGCCCGGACATGGTTCATTGGTCGACAAATAAAGGACAAGTTTCAGGACCCACGAACAATCTACAGACCTTCGGACATCATCAATGACTTCCGACGAGATTACGGGGTGGTTATGAGCTATCAGAAAGCCTGGAAGGCCAAAGACTGCGCATTGGAGGATTTAATGGGTTCGGCCGAGGAAAGTTACGCTAAATTGGCCAGATATTGCCATAACATGGAGAAAACTAATCCTGGATCAGCATTTTATATTGATACGGAGGATGGGAATCGCTTCAAGTATTTCTTCATGACCCTTGGACAGTGCATTCGAGGATTTCGTACGGCAATGCGACCCGTAATTCTAGTCGACGGTACAACCCTGAAGGCTAGATACGAAGAGGTAAGTTGATTATTGCTACATGTCAAGATCCCAACATCCAAATTTACCCTCTTGCGTTCGGTATAGTCGATGGAGAGAATGATTTAACGATGCGTTGGTTCTTTACGAAGTTGAAGGAAGTAATTGGAGACGTCGAGAACCTTGCATTTGTAACTGACCGGGGGCAATCAATAATAAATGGTATCACGGTTATTGTATGTACCATATACAGGGCATTTGTAATCGCTTCAAGTCTTTCCCGAGGCACATCACAGTTATTGTATGTACCATATACAGGGCAACCTTAAGACGAAGTTTCGGGGCAGTGTCATCGTTCCATTATTTAGGAGAGCTGCATAGGCATACAGTTTTGAAGAGTTTGAAAAGTTCATGGTCGAAATAGAGTGTAAATCACATGCTGCGTGGGTTTATCTAACAGAGATGGGGATCGAACATTGGGCTCGATCACACTTTCCAGGACGTCGATACAACATGATGACGTCGAACAATGTTAGTCGCTCAATGCGCTATTCAAGAAGGATCGAGAGTTATCAATTCTCGCAATGATTGAGCAAATTCGTAACAAGCTGCAGCAGTGGTTTCATGACCGACGTGAGGAATCCCAAAATTGCACAAGTGTGCTCACTCCGGCTCAGGAAGATAAGATATTCAAAACTCTAGAGGTTGCGAGGAAGGTATTGGTGGAACCACTAGATCAGTTTCGCTTCTCCGTGAGATGTGGCAGTAATATCGGATTCATCGTGGACTTGAATGATAACACATGCACATGTAGAAAGTTTCAGTTGGAGAGTTTTCCGTGTATGCATGCGGTGGCAGTGGCTATGCATAGGGGATTTCCTCCGCACACCTTATGCAGTCATTATTACATGACTGATTATTGGAGATCGGCATATGCTGAAACGATATTTCCTCTACCAAATGAAGGTGAGTGGGAAGTTCCCGACCACATTCTTCCACTTAATAATTTGTTGCCACCCATAGTGGGACCACGTGCTCCGGGACGTAGACGGACGTCAAGAATACCATCAACTGGAGAATTTCCTCGACCTCGTAAGTGCGGCAGGTGCGGTGCAACAGGGCATACTCGTCAATTTTGTACAAGTCAGATTCCTCTACATAACAATTCAACGGATGTGTAATATTATGTAATAATTTGATTTTTATAACGAAGTAATATATATTTTTTTATTTATTGTCATTAAATAATCAACATAATTAATTGAATATTAAATTATATATAGACGTGTTAATTCATGTAATATTTAAATTAAGAATTAACGATAACAATATTTACATTTTTTACAATAAAAGAATAATGTCAACAGCACTAAGGATCACATCTGGATTCATACAAATCGCAAGCTAACTTCAACCTGCACATGTCTATCAAAGGTTGATTTATTGGACTAATGTTGCGATCAATACTCAAAAACTCTATGTACTTTATTGCGAATATACCACAATCGCCCCTGCAAGCAAATATAATATATTAGTTCGATAACATATAATAACTAAAAATTAAATATTCAAAATAAAAAATTGTAAATTCTTACGATACTACTTGTCTCTCCGTCGTCGTGTTCCGTTGAATGACTAATCTGTCATTTACTTGAATATTCGCTTGTCTAGCCATCATAGGAATAATCACGCTCATCGGCTCTAGTATACGCTGCAGTTGGTCTTGGGTCAAACATCCATGGTCGGAGTCGTACACATATATAGTCGAATCCGCGAATACAATCTCAACTGCGAAACAGTGTGAGTTCGCGATCATTGGAACGTACATATGTGTACAATCCGTCCACGGCTTCCCATTTGTCGGCTCCAGCCCAATGACCCACTCCATCATATAGTCGGGCACCACATATCCATTTCCATTGAGTATGAGTGTGCCGTACTCAATATCAATGGCACGTGCGAAAGTGCAGCTAAGGATGACTCGACCAGGAATGTCAAAAGATTTAGGGTATCTCCGAGCTCGATCCCGCAACAATTCCATAATCATGTCGATGTGCTAACAAATAAGAATGAGAACGCAAATAATTAAGTAAAACAACAAATAATTAAACGATACAACAAATAAGAACGAGAATGCACTTACATCATCGGCGAGCCAAGCACACTAGTCAAAACATCATCGAACCACTTCTTCGCGTTCGATATCATCCTCGACCCCACCCTATGGATGTCCCTAAAAAAATGAAAAAGTGAAGTGTTACACTAAATATTCATAGATGATCTCGCATGTACTTTAGGCAAATCATTAAATACTTACTCATGCTTAAGTTTATTGAACCAATCATGAAACGCTTTCTTCCGAACTCGGTTGACCTCGCGGAAGAGATTGGGGTATGTCCCGTCCAAGAACGGCCGCCTCTTAGCCTCGGCCGTGAAAGGGGAAACGATGTATTGTGACGGCAATCTCGGTCTCTTACCAACCACCAGCGGTGTCATGTCAACAGCACGCTTCGTACCCTTCCTCACCTCCACAACCTCATCCATCGCAACCTCATCTGGTACCCCCCTCTCCGGAGTCCCCTGCGACACCAAAACTATGTCATCCGGTACCCCTCTCTCCACCACAACCTCATCCACCGCAACCTCATCTGGTACCCCCCTCTCCACCTCAACCTCCTCCGGTACTCCCCTCTCCACCTCCGTCGGTACCCTGTCAATCATCTCCTCCGACAGTCTCCTCTCCGCCTCCTCCGGTACCCCCCCATCCGCCTCCTCCGGTGCCCCCCCCATCCACCTCCTCCGGTGCCCTCCCATCCGCCTCATCCGCCTCCTCCGGTACCCCCTCAAAAAATGAGTCTATGTCTCCGCCCCACGGCCCAGTCCATCCATCTCCACCGTCACCCCCTCCATCCCGATGATTGTGATTCCCTCGCAGGGATGCTACGTCACCCCGTAACTCAGACCGAAAGTCCCCTATCTCGTTTTGCAGATCTACCACATGGCTACGTAGGGCTCCAACATCATTATAAACATCGTCGATATGTCCTCTGAGCTCTCGTCGCATCTCGCCCATCTCCTCCGACAGTCTGGCATACTTAGCGTCGACCTGCCGTCCCAACTCGCGTCGCATTGCGCCCATTTGACCCGCTATAAACTCGGTAAGGCGGCCATATAGATCATCTGACGGCGGCGGCGACCTCGGTGCCGGCGGTGGGGGTGAGGACCTCGGCGGCGGCGACCTCGGTGATACCGGACGGCACCCCTGAAACAATGAACAATCTGAATTATTAATGTAATTAAAAATTCAACACGATAATCAACATATTACATTCAATAAACATACCATATCCCGATCAACGATGGACTCGGGCATATGATCATCTGATGCGGCCGAGATAGAAAAGCAACGCATGTAACTCTGACCTTCCTCCTCTATTGACGGGGTCAACTCAGTGAGGACTTCAACCTAACATATTGACGTTTTACTGAGTTAATGACTGCCCACGTACAATATAAATCGAAAAAATGTATAATATGTACCTCAGGATCGTCGAGGAAAGCTGATATTTGTTTACCAAGTGGCCTGCCATGTGCTCGCCATTGATAAATCCGAGGGCAGCATGTCTCCACTCTCTTAGCATACTGGTCAACCAATATGGGGACAGTCTCGTACATCCATACCTGCAACATTTACAATTATCATATATATAATTTAATAACAAAAATAGATAATTTATTGTGTTCAACATTTACCTGTAATGCCAACGGCAGGCCATATGCATCATACTTGCGCTCGGGTCTACCCCCCTTAGGCATCGAATACTCCCTTCTGAAGTGTCGTAAGGTATTCGCGAAACATCGCTGCCCCCAAGGATAGCTGTTGAAGGCATCAATGTCATCAATAATCTCCAAATGAAAAAAGTCGATCGACGTCTTCTTGTGATGACACCTGAGTACGCTCTCGACGATAAGCACCATACCCAGCTTCAACCTGTCAGACATATCCTCGCATGCCCTGACTGCATCTATCAATTGCCCAGGAGTGACCGCAGCCTGCCCGTGAAAATATTCATTCAATAGCCTATTGTTCCTCGGAATACGGGCCCGTGCTGAATCTTCGCCAGTACACATCAATCCGGTGATCATGGCAAACTCAAATATAGAAAATCTAACCACCTTGTCCCCAAGATTGAAATGAAGGGCATCTCCATCAACCGGCTTGAGCAGCCGACATAGCAACGCATCGAGTATCTGCCCAGAAAACTGTACGTCGCGCAATTTTGTGGTGATTTGTTATTTAGGTTAGAATTTTATTTGAGGACAAAACAAATGCTTAAGTTTGGGGGTATTTGGTAAATGTATTTTTTACCTATTTAGGCTCCCAAAATAACGGACATTTTGGGCGTTCTTCTAATGAGATTATAACCTAATTTATGATATAATATGACGTATAAGGTGAAACTCGATGGAGATGAAGAATGGAGAAAAGATACAAAAATATGGCGAAAAGAGGCAAGATCCAAAGTGTTGGGACTAAAGTACAAATACTCAAAGTTGTGTCGGACCCCACAATGAAGATTTGAGAATGTAAGAGGTCAAATTGATGCAACTAAAGATCAAAGGGAGTGAAAACAAATCAATTTTCAAGCGTTAAAGGATGTCCAAAGTTTTAGTTGGAGATCGAGACCCATTTTTAGCCTAGTAAACGTTCGAATGGAAGAATAGCCTATTTCTATAAAGTTGTAGCCCTCGAGTTATCTTTCTAACGAATCTTGAATCACCTCAATAGGACATCGGGAAAAAAGTTATGACAAAAATACTGAAGCAGATGCAACTCAGCGCCCAAGCGCTATAAACTCGGCGCTCAAGCGCTATAAACTCAGCGCTCAAGCCCTGCATTCACCAACTAGAAAAAAATGAATTTTTAACAGATTTATCCAGCGCTCGAGCGCTATCCCGTAGTGCTCAAGCGCCGCGCGCAGCCACAGATCGATCCCGCCCAATACGATATGGAATTGGGATTTCTATGGAACAACGAACATTCATCAATTCCAGTTCCACCTGTAAAGGTTACATCTGAACATTGCATGAATGCTCTATTTGCATTGAACCAATTTCCCATGACTACTCCTCTCTGCGTAAATTTAGTGAAAAAGAATGTCCCCGATAGTGAACATGAAGAGCTCGATGGAGGGGATCGTAATGTGAATGATTTTTGGAACACAGTGGAGATAGCTCGTGAGGATGATGTGGTTATTCCCGATATAGTGGTTCCTCACCTCACCAATACGCAAGGATTCCCTTGATGGTTCATTCCAACGAGAATGAAAATGAATTTACGAATGAAGACTTGATTGCTTTATCCAATCGAAGACATGGGTCGAGTTCACAAGATGGGATCAGTACACGTACTTCTAATTGTTCCCGTACAGTTCCAGATGATGAAGATGTATATGTCGAGCAACTGTTCGAAACAAAAAAACATTTGCAGGAAGCTGTGCATCGGATTGCTTTAAGAAACAATTTTGAGTTTAAAGTTAAAAAATCGGACAAGTCAACGTACACAATTATATGCATTGACGACGGTTGTCACTGGTGTTTGCGAGCGACAAAAATGGACACGAATGAGTGCTTTGTAATTCGTAAGTATGCACGGGAACATACTTGCGAAGTGGGTATTCGTCGAAATGATCACAGGCAAGCCCGGGCATGGTTCATTGGTCGACAAATAAAGGACAAGTTTCAGGACCCACGAACAATCTACAAACCTTCGGACATCATCAATGACTTCCGACGAGATTATGGGGTGGTCATGAGCTATCAGAAAGCCTGGAAGGCCAAAGAATGCGCATTGGAGGACTTAATGGGTTCGGCCGAGGAAAGTTACGCTAAATTGGCCAGATATTGCCATAACATGGAGAAAACTAATCCTGGATCAGCATTTTATATTGATACGGAGTATGGGAATCGCTTCAAGTATTTCTTCATGGCCCTTGCACAGTGCATTCGAGGATTTCGTACGGCAATGCGACCCGTAATTCTAGTCGATGGTACAACCCTGAAGGCTAGATACGAAGGTAAGTTGATTATTGCTACTTGTCAAGATCCCAACATCCAAATTTACCCTCTTGCATTCGGTATAGTCGATGGAGAGAATGATTAGCGATGCGTTGGTTCTTTACGAAGTTGAAAGAAGTAATTGGAGACGTTGAGAACCTTGCATTTGTAACTGACCGGGGGCAGTCAATAATAAATGGTATCGCCGAAGTCTTTCCCGAGGCACATCACGGTTATTGTATGTACCATATACAGGGCAACCTTAAGACGAAGTTTTGGGGCAGTGGCATCGTTCCATTGTTTAGGAGAGCTGTAGAGGCATACAATTTTGAAGAGTTTGAAAAGTTCGTGGTCGAAATAGAGTGTAAATCACATGCTGCATGGGTTTATCTAAAACCCAAGAGGAAATCGTTTGAAAAAATTTACGAAAAAAAAACCCCCCCCAATTGGGGGGGCCCCCCCTTCCCCGATCCCCCAACCAACCCCCCCCCTTTTTATTTTTTTTTTTTTTCCTCCCCCCCCCCCCCAGGACGTCGATACAACATGATGACGTCGAACAATGTTGAGTCGCTCAATGCGCTATTCAAGAAGGATCGAGAGTTACCAATTCTCGTAATGATTGAGCAAATTCGTAACAAGCTGCAACAGTGGTTTCATGACCGATGTGAGGAATCCCAAAATTGCACAAGTGTGCTCACTCCAGCTCAGGAAGATAAGATTTTCAAAACTCTAGAGGTTGCGAGGAAGGTATTGGTGGAACCACTAGATCAGTTTCGCTTCTCCATGAGATGTGGCAGTAATATCGGGTTCATCGTGGACTTGAATGATAAACACATGCACATGTAGAAAATTTCAGTTGGAGAGTTTTCCGTGTATGCATGCGGTGGCAGTGGCTATGCATAGGGGATTTCCTCCGCACACCTTATGCAGTCATTATTACATGACTGATTATTGGAGATCGGCATATACTGAAACGATATTTCCTCTACCAAATGAAGGTGAGTGGGAAGTTCCCGACCACATTCTTCCACTTAATGATTTGTTGCCACCCATAGTGGGACCACGTGCTCTGGGACGTAGACGGACGTCTAGAATACCATCAACTGGAGAATTTCCTCGACCTCGTAAGTGCGGCAGGTGCGGTGCAACAGGGCATACTCGTCAATTTTGTACAAGTCAGATTCCTCTACATAACAATTCAACAGATGTATAATATTATGTAATAATTTGATTTTTATAACGAAGTAATATATTTTTGTTTTTATTTATTGTCATTAAATAATCAACATAATTAATTGAATATTAAATTATATATAGACGTGTTAATTCATGTAATATTTAAATTAAGAACTAATATATTTACATTTTTTACAATAAAAGAATAATGTCAACAGCACTAAGGATCACATCTGGATTCATACAAATCGCAAGCTAACTTCAACCTGCACATGTCTATCAAAGGTTGATTTATTGGACTAATGTTGCGATCAATGCTCAAAAACTCTAAGTACTTTATTGCGAATATACCACAATCGCCCCTGCAAGCAAATATAATATATTAGTTCGATAACATATAATAACTAAAAACTAAATTTTCAAAATAAAAAATTGTAAATTCTTACGATACTACTTGTCTCTCCGTCGTCGTGTTCCGTTGAATGGCTAATCTGTCATTTACTTGAATATTCGTTTGTCTAGACATCATGGGAATAATCACACTCAGCGGCTCTAGTATACGCTGCAGTTGGTCTTGGGTCAAACATCCATGGTCGGAGTCGTACACATATATAGTCGAATCCGCGAATACAATCTCAGCTGCGAAATAGTGTGAGTTCGCGATCATTGGAACGTACATATGTGTACAATCCGTCCACGGCTTCCCATTTGTCGGCTCCAGCCCAATGACCCACTCCATCATATAGTCGGGCACCACATATCCATTTCCATTGAGTATGAGTGTGCCGTACTCAATATCAATGGCAAGTGCGAAAGTGCAGCTAAGGATGACTCGACCAGGAATTGTCAAAAGATTTAGGGTATCTCCGAGTTCGATCCCGCAACAATTCCATAATCATGTCGATGTGCTAACAAATAAGAATGAGAACGCAAATAATTAAGTAAAACAACAAATAATTAAACGATACAACAAATAAGAACGAGAATGCACTTACATCATCGGCGAGCCAACACCACTAGTCAAAACATCATCGAACCACTTCTTCGCGTTCGATATCATCCTCGACCCCACCCTATGGATGTCCCTAAAAAAATGAAAAAGTGAAGTGTTACACAAATCATAGATGATCTCGCATGTACTTTAGGCAAATCATTAAATACTTACTCATGCTTAAGTTTATTGAACCAATCATGAAACGCTTTCTTCCGAACTCGGTCGACCTCGCGGAAGAGATTGGGGTATGTCCCGTCCAAGAACGGCCGCCTCTTAGCCTCGGCCGTGAAAGGGGAAACGATGTACTGTGACGGCAATCTCGGTCTCTTACCAACCACCAGCGGTGTCATGTCAACAGCACGCTTCGTACCCTTCCTCACCTCCACAACCTCATCCACCGCAACCTCATCTGGTACCCCCCTCTCCGGAGTCCCCTGCGACACCAAAACTATGTCATCCGGTACCCCTCTCTCCACCACAACCTCATCCACCGCAACCTCATCCGGTACCCCCCTCTCCACCTCAACCTCCTCCGGTACTCCCCTCTCCACCTCCGTCGGTACCCTGTCAATCATCTCCTCCGACAGTCTCCTCTCCGCCTCCTCCGGTACCCTCCCATCCGCCTCCTCCGGTGCCCCCCCCATCCGCCTCCTCCGGTGCCCCCCATCCGCCTCCTCCGGTGCCCCCCATCCGCCTCCTCCGGTGCCCCCCCATCCGCCTCATCCGCCTCCTCCGGTACCCCCTCAAAAAATGAGTCTATGTCTCCCCCCCACGGCCCAGTCCATCCACCTCCACCGTCACCCCCTCCATCCCGATGATTGTGATTCCCTCGCAGGGATGCTACGTCACCCCGTAACTCAGACCGAAAGTCCCCTATCTCGTTTTGCAGATCTACCACATGGCTACGTAGGGCTCCAACATCATTATAAACATCGTCGATATGTCCTCTGAGCTCTCGTCGCATCTCGCCCATCTCCTCCGACAGTCTGGCATACTTAGCGTCGACCTGCCGTCCCAACTCGCGTCGCATTGCGCCCATTTGACCCGCTATAAACTCGGTAAGGCGGCCATATAGATCATCTGACGGCGGCGGCGACCTCGGTGCCGACCTTGGCGGTGGGGGTGAGGACCTCGGTGCCGGGGGCGACCTCGGTACCGGCGGTGGGGGTGAGGACCTCGGCGGCGGCGACCTCGGTGATACCGGACGGCACCCCTGAAACAATGAACAATCTGAATTATTAATGTAATTAAAAATTCAACACGATAATCAACATATTATATTCAATAAACATACCATATCCCGATCAACGATGGACTCGGGCATATGATCATCTGATGCGGCCGAGATAGAAAAGCAACGCATGTAACTCTGACCTTCCTCCTCTATTGACGGGGTCAACTCAGTGAGGACTTCAACCTAACATATTGACGTTTTACTGAGTTAATGACTGCCCACGTACAATATAAATCGAAAAAATGTATAATATGTACCTCAGGATCGTCGAGGAAAGCTGATATTTGTTTACCAAGTGGCCTGCCATGTGCTCGCCATTGATAAATCCGAGGGCAGCACGTCTCCACTCTCTTAGCATACTGGTGAGCCAATATGGGGACAGTCTCGTACATCCATATCTGCAACATTTACAATTATCATATATATAATTTAATAACAAAAAATAGATAATTTATTGTGTTCAACATTTACCTGTAATGCCAACGGCAGGCCATATGCATCATACTTGCGCTCGGGTCTACCCCCTTAGGCATCGAATACTCCCTTCTGAAGTGTCGTAAGGTATCCGCAAAACATCGCTGCCCCCAAGGATAGCTGTTGAAGGCATCAATGTCATCAACAATCTCCAAATGAAAAAAGTCGATCGACGTCTTCTTGTGATGACACCTGAGTACGCTCTCGACGATAAGCACCATACCCAGCTTCAACCTGTCAGACATATCCTCGCATGCCCTGACTGCATCTATCAATTGCCCAGGAGTGACCGCCGCCTGCCCGTGAAAATATTCATTCAATAGCCTATTGTTCCTCGGAATACGGGCCCGTGCTGAATCTTCGCCAGTACACATCAATCCGGTGATCATGGCAAACTCAAATATAGAAAATCTAACCACCTTGCCCCCAAGATTGAAATGAAGGGCATCTCCATCAACCGGCTTGAGCAGCCGACATAGCAACGCATCGAGTATCTGCCCAGAAAACTGTACGTCGCGCAATGAATACAATGGCCATAAGCAGGACCGCCTCAATATATCCGCATGCTCTTCGTCGAGCAAATCTAATACCACTGTAAAAATAGCAAAGTTACAGTTCGCTGTAACTTTGCTAGACATCTGTCTCACCACATCGTCCAAGTGGTAATTCATCCTACAAAATTTCAAACGTTAGCATCATGTACAAGATATAATAGACAAAATATATTATGAGAAAATTAAACTATATTCACTACTATCCGCAATAATCAGTTGAGTATCAAACTATTTTTTATTTTAATCGTCAATTGAATATTTTATTAATTTTTATACAATATTTAATTATAATTAATAGAATAGCAAATAAACATTTCGAAGAAACCATTTATTTTGTTTCTTAAACCTTTTGTTATTTAGGCGTAAACAAATTAAATAAGTAATTTAAAACTCTTTAATTTTTTTATTTAATATTTCATTGTAAAATAATAGTTTGTAATATTAATTATAATTAATTGAATATTAAATAAACATAAACAAGTTGTAATTAAATAGTAATCAAATTATTAAAATTTGCAAATTAAATAAACTAATAAATAAATAAATTTCAATTATTATTTTTTATTTAAAGTTTTATAAACAATTTCAATAAGTAATTTAAAATAAATATTTTAAATCGCTTATTTTTTTTTTCGTAAACAAATTAAATAAGTAATTTAAAACTCTTTAATTTTTTTATTTAATATTTCATTGTAAAATAATAGTTTATAATATTAATTATAATTAATTGAATATTAAATAAACATAAACAACTTGTAACTAAATAGTAATCAAATTATTAAAATTCGCAAATTAAATAAACTAATAAATAAATAAATAAATTTCAATTATTATTTTTTATTTAAAGTTTTATAAACAATTTCAATAAGTAATTTAAAATAAATATTTTAAATCGCTTATTTTTTATTCGTAAACAAATTAAATAAGTAATTTAAAACTCTTTAATTTTTTATTTAATATTTCATTGTAAAATAATAGTTTATAATATTAATTATAATTAATTGAATATTAAATAAACATAAACAACTTGTAACTAAATAGTAATCAAATTATTAAAATTCGCAAATTAAATAAACTAATAAATAAATAAATAAATTTCAATTATTATTTTTTATTTAAAGTTTTATAAACAATTTCAATAAGTAATTTAAAATAAATATTTTAAATCGTTTTATTTTTTCGTAAATAAATTAAATAAGTAATTTAAAACTCTTTAATTTTTTTATTTAATATTTCATTGTAAAATAATAGTTTATAATATTAAGTATAATTAATTGAATATTAAATAAACAATCCAATATTTAATATTTTATTATTAAATAATATTTTATATTTCACAAAATTAAATATCAAATATATAATAATATTTTTATTAGAAAAAAAAAACAATCATTAAATCTGGGCCAAGATAAAATTTATTAAATCTGGGCCCAGCGACGGGCCCAGAAGATCTTATCCAGACTTAGTTAAGTCTGGGCCCAGCCCAGACTTGGAGTTAAATCTGGGCCCAGACTTAAGTAAGTCTGGGCCCAGCCCAGACTTGGACCAAGTCCGGGCCCAGACTACACGTACCGAGAGAGACGATCGTCTCTCTCGGTCAAGGCCGCCGGAGATCGCCATTTCCGGCGATCTCCACCCCCAAAAATTGACCCAATACACATATTTCATCCATCTAAATCCTAAATCAAAGATTTACAAGTATTTTTCCTAAAATAATCAACAAAAATTCAAAAACTTAAAACTTTCTTTACAAAATTCGTATATACACTAACCTTCTTCGATAGAAAATGGTGGTCTTGAAGTCCGGGCGTCGGTTAATCAACTTGTCGGTGATGGTGGCGTGGCGTCGGCGTGGTGTGGCGTCGGCGTCGGCTTCTTTCTCTTACAATTGCGAGGGCATTTGTGGAACAATGATTTTTACATTCAACTTTTATTAGTTTTTTTTTTTTTTTTTTTTTTATATGGTCAACGGCTATTTTGGAAAATGGGCCGGGTCATCCGGGTATTTTGAACCATTTCATCGGTGTTGAAGGGGACTCGTGTTGGGATTCTGAAAGAATGGGCTTTTCTTTATCTGCTGCAGAGGTCAGGAGCGTGGG
This sequence comes from Fraxinus excelsior, assembly GCA_019097785.1. Classification (NCBI taxonomy): domain Eukaryota; kingdom Viridiplantae; phylum Streptophyta; class Magnoliopsida; order Lamiales; family Oleaceae; genus Fraxinus; species Fraxinus excelsior. The sequence goes on along the minus strand of CM032638.1, from coordinate 992,475 downwards.
GAAAGAGGAGGGCGGGGCGGTCTTTTCACGAGTCAAATAGAGTGGGAAAGTGGGAACTTTGACTCGACGTCGTGTAAAACATGCGCACACGTTTTTCGCATTTTTTTTGGGTACATGGAGGAAATAACGAAAATTAAAATTACAAAAAAAAAAAAAAAAAGTATATTTGACACATTTTTTAAAAAAAAAATTACACTTCTATTAAGTTATAATTTCCCGTGGTACTAAATTCGCTTGTCTCTCATGATTTGCAAAAACTCAACATTGAGACTAGAAATCAAGAAGTTGCAATATCTCCTTTAGCCGAATGTGACTCCAATATTGTATTTGTCCAACTAGTATTTCTAACGATCGATAAGCATTTGATAATAGCCCATATAGTTCAACTATTAAGCTCAATGCATGCCCCGTGTTACTAGAGGTGGCAAACGAGGTTGAGCAGCTCGTCGGCTCGGATGCTCGACTCATAAAAGCTCGGCTCATGCACTACTTGAGCTCATCGACAAGGTCGAGCATGAGCCAGTGGCATGGCTCAACGGGCGAGCTGAAGCGGCTCGGCTCATGCCCTCAAGCTAGGCTCGTGTTTGGTCACTTTTTTAATTTTTGTGACTGTTTGAAAATGATTAAAAAAACTTGAAGTGGGCCATCTGATTTTTTATTATTATTTCTTTTGCTTTTCATCTATAAATATCCCCCTCATTCTACAATATTTTTCTCACAACAAAATTTACAATCTCTCTTTTACTCTTTAGACTACAATTCTTCTACCCTACTTTCCACAATTATATTACAAATTTACAAACATTAATCCATATCATGATTCAAAATACGTGTAGCTATTGATTTCGCTTCCTAGAGACAGATCAATAAACTAAACTAAACCAAACTTATAATTTCACATACGTCGAAATTGCATGTTGTGAGCACATGAGCTACGAACCCGAATAAAAATGAGGGTTTTTTTAATAAAAATTAAAATTAAAAGTTTTAACAACAAAAAAGCTCGTGAGCACACGAGCCCATGAACTGAACCTAGCTTGGCCCTTAGTAGACGAGTTGAGCTCTTGTCAACAAGGCTCGGCCCACTGACACCTCTACGTGTTACTCATAAATATTGTTTTGGTTGAATTTAAGTTTATATACATAGTTCATATTATTTTGGTGAAGAACGACGGTGCCAAAAGAGGATAACAGTGGTGTTAAATTTATTTTTGATGTAGATTAAAATCGAATTTTTAGTAAATTTCAGTACAAGTTGATGAAATATATGGTTAAAAAGTTATCGTGATTAAAATTAATTGTTGACTTTAATTTGAAATTTGTGGGCTAAATAATTAAATTAATTTACTTCTTTAAAAATAAATTGAACATCATATTATACTTTTTAACAATATAGTTGAAATGAAATTAAGCCCCTTTTTAGTTTAGATAAAAAAAAATAAAAAAAGTTAATAAAATTCGATGAAATATGTGTTTGAAAATTGATAAATTTTTTTTAAGAAAATCGAGTTTTAAAATTATTTTTGGGCCAGTTAACTTCGCCTTGTAGGCGTAAGGCTCGGCCCACATTGAACGGCCTTTTAAAAGATTCTGAATATTCGTATCACTTTGATCCTATATTTTATCTCATATTCATACCGTAACGGCTATTTTCCCCAATACTTTCAAAATTCCAGGGACCAAAATACGAAAATAACAAAATGGGAAGACCAAAATGAAAGTTCTTTCACCGTTTTATTTTCAAACTTCAGATCATCGCTCCTATTTTCCTCTTCAGTCTCTCGGTCCGTAGATTCTCTCTCTAAACAATTTACTTTTACCCCCAAGTTTTCTGTAAACTGCATTTAGTTCCCTGTTCCGATGCAAGATTTCATCGGCTCCGTCCGCCGATCTTTGGTGTTCAAGCCCTCCGGTGAAGAAACCAGTGGCTTAGGAGGATTTGTTGAGAAATTCGGGTCAAGTATCCGAAAATCTCGAATTGGACTTTTTAATAAACCGCCGGTTCATGCACTGCCGGCAATTCCTAAGGCTGAGACGCCGCCGTCAAGGAAGTACGTGAAGGAGGAGTTCCCGATGCCGATGATGGAAGACGAGGCATTGCCGCCGATGGAGGGAGCCATGGAAGAAGAGATATCGTTGAAGAGGAAGAAAGAGCAGATGGTGCCGTTGGCTAGAGTGGCGAAGGAGGATGAGGCAGTGGGGACGAGTAAAGCGGTGAAAAGGAAGGAGGCGTCGATCCGGTGGAGGAAGGGGGAGATGATTGGGTGCGGGGCATTTGGGAGAGTCTACATGGGGATGAATCTTGATTCTGGTGAATTACTCGCTGTCAAAGAGGTCAATAGTTTGTAGTTAAATTTGGATTGTTGAACAGTGTTTTAGTTGATTTTGGAGGGTTTGGGATGATGTAGTTTGTTGCATTGTTTGTATACAGGTTGCAATTGGGGCGAATAGTGCCTCGAAGAAAGCACAAGTACTGCAACTGGACTGAGCTGATTTTTTTTATATTGATAAGCTTGATCTGCAGTCTAGGAATTTGACACTCCTTTGTGTATTGAAAAATGTTAGGATCAACTTTTGGAGCTTGAGAAAGAAGTGAATCTTTTAAAAAATCTTTCACATCCAAACATCGTGGTGAGTTAAACTATTTGCTGCTTAATCGATGGAGGTAGGGGTGATTGATTCCTAATCTCTAACTAGAATGTATTTTCTTGTTTCTCAGAGATACTTGGGAACTGCAAGAGAAGATGATTCACTGCATATATTACTGGAATTTGTTCCAGGTGGATCCATTTCATCGCTTCTGGGAAAGTTTGGGTCTTTCCCAGAATCTGTAAGTGATTGCCACTTTAAATTGAATATTGTTAGAAAATGAGATGTTCACCATTCCTTTTGCTCAATAGATATATGTATCAATTTATAAAATATAGCTTCCGTTTGGGAAGAATTTATAAACGGTAATATATAAATAGATTGAAATGAGTGGTGCATAAATGGACAGTATTTGTGGGTCATTGGAATGTACAGTTGAAATGAAGTTTGACTACGTATAAATGATTTATATTATAAATTTTGCCAAACAGAGGCATATATTAGACTGTGGAAACTTAAATTTATAGAATGTCCACCTCTGATCTTAGGATAGCATCATATCACATTATGTCCTAATTGGGAAATATTACGCGCTTATAAATTTTATGATTTGGTTTGTTAGTTCTTATTATGTTGAAATTCCTGCCATTTTTCTCTGTAAGTTGGTTACATGAATGTGTGCAGAACAGCTGGCTTTGAACCATACATTAGTAACCTTCTTTTGATTATTTTCCTGTTCAATCCAGGTCATTAGAATGTATACCAAACAAATTTTGTTGGGACTAGAATACCTGCACAAATATAAAATTATGCACCGAGACATTAAGGTACATCCTTTTTATTCAAAATGTTAGTTTTGAAGATGCATTACATGCTCGAAAACTCTTTGAATTTGATAGTATGCATTCTTATTAGGGAGCAAACATTCTTGTGGATAATAAGGGGTGCATTAAGCTTGCCGACTTTGGTGCATCAAAGAAAGTTGAAGCACTGGTATGCTTTTCTCTACCACTTTCTATGTTCCCTTGGCTGAATGCATTATCATGACTAGGATCTGAACGGTATTGCAGGCTACTGTAACCGGTGCCAAATCCATGAAGGGTACTCCATATTGGATGGCTCCAGAAGTTATTGTCCAGAGTGGTCATAGCTAGTGAGTAGAGCCACACGCATCTTTATTGAACTTTTTCTATTTGGTTAATGAAAGAGGCTTTCCTCCCACAGTTGTAGTATGTTATTTGAAATCCGATGATGATACTGAAATATTCTCACTAGTAGCATAAATCAAGATGGCTTAAAAGATAAGAAATCTTTTTTGCCTCCATTTATCGAGTTACTTTGTTTACCTTTTCTAGTTCTACGCTGTGTTATTGAAAGATCGTGGTCTTATACTAGAGACTTGAATGCATGCTTAAGTAAACCTCATCTTGTCACTGTTAAAGGTTGCATCTATGAGATATATTGGGTATTTACATATGAAGACTTGAACTAGTTTACTTTCACATCCTTAAGTAAAACTTATTTTGTCAATGTTAGAGGTCACATCTATGATATATATCGGGTAAGCTGGTTAATGTTTCATCCTTTCATAGTCTTATCAAGCGTGTGCCATCTTGATAAAATATGTTGAAGGTGAACTTAGGTAATGTTTTTAATTTCCTTTTTTCTTCTTTCTGTTTTCTGGTATAAGATTTGGTCAAGCCATTTGATTGTTATTTTGCCCTTCTATCATAACATGAAATAACACCATTTTTCAATTATTACAAGGAAGTAAATAGGTAGAATGACACTCTTTATAAACGAGAAAACTATCGGCTGCGTGGAGATGATGGGATATTTATTTTGATTAGATGGATTATTATGAAGAAAAATGTAATTTGGCAATAATAGCTAATACTATTTTGAGGAACCGATGGACAGTTTTAGCCAGAAAATCTTGTTCTAAGTAAAAGTCTCATAAAGTAGCTCGGAAATGTTGTTTTTATCAATTGTGATAGGCAAAAGTCTACATAAGTAGTTCTATATTGTATTCATCTACAGCTAGACTACTTTTTTATTTTAATCCATAAACACACTTCAATTTCTTTTCATAATATTCCAACTTAGTGCTTATACCAGCCAGCATTAAATTTTTTGACATAAATCTTCAGTTCTGCTGATATATGGAGCGTTGGATGCACTGTCATTGAGATGGCTACTGGAAAAGCTCCTTGGAGCCAGCAGTATCAGGAGGTATACAAGTTATGTTTTAGTGTAGTTGTGAATCTACTGTTCGTAAGGTTGGCTATGAGTTCATATGTTGTCAGTTACATTATGCTCTCTAACAGTCATGTCATCTTTAGGTTGCCGCGCTCTTTTACATAGGTACAACCAAATCTCATCCACCAATACCTGAGCATCTTTCTGCTGACGCAAAGGACTTCTTACTAAAATGTTTACAGAAGTATGTTCTTGATTTATATTTTCTTGTTTCTTTCTAACTCTTAAGCATTTTATCCTTTCGAAATGCTTTAATGGGATATTTTCGTTGTAGTCGTAGTGTGCTTGGAAAGATTCAAGTGACTATTGAATCCTTCTTTACGCTTTTCTTCCCTCATTTTTTCTTCACTCTTCACTTAATTGTGGCAGGGAACCAGACCTAAGGCCAACTGCATCAGATTTATTAAAGGTAATGTTGAGCTGCGGTTTTACTTTCTCACGGTGAATACAGCACAAATTCTTGGCTTTGCAATAGTTGAAGCATAATGCCATGAAGTTTCTATTAACTGCATTTTTTCTCTTTGATTGTCATCTGCAGCATCCATTTGTTACTGGAGAATGTCAGGAATCTCGTCTTGTATTTCGCCCTTCACCTGTGGTAAGTAGATGTTTGTTTCTTGGTTTGTAGCTTTATTTACACTGTTGCTTAGGTAATATCAACTCATCAGTGTCAGCAGGGCAGCACTGGAAAGCAAATGGCAGCATTTGGATTTGACCTTGACAAGTCGTAAGCTTTTTTCTTGCAAGGGGTTTGCATTTCTTTTAGATGTCAGTGGAATCAATTTTGATTCCTGAGGTTTCATTTCACATTGCAGAATTAATGTAGAGACAAAGATGACCTACAATGGTCTGAAGGATGTAAATGACATGGATGGCGTGAGATGCTCAACTGTATATCCTAACCAGCTATCAGAAAGTCAGTCCTTTTGGCAGCCTGTCAACTCTGATGATGATATGTGCCAAATAGATGACAGTGATGATCTAGTTTTTGGTACACCAGCTAATCTACTTTCTCGTGATCATAATCAGGTAGAAGTTGTCTAACTAGTGTTCTGACTGTCCCTCTATACAACAAATTATGATTTTTTTCTGCCGTACAAGCTAATGAACACTGTGAATTGTTTCTGTTTGCAGAGCTTTAACCCTATGTGTGAGCCTAGTAATGATTGGCCGTGTAAGTTTGATGAAAGTCCAGAGTTGAAGAGAAGTGGAAATGAGTTGCTCTTCAGTCAAAATATCGAGCACGGAAATAGATCCCATGTTTCTGGTGATATGGAATGTGGCTTCACATTTCCAAGAGGACCTGCATCTGAAGATGAAGATGAAGCAACCGAGTCAAGGATTAGGGAATTCCTTGATAAAAAGGTACTAATTTTATATGCATATATTTTCTTCCATAATTAGTTAGAGACACCTGACAAATCCTCTAATGCATATATCTAATCTGAGGGATGTAGGGGAATTACGATCTTACATATACTTGATATGTTAAATTCTTGTAGGCTTTAGAGCTCAAGAAGCTGCAAACACCTCTGTATGAAGAATTCTACAATTCCTTGAATGTTGTCGGTCCTCTAAGTCCTGTTGGAAAGGAAAATGTTTCAAGTAAAAGCTACTTGCCTCCAAAAAGCAGGTCACCAAGTAGAATGGTTAGCAGAAGACTTTCTACTGCTCTTGATGTTGAGAATAGCCCAAGCCCCATTAGTTGTTCCAGGCGCGTGTCAAACATTGGAGATATAAATTATCGAGCTTCTCCAGACAAAGAACACGATTCTCAGTGTGACCCACTTACTCCACGGTCTGTGACTACCCATGCTTGCTTTGAAACATATATTTGTAATTAAATTTTCATTTCTTTTGTAACTTAACATTGTTTATGTTTGGTTGTAGTGCTAGCTTCTTTGAAAGGGAAAGGAAGTGGAAAGAAGAGCTCGTTGAAGAGCTTGAGAGGAAACGAGGCAAGTTTTATGTGCTTATGATTTAGGATTTTTGATGAAGCGTTTACGGAAGTGCGAGAGTACGGAAATCACGAACAACCTTCTAGTTCATGGTGATTCACTCATGAATGCCCAACATTAAATACTCGTTCGTTCCGCAAAATACTAAGAATTTGAACACATAATTGATGACTATTTATTTATTCATTAATCTCACCTTTAAGAAGAACTGGGTGGTCTTATTCATACAATGAAATAGAATAAGAAAATTTTTAACTACCGTAATAAAGGAAAATACTTTTTGTACATAACTATTTACATAATGATGAGATGTCAAGATGTAATTGGGAAGTTATTTGATTGATGAGATTTTGATTCAGTTAAATTTTGCCATATTATTTGTTGATAAATCATTATGTAAGTTGTTATGTACATGTAGCACAACCCCATAATAAAATCATAATCTAAGGTAATAATTGAAAAACTGCCATAAGGAAAACTTGATCAATGGGAAAAGTTTAAAATTACCATACAATAATAAAACCTTAAACTACCAAAAATAATTCATAATTTCCATATGAAGACTGCATCTACTTTTTAAATGCAGCTTTCTTTTCTGTTGTGTATTCTAATGTCTTATATGCAATGCTTGCAAAATGTGTTTACTTGAGCATACATAACTCCTACTTGTGTGGAAGAAATGCCCTTGAAATGTCACAAGTCTAAACTCTAATGTTTCATTTAGTTAAATGAAATTATAGTCACTTACAAGCATGTTTTTCTCTTATTATTGGGCAGAACTGTCAAATATTGCTCGTGTTGATGCCTTCGTTTAGTTTTCTCTTGTTAATCCACCTAAACTTGAGTACATGAGCTTCTGGCTTCTGCTCCCTATTTAGCAACTGGCCTCTGGATGTTCTATACTTTGTAGTTTCTTCTATTATCTTCATTTCCTATCAAATGGAGAGAGGAAAAAACTTCATGCTTCGGGACTTCAGCATTAAGGTCACGTTGCTGCATAATATGACGTTAGTCTAAACATAAATTAGTAGTTTGTGCTTCTGCTCTATGCTTGGGCTGGCAATCCTGCTTTGGAAGGTCTTGTATTGTCTGACAACACCTTAACTTGGAGTATAAATGAGGTTTATTCGACATTAATGAGAAATTAATTCTAGGTAAAATGATGGCTTGCATAAAGGTCTACTTGATTGATTGTTAGATAGATGTCATTTTTAAGAGCCTGATCAAGATTTCTGACGCATTTTGCATCGCAAATTACAGAACTTATGCGGCAGGCAGGGGTAGCAAAAACATCATCTCCAAAAGATCGAATTGTGAATCGACACAAAGATCGATTAAGGTTTGCATCTCCATGAAATTAAATGTAAGTTTCTCATGGCTTAAGAAATGTAACATGTTTGGCTAAGCTTAAAAGTAACTTTTTTCTGAAAGTGTTTTTGCATGCTTTTCAAGCTTAGCCAAATATAAAATATATTTTGCTGTCCATAGTATTTATTACCTTTCTCAAGCACAACAATATTTACAGGCATTTTTGATATATGGGCACATTGAGGGACGACAAGAATGTCTTGCGCCAACAAATGAAGATTTACTTTACGAGGATTTCCATTCCTTTTGAGAGAGACTATATCAATGTCAACGAGGTGTTTCTGGTAATAATAAATTGTGTTATCTCGTTAGAGTTATGTATAGTGTTGGTTTGATGAAAATATTGCTTCATGACAATCTCCTATTGGCTACATGGGCTATATTTGTAAGGTTCATGTGATGATTCAATATATGTATTGCTAAATTGTGTATCTTTTTGCTGAATATGAAATACGATAAAGAAAGCCTTCAGAGTTTCGTTTCATGTGTAAACTTGATGCTAAATTTGAATAAATAAATGTACACTACAAAGAAAGACTTTCGAGTTTCGTTTCATCATATATATTCTCTGTCTTTGCATCCCGTGCTTGTGGTTTGGCATGGAAAAGGAAATACAATGTTTGATCCAAGAATGTCTGTTCTAATTTGCAACTTGTTTGTCTTTTGTTTCTGGTCACTCATCTAGCAGAAATTAGATTCTTTCCCATTTCAATATTAGTCATTTTATTTTTGTATATCAAGTACGATGTTTTTCGAGCAAAAATATTTCCTCAGTTTGGTATTGAATACAAAAAGTCGCACCCAGATTTGGCTCGAAGTACGAACTTTCAAATTTTGTTGTCGAACAAATGCATACCATGCTTAAGATTTGTATGATAGCTTAGAGAGTTATCTTCCTCTAAGGATGGACAATTTTTAGATTATAGGAGCACTAGATGGCTTGTAGGTATTGTACCAATTGACAATTGAAGAGTTCAGTCTAAGCTCATTACACATTTTATCAAAATTATAAGACGAATTTTTAGAATAATCTTATAATTTTCAATGAAAAGAGTAAACGTCTGCTTATAACATTTGTCATTAGAAAGTTTTCTATCTACACTAATATGTTCTTCTCTACCTATCCCATCTCACACGTGGCGTTCCCTTCCCTCGTGTTTCTTGGGAATTGAAGCCTACCCCAAGTTTTTTTTTTTTGCGAGCAGGCTAGCTAGATGGGTTCATGGGACTAGTGGGTCAATTTAAGAGTGGGTACGGTCTTGTTTGATCCAATTTCCTTTGAAATTGAACCGAACACCAATGAGAATATTAGAAATGGAACTATTGGTTTCATATCTAAATTTAGAACCAAACCGAAATCGAACCAACCGGTTCTGGATTGATTCAATCTGATTCTTTATATGAAAATTTATAAAAATAAAGTATGAAACTATTTGTCAAAAGAGTATTGAAAGTTCGAGTGGCTGTAGCTAAAACGACAACTTTCAAAATAATAGAAAGAAAAACAACAATTGAAGTGGAAGACGCAAATCGAAAAGAGGATTCTTCACATCTTCCATCATCAAAACCATGCATACTTTAATAATTTTCAAGGAGAAGATCTTGATTGATCATTTTGAAAACAACAAGAAATTTGAGTTCTTATGAAAAGATAAAAACACACTTTTTTTTTCTTAGGTTACATTAAACAGTTTATTTATTTATTTATTTATTTAGATTTAAAGGTTGATTACCTAATAGATTTTGATGTAGAAGAAAGAAAAAGAAGCATAAGAAAAGTGAAAAAAGAGAAATTCGAGAGAACCGAATTCTCCATTGGTTCCTAGGCAGTACCAAGAATTGGACCTGAATTGATCGATTCTTGATGCATGGCTCCAATAACGATCAATTTAATAAATGAATCAGAACTGAATCGATTGGTTCTATTCGATTCTAATTCGATTCCATCGGTTCTGAAAAAAAAAATGTCTACCTCTAGGCTAATTTGACCGTCTAGGTAGTTGCACAAGCAGCCATGGTGTAGTGGCACCTTCCTACTTTGAAATTGAATTGAAGTTTCAAAATCTTAATTTCCTTTTTCCTTTTGTGGTTTTTCCATCTAGAAATAGGGGATATATTATGAATAATTTCTTGACACTTCTCTATTTCCTCTCTTCATTTTTCTGAATTATCGTATACAGTTCTTTAGCAGAATAACTTTGTAATTGTTTCTTCAGTTGTCCTTAAATATAGGTAATTACGAATTATATTTAAATATCTTTGTCCAAGATTATAATGCATGAGCTCCCAAAAAACAGTATAAGAATGTAATAACTAACAATTCCAAAGCCAAAAGAATTATGCCAAGTGCACGTTCCATAGTGTACATTTTTGTTGACGTTGTGTAGGAATTAAAAAAGTGTTGGAGCGAGAAAGTGTGTGTGTTTTTTTATAATCGTTTAATCATATGTTGACACGTGACAAATTGTAAAAAATGATGTAAAATAAGATGTACATGTAATGATGATGTTAAAATTCGTACCTTGGCCAACTCGAGTCAGATGGAAAAGCTCCGCCGATCCAATCTCCAATACCTGAAATAAAGGCGTCGAGATGTGTTCTCGTCGCCCCTCCGATACTTAAGTCAGAGAGAGAACTATGTGAAAAACTGTATATTAGAATTTTATGTAAAAAACATACCTTAATAATGAGACTATGTTATGTATTTATAGATGTTGGAGGGGGAGTCCAGGAAGGACTTAACTTCTTGTAGATCTAGTTATTTTAGGTGTTTGTGTTGTGTAGGGATTGCACAATTGGAGTTAAAGCAAAGTTCGTATGAAGTATGAGTTTGTACCTAAAAATAACTAACATGACTTTATGTTGGGCCTTGAACTTGAGCTCGACTCTACGTTATGAAATGACCCAATATGGAGGCCCAAGGTCGGGCCCAATGGGTCAGGTTTGGATTTATCGATATTTTTCCCTATCACATGCCCCCGTGTATCCAGGTCGCAACTAAAAGTTAAATGCTTAAGCTGTGAGATGAGATGCAGAGAGGTGCAACAAGCTTAAGTCTTTGTGTGATTTGCAATTTGTATGTAGCTTGAGCTCGTTACTTGGTCAATTTTTGGCCAATAAGCTCAATAATGAGTTCGAGCGTGTTACTTGGCCGTTTTAGGCCAAATAGTTCAAGATACGTTCAGTAGTCATCTTAAGCGTTTTACTTGGCCAGTTTTGGCCTAGTAGCTCGGGTGTATTACTTGGCTTTTTTTATGCCAGTAGCTCGAGTGTTGTATTGTAAACAACCCGAGGGTGTTACTTGGCCAGTTTTTTGGCCAGGTAGCTCGAGTGATGTTTTGAGCTCGAGCGTATTACTTGGCTGTTTTTATGTCAAGTAGCTAGAGTTTTGTATTGTAAACTGCTCGAGCGTGTTACTTGGCTAGTTTTTTGGCCAGGTAGCTCGAGTGATGTTTTGAGCTCGAGCGTATTACTTGGCTGTTTTTATGCCAAGTAGCTCGAGTCCCGTTGGAGGAGCTTGAGACATGTTACGAGGCCGACGGTGGCCAAGTAGCTCGAGTCCTGTTTGAGGAGTCAGAGACGTGTTATGAGGCCAATGGTAGGCCAAGTAGCTCGAGTCCTGTTTGAGGAGCTCGAGACGTGTTACGAGGTCGATGGTAGGCCAAGTAGCTCGAGTCCTGTTTGAAGAGCTCGAGACGTGTTACGAGGCCGATGTTAGTCCACGTAGCTCGAGTCCTGTTTGTTTAATCACCCTGAGACGTGTTACTAGGTCAGGTAGCTCGAGTGATGATCTGTAATGAGCTCGAGACGTGTTACGAGACCGATGGTAGGCCAAGTAGCTCGAGTCATGTTGAAGGAGCTCGATGCGTGTTACGAGCCCGATGGTAGGCCAAGTAGCTCGAGTCTGTTTGTTTAATCACTCTGAGACGTGTTACCAGGTTAGGTAGCTCGAGTGATGATCTGTAATGAGCTTGAGATGTGTTACGAGGTCGAAAGTAGGCCAAGTAACTCGATTCCTGTTGAAGGAGGCGGCCCAACAAGGCTAAAGCTAGGAGTCCATTTGGTTACTCTCATGTGACACCCGTCAATGTACCAGTTGGGCTTAAGGAATAAACGAGAGTAATCGTTCTCGTGTGCCAAGTGAATCAAATTATGATAATAATTTATCAATCATATCATATAATCACCGTACAATCCAAAGCGCGAAAAACTATCGCATACCTTAATCATAGACGGCTTACGATGAGAAAATTTGCCAACAAATGTGAACTTATAGGGCGCAGAAAGGTGCTCCTCCTCCTCTGTAAATAAGACCGCGAGCTCACTATTATGAATATACGAGTCTTTAGAAACCAACCTGGAATCAGTGGTGTCCTTGGAGCCCGAAGAGCCAGTGCAAATAACTTTTTCTAGCTTTGCTCGTCTCGAGATATAAACGTTTTGCCTAAAAAGGGCAGTAGCATATGATTTTCGAGTTTGATTTGGCAACTTAGAGATCTTGGTCGAAGAATCCATCAATGGAATTGTGCGTAGATTAATTGGAGCTACATTTTATCCAAAAATTGCTAGGGCACCACCTATGGGTCGGCGGCGGCTGCGGCGGCGGTCACGTCGGCGGCCACAAACCTCTGAACTCAGAATTTGATGATTTTTTACAGGGTGGTACGGAATTTTATGCTGAACACGACGGTCAAGCGCATTGCCGGAGATAAGGTCGGGATTGGTCGAAATTTGCATTTTTTCGACCTGTTGGGTGTTCACGTTTGGGAGGATTCTAGGCGCGTCCGACATCGGAATATGCTGATTTGTTTAGGCAAAGGTGCGCCTCCTTATGGGCAATCTGAATTTTTGGCGCATGTCTCTGTGAGGACCCGTAGAAGCATTAATTGCAAAATAAGATTTCGGCTGTGTGGAACTTAATTTCTCTATTCCGGTCGTTTTGGTTGTCGCCATCACCACCCCTAAGGTTTTCGGCCCTTCTGGAATCATTGGTGATGGTCCCAGACCCTGATTTAGAGCATAAAATGGAGTTTTGATGACATTGGAAAATGTGCCCTCAAATGTTTATTTGAATCCACTTCAATTGCTTCAAAACTGTTGGATCTTACTGTATTTGATTATTTTGGAATAGTATGGGTTGTAAATCATCGGGTGGTGGTGGTATTTCGGGTGGAGATTGAAGACGAGATAAGGGGCTTTCGACCGGTATCAATGTTCGACGGTTTGGGTGGCCGGAGGTTGCCAGAAAAATCATCCATTTTTGGTTGAAAGGGGCAAAAAACACCCCTTAGATAAGGAGGACTAAGGTTTAAGGTTTTGAAGAAGATGTGCTGAACATGCGTTAACCGAGGCTTTTTGTAGTGTTTCTCACAAACGGCTCCAATGATGATGCCAAAACTCATACCTGGGCCAACCCGAGTCAGATGGAAAAGCTCCACTAAATCCGATCTCTAATACCTGAAATAAAGGCGTCGATGTGTGTTCTCGTCGCCCCTCCGATACTTAAGTCAGAGAGAGAATTATGTGAAAAACTGTATATTAAAATTTTATGCAAAAAACATACCTCAATAATGAGGTTAAGTTATGTATTTATAGATGTTGGAGGGGGAGTTCATGAAGCACTTAACTTCCTGTAGATCTAATTATTTTAGATGATTGTGTTGTGTAGGGATTGCACAATTGGAGTTAGAGCAAAGTTCGTATGAAGTAGGAGTTTGTACCTAAAAATGACTAACATGACTTTATGTTGGGCCTTGAACTCGAACTTGACTCTACGTTATGAAATGACCCAATATGGAGGCCCAAGGTCAGATCCAATAGGTTTGGGCCTATCGATATTTTTCCCTATCATGTAGCATGATTGATCCCAAAAATATTACTACCGCGATATATCATACATCAATTAGAACATTTGAGTGTATTCAGCATACCTTAAAACAAAGTAAACCATAAACTTGAAACAATGTTTTTTATCGTACGGTGGTGCTCATGCAATCTCGACATATATAAAATATTTATTTATTTATTTATTATTATTATTTTTAAAGTTTAAGTGACCTCTCCCAATCTAATCTCCCTTACCATATAAAATTAGGGGTAAATTAGTCATTGAAAACCTTACGTGAGGACCTTCTCGTAATTCCATAAAAACCGCTGAAGCTGAACCACAACCCGACGCCTCTACCACTTCCCCCAAACCCAAAAACACAGAACGGATAATAATAATTACTTATTTTAAGCTAAATTATAAGGTTTTACAAATAATTTGTTAAAATCCGCTTATAATTTACAAAAATAAAATCCTTAAAAACAATTTTACGGCGCCGTTTAAGTGCGTGCTCTCTCTTCTTCTTCCCGCCATGGTAGCCCAGGTAGCAGAGCCCAACCCCTCCTCCGCTCCCTCTCTCTCCCAGCAAAATGGGATCGACCCGGAAGAATCCGACCCGCACTCCGATTCCGGTTTGGATAGTACCAAAACCTTGATCTATGCACTCAGTTTTCTCTCCCGGAATTTACCCTTGCCCCAACATATCTACGATGCCGTTTCCTCCATTTACCTCGGTGCTGCCGACGGTGGAGACGGCGATGGCGTTGTGGTCGATGACGTCAGCGAAAGTGCTGGGATTGGAATTGAATCCCCCGTGGAAGGTCCCCATATGGATAAGATTACTACACCGCCAAGGAGAATGGTTAGTGATTTGATGATTTTATTATTATTATTATTATTATTTTATTTTTTTCCCTCTTAGATGGGTTTTAGAAGCAGGTGATAGGAAGTTTGTTAAAATAAGTGTTTTTAGTCTGATTTTTTTTTTTTTTCATGTGAACTAATTGTAGAGAAATCAAGATTTGAGCTTTAATTTTATTGTTCTTTCTTTTCTTTTTATTTTAAATTGATCACGGCTATTTATTTTTAATTTTATTTTATGGAACTCGAGTGTAAGATTTTATTTTGAGCTGCTTCTTTCTTTCTTTTTTAAGTTTGGAAGTTGTTGGTAATTAGGTTTAGTATTTGAGGCTATTGGTTGGGAAATAAACTGTTTAGGAATCTTCGTTTCTTTCTGATTTTGGACTATTATGGGTTTTAGAGTACAGCTACGATATATTGATTTTTATCCTGCATTTGAAATTGAGATTTTCCATGGATTTGTTCTGATATTATGCTCTGGGAGCATGAGACATTCATTGTCTTTATATTAATGGTTTGGATGATTGATATTTGGAGATTCTGCTCTTGAGCGAAATGGTATAAGCTGTGTAGATGTTTCATCGCTGGAGTAAAACCGTCGATTAACATCCTCTTTTTAAGAAACTTGACCGATGGGATTGTTTTTCTGTTAAAAGAGAGAAGAAATATTTCTCAAAATTAACTCGTGGCAAAGAGAAAAGTGAAAACTCAGACAAATTAAAGCTTTCAACTTTACTAGATAGTATTCCTTTTTATATTCACATTTGTTTCGTGGTTGGTTTTTAATTCATTCTTGCGAGAGTTGACTGGTGCTACGTGTACAAAAGTATCTTGTTATTCTTGACTCTAGTTATTGATTGCACTTGATTTTTAATAAAGAGCCTTATTCGATAACTCTACATTCTCCGACATTGATTTCTAGCTGTATCTATCCATTAGTGGTTGGGTAGGGCCGATCCTTAAAAGGATGGACAACTAAGTAATCATTGAAAGATTCTTCCTTGTATACTCTCAACTGACTTTCTTTTGAGACCCCTAAAAATGCTAAAAAGTCAACCACACATCAAAGTCCCAGCTACGCGGGTTATTTCACTCCTAAATTCAAGCTTAATTTGTACAAGAATAGGTCGAGTTTCACCAGTGGACATATAGCTTGTTTTCGACAAATCCCTTACTCGAGAATCAACCATTCATATTGCACCTGAGCTTGAGCCTGCCAGGCGAAAATAAATTCTCGCAGGTCTATCTGACTCTAATTAGTGACATGGAGAAGAAAAGAAGATTTCTTACATTTTAGCAGCTAAATAGCAGTTGAAGACAATTTGTCCATTCTTGCTTTTCTGAAGCTGCCTAATCTACATCAACAGAATATCACACATGCACCATTACTATGACTCATGTCCTAGTTCGAGCTCTAAGTGCAAGGAATAAAGTAAATTTGTGATTTTTTAATATAGAGTTATTTTCACTGAAATTCAATGATTTTTGCATTATAATCCTAAATTTGTATAAATGTTTCTATTTCAATTTTCAAGGAATAAAGACATAATTTTGGCTATTAAATATTGAATTGATTTTCGGTTTTGGATTTTACCAGATAACAAGATACATATTTATCTTTTGAATCTTTCATTTTTATTTAATGGCTTTTTTTGAACTTTTCTTTAGCTGTTGAAACACATAGTAGTCCACGACATTGTAATTCTTTTCCCCTTTTGCCTTTCGTCATGAAACCAATCAAGCATTCATTCGCCTTTCCCTATGCCCAAAATACGGCTAACTTAGGGTTCAAAATCCCTATATCCCTTATTATACTCGCATCCAGGTATTAATATATTTATAACAGCTGTTCTGGGAACTGGGAACTTTTCTTAGTCTCATTTGCACATAAAACTAAAGAATCTCATGTCTATTTGAGTGATGAGAAAAGGGAGGGGTGGACCCAAGACTAACATGGCTTGTTGTGGTTGCTAAGTATCTGGTAGTGGTACAAATGGAGTGTCACCAAGGAATTTGTGAACCTGAACCCAGATTTATTGATGATACGACTCAATTTGTTGTTTGTTATTGTTGTATTTGGACTAAAAATAATTCAGATTTCAGGGATAAGTTGTACAATTATTTATCCATATGGAGAATTGATCGTGTATATCATATGGGCGAGGGAGATGTAAGTAAAATTACCAACTTGGCCCCGTAGCCATACATATAACACACACACACATATATGAAACTTTCTTCCAATCCCTCAAGTATTATCTTGTACATCTTTATTAAGCAATTCCTCATCTTGGTTCCTACGTGATCCTCTTCTGCTTTTCTCTGCTAGGACCATATCTGTGCTTAAAGTAAACCGAAATGGCTCAGAAATTAATTTTTTTCTTTATTTAATTATCTCATTTTTCATAATCTTAGTTTGCCCAATTTCTTTTGCATTTACCATCTAGTCTATAATTATTACAACGCAGAAAACTAATTTGGTCGTGTAATATTTTTTCTGAACTCTAGTTTTCGTTTCCTTGTTTACTTGGAGTTCTACTTTTGCTTCTTATCAAAATTGGATTCGTAACAACAATGTGATCCAGGAGGGCTCTGGTGATTCAAGTTACAATGATTTAATGTTGGACTTTGAGGATGCCGTGTTAAAGCAAAAACCGTGCATGTCTGGTTCTAGATTGACAGAATTAAAGGAAAACCGCTTTCAAAGCCAAATCCAGCACCGAATAACCGAACTTGAAGGTAGCTATTTTCACGAATTCTTTTCTAGATACTGTTTTGCAAATAAATTATTTCTTCTCCATGAATTAGGCCCAATTTGTGTGGTTTCTTATGGTATTGAAGTCCTGACCCTCTCTATCTTAAATTACAAATTGCATAAAAGTTTCCTGAAAGCACTCGTCAGATCAATATTGGTTGACCTTATACTTTGTTTTGCTTAATTTCTCTTTGTTATTAACCCTCGCCTTGTGTGTGTTTATTCTCCTTAGCTTTCAGTGGCCTTTTGGTATTTATATTTTTCCATTTTTAGTGGTAAATATTTCTCAATATGCAGTGTCTGTTTACTTAAATCGCCTAATAAAATTGTGCACATGCAAACTCTCTTACTTCACTCTTTTTAGTTTCATATTCCGTTCTTTTCCTGAAAAAGATCTCCTTGACTTCTCTGAACAAGAAGAGTTTTACCTTTCATGACAATACCATTTCAAACTTGTTTCACATTTTAAATAATCATTTTGATCATCATTTTTAACTATGACCACGTGATTATTCTATCCTATCCCTGTTTTTATTTTCAAAATCTGCTTGGATGGTCGGAAAATGAACTCTCGATATGGTTCTTGTTTTAAGATTACAACAGGTACGACAAGCTAGATCTTATTTCAAATAATCTAATGACTTGATATCTATCTTGTTTTCTGTTTCTACCTTCAAAACCATCCTGGATGGTTGAAAATGAGTCACTCATATGGTATGATTGTATTTTCTATTGAAAGACACATTTGAAGTGGTAATAAGTTTGTTTTTGTTCTGTGTTATAGCTGATGGTAGGTTTATTGGGGTCCTGACTTGGGTAGGGATGCAAGCATCATTATAGTTATTTATGTACACATCCACGTATCCTATTCTATCTCTATATGCTGATCTCCAGAAATAGATAATTATTTATCCTAAACTATCGTACTTATACAAAAATCAGTCTATTTTATGGTTCAATGATGTGTCTAATAACTTTTTTGATGCATTTTTGGGGTTTATGCCATACATCTTTGTGAATATTTTATTGTGCTTTCATTTTGAAACAGGATTGCCGACAAGCAGAGGCGATGACCTCCAGTCTAGGTGCTTGCTTGAACTCTACGGGCTTAAGGTAGAATTTATTTGAGAAGTGATAAAGATATTTATAATTGTTTACTGTGCATGAAATAATATTGACTGTAACTATGTCCACCAAAATCATTAAATTTAAATGAACTGGAGAAGGTGGATGTATTTCATTAAAGTAATTCCTGTCCTAAAAATCAACCTATCTTAAGCAAAGTCATGCGAGTAGAACTCCATTTAAAGCGTATCATTATCTTTTCGAGAGAGTTAGATGTTTGCAGTTTTCATTTTTGAGCCAAAATATTGTCAAGCTTATGAATTGCAACTTCGATGTGTAATGGGAAACCAGCCGATTTGCATTGCCAATTGGTATCTGCATGCATAAATGTTGAAGGGAGGGAAATCTGTTTGCAGGCTGAAACTTTCCTTTTTCTTCTTTTGGTTTTTGCCCATAGGTAAGCTGCATCTCATTTAATTCATCAAAACTGAGAAAAATAATATTTCCTGATTGTCAAAAAAGAGTATCATTTCCTTTTCCATGAAAGATGAAACATTAACATGCAGAAGCACCTTCTTAATGCTGCTCTCTTCACCTATATGTCAGATATTAGTGGTTCATGTTGCTGTTTATCATTATTGACTCTGAATTCTTTATCCTGTCAGTTAGCTGAGCTGCAGAGCAAAGTGCGGTCTGAAGTGATTTCTGAATATTGGCTTCGTCTACGTTGTGCAAATCCAGATAAGCAGTTGTTTGATTGGGGTATGACGCGATTGCGCCGTCCTTTATATGGTATAGGAGATGCTTTTGCTATGGAAGCTGACGACGCTCTGAAGAAGAAACGAGATGCTGAGGTGAGTGGGTTATCTACTAGTGACTGTTCATTGGTTGGGAGATGTGAATGAATCCTGAAACTTTCTATTTGTAGCCTCATAGCTGAGAAATGTTATCTGTAACTGCTTGGGGAAACAATAATAATTGAACTGAAAATATCTTGAATATCTCTGCTGTAGAGGTTGTCAAGATCAGAGGAAGAAGAAAGGAACCGTGTAGAAACCAGGAAAAGGAAATTCTTTGCTGATTTACTTAATGCTGCACGTGAAATCCAATTGCAAATACAGGCTGCCCAGAAACGCCGGAAACAAAGAAGTGATGGTGTCCAGGTATGCTGCCTTACTTTCTACTATTTTTTTTTCCAATTATTTTCTTTAAACTAACATCTTCCCGATGGAGTAAATAAATGTGATATTGAAGCAGATATTGCACTAAACACAGAAATTATTGGGAGGTAAAAAATGTTAATCTCTGGTTGTTCCTCTTGTTTTATTTAATAGTTCGTGTTATACCGTTCGCAGCATTTTCGACTTAGGTCTTGTAATTCAATGAGTTCTACAATGCATTTGATCAATAAAAGATGCTACTTAATATTTGCAGTTTCCATCCATGTCGCACATAGGTCCTTGGTGCCTTGGCTTATTGTAACTCTGGGATTTTGTATGAATGATAGATCATAGAAGATTAGAAGTTATGTTGTAGGATAAGATTCCAGACATTTACTTTTACAGGCTTGGCATGGAAGGCAAAGGCAACGAGCTACACGGGCCGAGAAATTGAGGTTCCAAGCTCTGAAAGCTGATGATCAAGAAGCTTACATGAAAATGGTCGAGGAGAGCAAAAATGAAAGATTGACAATGCTCCTAGGAAAAACTAATGATCTTCTTGGTCGCTTGGGTGCTGCTGTCCAACGTCAAAAAGATGCTGAACATGACAACATTGAAGCCCTGCAAAATTCAGACACTGACTTGCCTGAGTTATCTGGTTCAAGGACTGACACACCAGGGCAGTCGCTTCCCGGGGAAGATGAAGATGTTGATAACGTATCTGATCATCAAGTAAAGACAGGTGATTTACTTGAAGGCCAGCGAAAGTATAATTCTGCTGTACATTCAATTGAGGAGAAGGTATTCTATTACTAATAAATTTTATTGTAATTTATAACTTCGGGTTTTACTACTTCTACATCAATCAGCTTTTGTCATGAAATAAATGAGTAATGCGCTGAGAGGGAGAGGGAGGAGACAAACAGCACACTTGAATTAGCTAAAACACAATGAGGATCCTGGAAATAACAAATGTTTTCCTCCTTATTCTCTTTTTCTGTTCTCATTAAAGTTATTGTTTGAATAGTTAAAAAAAGAAATATAGGAAATTGAGGGTAAGTATATTTAATTTCTGTGTTGTCCAAGTAAAATATCATGAGAAATACATGAGTGCAACAAAATATTTCCTGCATTTTCTGGCTCCTTTGGAACACTTCCCTTAATATTTTTCCATTTCATTCAAATGGATCCAAGTGCCCCGGAAAATTTACGAACTCTCTTCTTACTAAACAGCAATGGAATTTTCTGGATTTTCAAGCATGAGGATGTGTCTTGGATGGCCAAAGTTTGGCTGCATCTTGTTTGTGGCTGTGCATGATATTATGATTATATCACATAATTGGATATTCTTTTCTAGTTATAATATTTATTTCGTGAATATCTAATCTAACCTTACAAGAGTCTTTGTAGGTGACGGAGCAACCAGCTATGCTTCAAGGTGGAGAGTTAAGACCGTATCAGTTAGAGGGCCTTCAATGGATGTTGTCTTTGTTCAATAACAACTTAAATGGAATTTTAGCAGATGAAATGGGATTGGGCAAGACAATTCAGGCAATATCTCTGATTGCTTATCTCATCGAAAACAAAGGTGTTACTGGGCCCCACTTGATTGTTGCCCCAAAGGCTGTCCTACCAAATTGGATCAATGAATTTTCAACTTGGGCTCCTAGGTATGCATATCCTACCATCCTCCCTGCCCCTGCCCCTGCCCCTGCCCCTGCCCCCGACCCCTACAACTAGTTTCTGTATAAATGCAATAGTGCTAATAGACTTCATGCTTTCAGTGTTTCTGCCGTTCTTTATGATGGGCGACTGGACGAAAGAAAGGCAATGAGAGAAGAGTATTCAGGAGAAGGGAAGTTCAATGTTTTGATCACCCATTATGATCTTATTATTAGAGATAAAGCATTCTTGAAGAAAATCCACTGGTACTACCTGATTGTTGACGAAGGGCATCGTCTTAAAAATTCTGACTGTGTTCTTGCACGGACTCTTGTCTCTGGGTATGTTGCATTTAATCTGACCTTGAACCAAGCATTTAACATCATTCAATTGCATGGCAGCATCAAAAATCATAATTAATTTCAAAACAAAATGATTTTCGCTAATTGATTCTTGATCTGGACAGCTATCGAATTCGGCGGAGACTTCTGTTGACTGGTACTCCCATACAGAATAGCTTGCAGGAATTATGGTCTCTGCTTAATTTTCTCCTTCCAACTATATTTAATTCTGTTGAAAACTTTGAGGAGTGGTTTAATGCACCCTTTGCGGACAAATGTGACGTCAGTTTGACAGATGAAGAACAATTATTAGTCATTCGGCGATTGCACCATGTAGGTATTGGTTTTATCGTGTGTTATCCGTTATACTGTTCGAATATCTGATGTGAACATTTTTCTTCCTTTCCCTTTCATTTTAATGATCCCCAGGTCATAAGGCCATTCATATTGAGGAGGAAGAAAGATGAGGTGGAGAAGTTCCTTCCTAGTAAACGTCAAGTCATACTTAAATGTGACATGTCTGCCTGGCAGAAAGTATATTATCAGCAAGTAACAGATGTGGGCAGGGTTGGACTGGCCGGTGGTAAGTAGTTTTCAATTGGCTGCTGCCTGTCCTTCTCTCTCTGTAGATTATTTTATCTCTAAGGCAATGGCCTGTCTCAGGATTGTTTTACTGTTTAACTTCTTCGTCTTGAAGCAGTATCATGTTCATCATCATTAAAATGTCTTGCATGTGTTTTAGTTTCTTCTCCACTTCTCTTTCACACACTGTCTGGTCATTTTGTAATCAGTTCAATATCTTTTTGTTTTGTTTGTATAAATGAGGCAGGATTTATTTAAACTACTTTTCAAGTCTAATGATGAAGAAGTATTACTCATAATTCTTAGTAAGACAAGTGTCGAAGACCTAGCATTGATTGCAAAACGACGCCTGTATCCATCAGAGTTCAAAATGTAATTCATTTGAACAGTGCTAAAAATAATATCTTCAGTACTGTATTGAAATTCTTGACCAATGGGGCCATCTTTTGCTCCAGTTGAATTGAAATTTGGCAAGTCACTATACGATGAAGTCTGGTTAGCAGCGAAGACTCGTATTCAAAGAAATTTAAGGAGTATTGGTAGGCTTGCGCTTTGTAATAGTTTTAAATATAAATGTATAATTGTTTTAATTTAGTCCACTGGACATTGTTATGGACCAAGAAAGTGCCTCATGTTATTTATTGGCTTCATTTCTTGTAAGAAGCAAAGTTGCTCAAGAAGTCCGTCTCGATATTAACATGAACTGTGATGTCAATCTACAATCATACAACGTTCTGTCCATTTTTATGTTTAACCATCTATGCTGCTTCCTGGTGCATCTGTGTTCATATTTTTCTGTTCTGTCCATTCGATTCTCTTGGTTTTCTCACCTTCCACTCTTCCTGTAATAGAAGGATAAGAAAAATGTTGTTTCTTCACCTTCTTCTTTCTTTTTTTAGGAGTTTGCAATAGAATGAATTATACAATCTGTGCCACCTTTGTTGGAACATGGCACTTTCCTCTCTTGAGGCTATTAGCTTTTTCTTATTAGCTAATCTCATTGCTGATGGCGTGAATTTCCAGGAACTGGGAAGTCCAAAAGCCTACAGAACCTGACAATGCAGCTCAGGAAATGTTGTAATCACCCGTACTTATTTCTGGGTGATTATAATATGCTGCGCAAAGAGGAGATTTTCAGATCATCAGGAAAGTTTGAGCTACTTGATCGCTTACTACCCAAGCTTCGTAAAGCTGGGCATAGAATCCTCCTTTTCTCTCAAATGACACGGCTCATGACCATTCTTGGGTATTATCTGGAATTACATGGTTACAAGTTTCTCAGACTCGATGGCTCTACTAAAACTGAAGACCGGGGGGAATTGCTAAAAAAATTTAATGCTCCAGACTCTCCTTATTTCATATTTCTTCTAAGCACGCGTGCTGGAGGACTTGGTCTGAATTTGCAGACTGCAGATACCGTGATAATTTTTGACAGTGACTGGAACCCTCAGATGGACCAACAGGCTGAGGATAGAGCTCATCGCATTGGGCAGAAGAAGGAGGTGAGAGTTTTTGTTCTGGTCAGTGTTGGATCAATTGAAGAGGTTATCTTAGAACGAGCCAAGCAGAAAATGGGCATTGATGCCAAGGTCATCCAGGCAGGATTGTTCAATACAACTTCCACAGGTTTGTCGCTTTTGAAGATCTGGTGTACTCTCCTTTTACCTCCTTTTGAAAATGGAAAATTTTGTTTTAAAGATATGAAACAATTGGGGCTGGTTATCCAGATTGGCCGCAATTAAGGTTGGTGTAAATTTGATAATTGGATCTCTTGTATTTTGTGGATCTTCACCATCATAAAGATTTAAGGGAAACTTGCACTATAGGTTACCTATTCTCCCCCAACCTTTTAAAAATGGGGAAGTTGGTCGCCAACCTTTCAATACATTTGTACTATTAGTCCTCAATGACAAAAACTGTCCAAATTTTCGTTAAATTTTTAGTTGACCCTCACGGAAACATACCTCACTTCAAATTTCTGTCCACCATCCCAAGTTGGGAAGTTGAACCCAGCTTCATAGAGTTGGACATGTGGGCCACATGAGGATTAAACAGATATTTGGATGGTTTCTGTCATTGGGAACTGATTGTGGTACTATAAGTTAACGGGAAATGCTACTTTTACCACCTGGTTTATAGAATGCACAAGTGGTAAGATCTCATATCATTTTGGACAAAAAACAAAGTTAAACCAGCCTATGAGATCTTGCCACATGTGCATTCTTTAAACCAGGTGGTACAAGTAGCATTTTCCTAATTTAAGGCTAGTGCCCAGCTATAGCTGTCTCAGTCATCAACGTACTTCTCTATTTTCTTTAATGGTGTTTACTGTAAGAAAATAATCCCACTCTCTCATTGTTTATGCAGCTCAAGACAGGAGAGAGATGTTGGAAGAGATTATGCGCAAAGGTACAAGCTCACTTGGAACGGATGTACCAAGTGAGAGAGAAATAAATCGTCTTGCTGCACGATCAGACGAGGAGTTTTGGTTGTTCGAGAAAATGGACGAAGAAAGAAGGCAGAAGGAGAATTACAGATCTCGTCTCATGGAAGAACACGAGGTACCAGATTGGGTATATACTGTGCCGGATATGAAAGAGAGCAGGGGGAAAGGATTTGACAATTTCACTGTTCTTGGAAAGAGACGCAGGAAAGAGGTGATCCGAGATGATACACTTACCGATTTGCAGTGGATGAGGGCTGTGGAAAACGGAGAAGACTTGTCTAAACCTCCAGTAAGGAGAGAGAATCCTACTGTCTTGAACAATGAATTTCCTAGTAATACCGGAACTAATAACTCCATAGGTGAGAAAAAAGTTGCAGAGTTGAAGAGTGAAACTGGTTCTCTCGTAAGCGAGGCAAAGAGTGAAGATACAATTGGTTGGACATCTCAAAGGTACAACTCTGAAGCTGAAAGTTCTCAAAGAAATGGATCTGAAAGTTTGGAAGGAGGGTTGAATCAATTGACATGGAGAGCATATAGGAGGAGGAGATCAAGCTTGATGTGATTCGATGCGAACATGAAGCTGTAACAACTTTCTTTAGTAGCTGTGTAACCAATTTGCAAATGCTACTCTTGACTTCATTATTGTGTAAGATGTGGGTTCAGTGGATTGATGTATCAACTCTCCTTATGAGTTTCCGTTTATTTTAGTGAAGGTTTAAAGATTGTCAAGGCTCTGCGTCGAAGTTGAATTAACACTTCGTCCTAGCATGTTTGAGAATTGATTATAATCAATTTTAATTATAAATAGATAGAATTGAGTGGCGAAAAAATGTGTAATACTTGTAAATTTTATTAAATTTATAAAAAAAAAATGTAGGTTTGATCACGGTATTTAAAATATAAACACATGCCAAGTAGTATCGAAAATTCCAACCTTTGATCGTAGATAATTGAATAAAAACTCCAAAAGCAATTTCAGTAATTGAAAAATAAGTCCGCAAAATCCAGAAAAGTTTGGCATAACAATTCTATTTATTACACTCTATTGTGAGAGCCATGACGAGACCTTTATTTTTCAAAGAGTTGATTCAAATTCCATTTCATTTTCTGTTTTAATTATATAATTATTAAATAATTTATACAACATCAACAAGCTGGAATAGCTCAGTTGGTTAGAGCGTGTGGCTGTTAACCACAAGGTCGGAGGTTCGACCCCTCCTTCTAGCGTTTTCGTTTAGAACTTCAACCTTTTTTTTTTTCAGGGAGAAATAATTTGCAACGTTGGTCCAACTTATTGTCCAAATAGCAAGTTAGTCCCTAGTTTTAAAAGAGAGCTATTTAGTGCTCTATTCTCATTATAGGTGTACAATCGGATCAAAATAATTTTTTTGGGATAATTTGCATCATTGGTCTCCTACGTTTTGTCCAAACTCCAAGTTAGTCCTTAATATTGAAAGATATAAATTTATACCTCAGTTTTCATTAAACTTGCACAGTCAGTCTCTAATGATTGAAATGATCACTAAATTGATATTTTGATATTCAAATTGAAACCATCTACTTTATGCTTTTCACACTATCAAGTTAATTTGCTAATCAAATATTGATTATCTTGTGATAATGCAAAACAAATACTAACTATAGTTGTACTCCCGATTTTATTTTGATCCTAGTCAAACTAATTCTCGTTACCTGTAACAAACTCATTCAAATTTAGTCCTACACAAAGTAGGGTTCCATTTCGTAATTCCAATCAAATTGGGGTTACTTCCCAATTTTAATCAAAACAGGACACAAACACAAACACCTCAATTTAAAAAAAG
Source organism: Fraxinus excelsior (assembly GCA_019097785.1). Taxonomy (NCBI): domain Eukaryota; kingdom Viridiplantae; phylum Streptophyta; class Magnoliopsida; order Lamiales; family Oleaceae; genus Fraxinus; species Fraxinus excelsior. Next base: position 965,779 of record CM032638.1, on the reverse strand, counting down.
TTGTTCATACCATGATCATAGTATGAGGACGGTTGAGCAAGTCGGCCCCATCTTCTAGTGATTCAGGACATCTCTCTTTCAAGGAGGTAACGGATATTCAAATTCGTCTGTGGATAGAGTACACGAAAGGAAGTTGATCATGAATTACCAATAAGTCTAAAGTGGATTCTTCATAAGTCGATGCTTGAGCGATTAATTTTTAAGTTTTGTATAATTAATTTATGCTCTTTTAGTAATTGATGATGATGATGTATCAGGCGGACTATGGGGCCATCGCTCCATGCACTTACTTTCAGCGATTCAAATTTATAGCATATCGTACCCGGTATTCAAATATACAGTTTTTGACATCAACACTTGGAATGGAAAATGTGCATGTGAATGAATTTCCCAAGTAGGTTGAAAGGTACACATGCATATGACTTGTCTGTGTCCATCCCCACAGAACTGGAGCCTCTTTTAATTGACAAGTGGAAAACATATCTAAAAATATATATCAGGAAATTGGCTCACATACATTACTGGTGCCGGTGTTGTGGACCCAAAACATCCAATCCCCACTCTAAGGCAGTGTTTGGATGGAAGCATAATTGGACATTTTCTCTATTTGTGGCTTTGTCAAATTGAGCTCCATAAGGCAAAATAAATTGTTGAATACGAAGATACACTTGATTGAGTTAAGTTCAGTATTGTGTATCAAATATACGTATAATAAATCAAAACGAGATAGTCATAGATTTCAGGAAATATTCCTTATTTTTGATCGTACGAATGCAATACATTACTACAAAGTCAAGACAAATATTCGATATGACTATAAAACTTTACATGTTTCTATTAATTAATTGCTAAACTTTGCCACTAAATTAAATTGAGTAGTGGAAAAAAATTACGTAAATAATCGACCTTGGAATAATTTAAAAGGAATGGTTAATTTGGTGTTTTTTGTGTATTAACAAGTCTATACAATCTTTCGACCACTTTGTCATTCCTAAAGGGGCAATGAAAGATGCAATTAGATTATAACTAGGCTTCTTTGCTATGGGATTGAGATTGAACTTCGGTATTTAGTACATGTTGACCCCAAAAAATGGTTCAATGACGTGACCAACAAATAAATAGAAACTAAAATCCACACTAGCCGAATCACTATATGTTTATAGTTCAAGTCACTCCTTTTAATAGATGAATCAATGGGGATGATAATCCAAGATGTTTTTCAAGTTGCATTGTAATTTGTATATAAAAAGGGGTCGACCAGTTGAGTAGAGTGGAGAGAATCAAGATTCACTTTGGATGTGTAAACTTGCATTACCCTCTCTTGGTATTAAGTGCGGGATTTTATACTTATAGTTGAGTGAATGAGTCCCGTCGGATGGTAAGGTCCGTGATCCAACTGAATCCAACGAATCCTATTAACATCAATCAGCCAATCAAGCCATTAGATGCTAAGATCTCCATATCTTTTATTCCTAGACTAGTGATTTGACTGTGTAGGCATGCAGAGACGACGTTTACAGTATGTTGTTTTGTCAATCACTTCATAGGATCTGTTTGTTGATTGGTTGTTCACCTCGCCAGGAATGGGCTTGTGTTGAGGGTCTATGCCAAAAGGGGATCGGCCAACCTATTTTCAAGTTGAGTTCGCCTCGACAAGCATAAAATCGGGTCGTTCGCACCGCTACACCACATATGAGCTCGTTCGTTTGCTACATGGAGTATTTATTTTACTATTATTTATATGAGTAACAGTACACGTATTGACCACTAATCAAATCACGTATAATGCACTGAAAAAGAAAGGAGAGTTGAAAAGTGTGTCTTCTCCATTCGACCATTTGTGTCTAATGCATCAAGATTTTGGTGTATAGATTTCTCTATTAGTGAAATCAAGATAACGTGGTACTCTATTTTTTTATTAAAAAAAAAATCGAATTAGATCCCTAAATGTTAATGTATAACTCATACATTTATTATGGTCGTCACTTGCTATTTAAGATTAATAATTCTACTTGAATATTAATATTAATAAATGTAATAAATCTACCCTTTCGAGTAGGATCACCCGGTGAACCAACAATACAGTACAATATAATGTCACAAGGTACACCCACCTAGATCTACCAAATTAATAATTGAAGTAGCATTCATTAGTTAATTAATAATAATTGTTTAATGGCACCTTATTGATCGACCAAGGCAACCACCATATGTTAAGCCCACTTGAATTAAATTCAAGATAAGCTCAAATCAATAGGACAAAAAAAATTAAATTCTAGGCAAAATTATTATTTTGGAAAATTACTTCAAACCATACTCTTTTTTTTTTTTTTTTTCAATTTCATGTATCAATAAATTTTTATCAAAAAAATCAAGTATCCAACTACATGTATATCACCACCCCCACACTCCAACAACCCTTCAAAATCGATATACACACTCAAAACAGAAATTGAAAAAAAAAAAAAAAAAAATCCGTTGTAATTAATAGGTATAAAGAGCGTTTGTAATCTATTATTTGGTAATTGTAACCAATAAAATTGATAATTTGTGATTGATAAATAAATTGTGACATATATCAATGTGTGATTTGTAACTAAATTTGTAGCTGTGATAAGCATTTGTGTCTTTGTAACTGTGTCGTTGTTTGATTTGTAATTAATATGTAATTGTATGTAGTGACCTTAACATATTCAATTAATAAGCGAGTTACAAAATTTTATTATATGATCACAAATGTGACCACCAAGTTTTTGAAAACATGTTTGAGAAATATCTTTCTTGTAACTATTAGATCTTTGGCCCTTTTTTTTTTTTTTTTCTTTTTTCTTTACGATCACATATCTAGTCTACCATTTACAGAATTGAAGGCGACAATTACGAGCTATGAGGTCAAAGCGAAATTGTGCCTTTCTATTCGAGCGCATTGGAATATATCACAACACCATTACATTTTAGACATTGGTATATTACATTCGAGCGCAAGAAAATGAATTTGAAATAGTGATATTTCGAAAAATATGTGATATTGGAAGTAGCTAAGGATATGGGTACCCAAAGGAAACTTCCAAGTCATTTCACATAATTAATGTCACCCTCTTACCAAGGCAAAGAAAAGCTGAAACTACAATTAATATACATGACATTGCACATGGAAGATTCTTGCACATGCAAAATAAGTAAAATTTTAAAGTCAAAACTTAGAAACCTGTAATAGAAAATTTAAAATATTTGACGCCAACATGTTAGATCACTTGTGGAAGTTACTTCTCTGATACTTACTTCAATATTACTTTAAGCTGTGCTGTGCCAACATTTATGAAAAATAAGTAACTTAAAAGTAATTTTTGAGTAGGTGCAATATACTTACAGCCTGAGAGATTCAGGATACACTGACTACAATAATGATATAAAAAATTTAAGATTCCAAAACATAGGCTCCCACAATATTGTTCATATTCATGCATCAAACAAAGAAGAAAATCCAAAAATAAGTAAAATCCATAATAGTATCACGGGCAATACAAATTACATTAACTGGTTAATTAACGATTAAGTTAAGAGAAAAATGTTAAGTCAAATTTTTTTTTTTTTTTCCAAATCAACGAACAAACAAAAAACCCTTAATTTTGGCTAATTATTCCTCAGATCTCATTACTTACCATAGTCTTGTTCATAGAGCTTTTGCAATGCGCAATTGCACCCTGGATTGCGCTCTGCAACTCCTCCATGGAAGAAGAAGAAGAATCCGAGTTCCCGTACATGGCCTCTCGGGTCCTGTTCACGGGTTGAACCGTGAACACATTTTTACTGATAACCCCCGAGTGACTCGGTGATGATCTCATGGACGATGGACAGCTCGAAACTATGCAATTTCTACGTCTGGGATACCTTAAATTCCCCGAGAATGAGTGTGAAATTGTTGCATTGGTGTTCTCTTTTCGAGGATTTTCATGCACAGAAATTTGAGATGTTTTTTCGATGGATCCATCTGGTTTTGTGGGAATTTTCTGTTGATGTTTTTGCGAAAGTTTTTCGTATAAAGGCTTAACTTTTTTCAAGTACTTTCGAATAACTTCTTTAGCAGTTGAACTCACGCGCTTCACAGATGATGAAGGTGTGGTTGAAGATGAAGGTGTGTTTTTGGGTTCTTTGCGAAAAACCGAAGAGAATCGAGAGAGGGAGAAGTATTTTGATGTTTTTTTTGGATAATTGAGTGAAGTGGCGGTGGTGGTTAGGCGTTTGAATTCGTCGTCAGTGGCGGAGCTGGGACGGGAGGAATCGCAGTCCGGAAGGTGGTGGACGAGGAGGAGTTCACTAGAGGTGGAGGAGTGGGAATCGGTGGAGGAATGGGAGTCACGGGAGGCAGTGGTGGTGGTGTCGGAGGAGGAGGAGGTGGAGGAGGACGCGAGGAGGAGGGTTCGGACCATGGAGAGACGAGGGGAGAGGTGGAGAGGGAGTAGCTGGCCTTTGTAGAAGAGTTCGTCGGCGGGGCAGAGGGCGGCGGAGGATTTGCGAGGGGAGAGGGAGATGGTGAATTCGAAGTCGGAGGAGGACGAGGAGTACGTGGGGGAGGAGGGGAGGGTGTGAGACTTGGTGGAGAGGTGGTTTCTCTCTGTTCTCCGGCCCATCATGCGGCGGAGGTGATTACATTCTCATGAATTACTCGGTGGAGTTAATGGCGGTGCGAGTGGGTTGTTGTTGTGGCGGTGGTCAGGAGTTGAAGAGGAAGATAGTTTGGAAGTGAAGGGGTTCTTATAATCTGGCACAGTTTGTGAGAGAGAGTATTAATGCAGCTCTAATAATTATATTTTAAAAAAATTAATTTTTTTTCTTCTATTTGTTATTAATAATTAATTTTAAAAGCCCGTTCGGTAGGGATTAAAATCCAAGGCCCTAATATGTGTTAGCCGGTTTGACCCCATTAAAATTATAATCAATTTATCTCCATCTTCTTATCAACTGCCTATTATTCAATAAAATAATATTATACGTGAATTAAAAATAGTTTCTTTTTTTTTAACTACATTTTTTTTTTGAAAAAAATACTATTCAAAAAATTATAATCTCAAATAACGACAAATAATGAAGCCAAAAAAGCTTCAATGAGACAATGACATATGTAGTAGCCAGTAGGACAATCTATTCAATTCGTTATTTATAGAATTTTGAGCCACTCAAATTACGATACCTCGATATCTCAAGTTGTACGAGAAAAAAATAAAGTGGGTGTGAATGTTAAGGTGTATGATTTGTATGTCTTAAAGTTCGAGGTATCGTGATTTTAATGAACAATCGTACATCTATTGGATACCTAAATACTAAGAAGTGAAAGTAAGCACCCCAAATGTTCTGTTTCCTACTAAACTTCTAAGGTTGTCTAACGTTTGTCATTCCAGATCATTTGCAAAATTAAGAGCCTGTTTGGTACGGATTAAAATCCAATTAAAATTGAAAATATGGCCGTTATTGGGTCCCACCCATCTAATAAAAGTCAACAATAACGATTATATTTTCAATTTTAATCTGATTTTAATCTCTACCATACACCCTCTAACGATTATGTTTGTTCCGTCAACAAAATCCTTAATTTTTAAACGGAAGAGATGGAGTAAAAAAATAGTAGCTGTTGAGATTTTTAACTCGGAAAAAGACAAAACGAAGAAATTTACGAGTTGAAATTCCATGTTTGGCCAATTATTATTAACTTTGAAGGGTCACATCACATGGAAGAAGCTCCAAAACATCCTCTATTCTCCTTTTCATCTGCTATATTTTCTGATGGAGTCACGTGCTTGAGATTAGTTGTGACAGTTGTCACGTGCTTTAATCGTGAAGGGTGGAGTTGGACCATATGATTTGTATTGGAATTGGACTATCCTTAATTTAAATTAATATAATTCTGACATTATATCAATTTAATCTGGGATTATGATGCAAGTAATTAAGGCGCTGACCTGTAATTACTAATTCGTATCACTAATATTTTTTACTTAATGAATTATTTTTCATTATAGTCCGACTCGGTGAATCAAAGTCGACAATTCTAGCTCGAGATACTTACTAGAGCGAATGAAAATATCATAATTTTGACATGACTCACCAAAAATGTGGATTTAGTTACATGTGAGTAGGATCATCGGATTCATGGCATCCGAGGGGAGCCGTTCTTTTTTCCTTTTTTATTTTGATTAATTTTGAGCACAAATATTATCGAATAGAATTAAATAAGGGATTTTTGCGTAAATAGTCTCTAACATGTTGCCCTTGTACACAACCTTATAGGCGGACTCCGTCGAGTCTGGTTATTATGTGTGCTTGTACTTCACATGCTTAACTTTTATCACCCATGCCAACCCTACGTTCGTCGATTGCCGTTGTTATTTTGTATATGAGACAATAAAAACCAAGTGGTTAGGGCGGTTGGTGAAATTTTGTCATTTGGCAATGACGATGAAAGCTTCGGTGCTGGTGCTGGTGCTGGTGCTGGTGCTGGTGCTGGTTGTGGCCAGCGTGGTCTAGGGTGGTTGGGATATCTATATCAAATGGATTGAATTTAAAGGAAATGACTATTTTCGCAACAGAACCATAGGTTGAGGAGGTTAGTGCCAAGAAGGGAATAATTGGGACCATTTGTGCACATGGGGCCATAAGTTAAGAGTTTATTAGTGCAATATCTCTTAAATAAATTTGTAATTTATGATCAAGAATAACCACAATTTGCAATTTAATACAATCTTGATCTGATTCTTACAAAAACTCAACAGTGTCACGTGACATTAAGGTAATCACACCTTCCAAACGCGGTTTAACAGCTCAATAATCCACCAAAACAGCAGGTAATCCCCCTCGCTAATAAAATATTCTACTTATTTAAACAAATATTAACATATATTATAAGTAATTTTGTTTTTTAAAACCCAACCAATGTGAATACTAGCTTCGCAAAACAAAATTTTGGATTTACTAATTGAGTACCAGATATGCAGAAAAGATATCGTATTAGTGAAATTTACTTTAAGGCGTGGACACGCCTTATTGAATTGAAATTCTGTCATAAGTGGAAGACTCATAAATTTACTTATCGAAATCTGATTTGAGAAGACAAATTCGTATGGATTCACCACTTCCCAATCTTGAACTCATCTATCTTTAATTCAAACTTTGTCATTTTAATAAAAACACATAAACAAATTAACCATATTGTCAAGGCTTTTTGGTTAGTTTGCAAGACAAACCCGTAAAGGAGATTACTCTGGAATCAGTACCAGTAGTATGTGAGTACGGTGATGTTTTTCCAGATGATCTACTCGGTACTTCGCCGGATAGACAAGTGGAATTTTCCATTGACTTGGTACCAGGAGTTGCCCCTGTTTCCAAAGCTCCGTACTGTATGGCGCCAAAGGAATTGCAAGAACTGAAGGTGCAATTGGAAAAATTGTTAGCGAAGGGTTTCATCAGACAAAGTGTATTTTCAGGGAAGCACCTATTCTATTCGTAAAGAAAAATGATGAAAGTATGAGGATGTGAATCGACTATTGAGAACTTAACAAGTTGAGGATAAAGAATAAGTATCCTCTCCTCAGGATCAAAGACTTATTCGATCAGTTGAAAGGTAAAGCTATTTACTCCAAGATTGACTTGAGATTTGGTTACCATCAGCTAAAGGTTTCACCAGCTGACGTACCAAAGACGGCGTTCAGGACACGATATGGACATTATGAATTCGTAGTGATGCCTTTCGGACTCACGAACGTACCTGCGATATTTATAGACTTGATGAACAGAGTCTTCCATCAGTATCTTGATAAATTCGTTATTGTTTTTATCGATGACATACTGATCTACTCTAGAGATTCGCCACAGCATGAAGAACATTTGAGGATTGTATTGGAAACACTGAGAGCGGAAAACACGTGAGATCTATTATATAGTAGTTGAAAAGGTTTGTCAAAAGACACAACCATACCAAGGCACACGTCTGTTGAAATTAAGTTCATAGTTATTGGAAAGTAATTATACCAAAAGTCATGATATTGCATATGAAAATATACATCTTTCCATCTACACCTTTTTTTAGACTATTCCACAATATTCTATATGATTTTTCAATAATTTCAAGTATTAAACGTTTAAGTTTGACTTAATTTCTCATTCACCAAATAACGAATTCCGCTTAAATCATTTAAATTGGTCACACCAATTTTCGATATGATTTTCTAACATATATATATATTATTCGATTAATCTTAAAAGATATCAAACCCTGTGTTGAAAAATAAAAATATTTATAGATAATTATTTCGATGTTTGAATTTAAGCTCCAATGAGTATCTTAATAAGTTGTTTTGAAATGCTCCTTTTCGCCATCTCACTTTCATTCTCGCATTGACTTAGAGCATGTTTGGCTTGACTTAAAATGTGTACTTTAGAGTAAGGTTAGTTAAGTAAAATAATAAGGCTCCGTTTGATAGCAGACATTTTTAATTTTTCATCTTTTTGGGGAAAATAAATTCTTGATATTTTGGTGGGTAAATATTTTCCAGATTTTTTTATTTTTTCAATTGGAACAAATTTTAGATCCAATGGTAGAAAATATTATCACTTTAATGGAAAATTTTCATAAAAAACGAAGTCAAACGGACACCAAACTTTCAGCATTTTCCATGAAAAATTATATCAATCAAACACAATTAATTACAATTCCCAATAAAACAATTTTTAAGCAAATTAATTCTCTATAAAACACTTTCTTTCCACTCATTTTCCACATTTACAATCAAATTGACCATAAGTTCAAAATAAGAATAATACTATCTAGCACAAGTCTACGTGACATTATATGATAATTAAAGGTGAAATTATGTGATTCATTTAATTGAACTTGTAATTTAATGTTGCTAATGTTGTCACATAGACTAACGTTAAACACCAATAATACTAAAAGCAACACTCTTAAGTTTTGAGATTATTACCTTTGAACAAGCTACGGAAGTTAAAAGTGGCTGGAAGGCATCAGTGAAGTTAGTTGCTGTCCAATTTATAATATTGACCATAGTCAATTGCCAACTTACCCTAAATTGCTTGGAAGGTACATTTTAAATTTTTGTGCCGCTCAAATAAAAATCGTGCAACACATTTGTTATACGATATTACTAAAGAATGATGGGTGACATAGCCGCCACTTCAAACCTTTTTGAATTTTTCTTAGGACTTTTATTGAAATCTCAATTGGATAGTTAAAACTTTAATTTAGGCAGATTGGATCCGTCAAGATGGCCGCTGCCAAAAGTAACTTAATGGTATTGACCAGATTCACGAAATCCGAAATAATTTTTTTTTTTTTTTTATCTATCTTCGATAAATTAATTGTATTACTTTGAGTTTCTAGATCATTTTGATATTAAAAATCGGTGGTTAAATTGTTAAATATATAAATATTCGTTTTATAATTCGTTCTAAAATTTATTTTTCATAATCGATAAATAAACACGAACACTTTAGTTGATATTTTTTTTTCTTAATTTTATTAGAGTTTATCTTTAACTCTTGTAATAAGATTGAGAGTTTTGAATATATTAAACAGAACCACTTGAAATTTAATTTATGACATTGACAACAAATTAATTTCACTTAAGAGTTTTGTACGTAGAACCTCAATTTTGAACGGCTAATGGACTTTGATGAATTGAAGTTTTTTAAATATCAATGAGTGAGATCAAATTGCTAATAATGTATCGATTCCTGGGAAATTAAAGTAATACAATGGGGGAATTTATGATGGACACATAAATTCAAGCTCAATAATTTGACGTTGATTGTTGAATTAAAGTTGTGATATGATTACATGGACCGTTATATGGAAAATGGGACTTGGAGATTTATGTATATTTGAGAAAGGACACCTCGATTATTTTAATATTGTTCCGAAAATTAGAAATGATCGAAAAGAATAATATGTAAGAGCGATAAGTCACGTGATACAATTCAACTTCGATAACTTCAATTTGACCGTGAATGAACTACTAAGAATATGTACTTATTACATTATTCATTTTATCTAAATCTATTAAAAATCTAATTTTTATCCAAACTAAACAAGGGCTAAGTCTAGATAAAGAAAAGAGAAAGCCAAGACTTTTCGACCGTAACTCCATGGGTTCGAGCTTTCAACACCCAATCTTCTGTTGAGCAGTGACTGATCCAATATTGAAGGTCAACTAGGGCGGCTGTTGACCGTAAATAGTTAGCAGTTGTAATAACAGGATCATTTATTAATATTTAATTAAATAATATTAAAAAATCTTCGATCTATATGTAAATGCATTAAAATGTTAAAAATCATATATAATGAAAAATATAATTCAATACAACTTAAAATAAAGAAAAAATATATGATACAATCTCACCTCGTAATTGTAAAATGAAAATGTACCATTTTGTTAACAATATTCTGCCAAATATTGGCACAATCAATTTATTATAAAAAATGTGAAATTTAAGAAATTAATTAACATGAGAAAATATCAAAAGCTCTCCAGTACTGAAAAACTCAACCCTAAAATCTTTAAACATTCAACACAAAATTGGAATATAGTTGGCCATTGGTATAATTAACCCTAAAATCTCAATTAATCCAAAATTTCCGAATTTGATTTCGAATGACCATAAGTATGATTATTTCCCGAAAGCACTTGAAACAAAGGATATGTAAAGGTGAAAAAATGTTCATTCTGTAATTAATTCCCTTGAAAATGGAAAATGTTACTGTTTACTGAAGAGCAAGCGTGAAGCTGGACGGTGTCGATGTGAGTCGGGGCTGTGGCAGCGCGGCTACAGTATTAAAGGGAGCCGGGAGGTAGAAGGGTTGGCTTATGTGTTTTTTTTTTTTTTTTAAATGTGAGAATAATGGGGAAAAAAAAAAAGACCCAAATATACTATCATCTTCCATGTAGTGTCTGTAACTGATCAGGTCGGCTGCAGCTATAAATTTCAACGGATCCAACCTGCACGATCGCTCCCCCTCGTCGAGTACTGGATCTACCACCGTTGTTGAGCATTCCTTAAAAGTGGATATAGCTCCAACTCTAACAATCAATGAATCGACAACATGTGTTACAATAGAAATCCACCTAGGACACCAAAACCAAACTCCAAGTCTCAGGAATCAAAACAAGTATCTCCCAAACAAGCTCCGATCAGTACCACACATGCTCCTTGTACGATGATTTTATACCAAGAAGGAATCACTAAACACTTAGGGTCGTTTGATTGCAAGGGAGAAAAATGGGTGGAAAAAAAATTTACAGGAAAAATATTTTCCTAATTTTTTTTATTGGGAATTGTAATTAAGTGTGTTTCATTGGTATAATTTTCCACTCGAAATTTTTTTAAAAGTTTGGATATTTTTGTTCACGTTTGACTTTATTTTATATGAAAATTGTCCATTAAAAATGATTTTTTGTGTACAATTGGTTATGAAATTTGTTAACATTGTCAAAAAGTAAAAAAAAATATATAAAAAATAAATTTGCTTGAACACTATTTTTTCACTATTTTTTAGTGTTCGTTTGACTTCGTTTTATATGAAAATTGTCTATTAAAGTGAATTTTTTTTACAATTGGTTATTAAGGCCCTGTTTGAGCCATATTTTTTCCTCACTAAAATGAAAAATATGACCGTTATCCATCACATCAACATTTAAATTCAAATTCTCTATCTCTTGTGTGGGCCCCAATAACGACTATATTTTTCATTCTCATTTTCAAAAAAGGTGGCTCAAACAAGGGCTAAATTTGTTAACATTGCAAAAAATAAATAAAAAATTGCAGAACCTGGAAAAGGCTTTTCCAACCAAAATGGTAGGAAAATATTTTCCACAATTCCAAGGAAAATGGCACGTGGGAGGATAAATCTTTTTCTTGGCAAAATTTTAACCATCAAACACCTCTTTTGCATGGAAATGAAAAATGTTTTTCATTTTCCATGGAAAAGAGAGGCTATCAAACGGACCTGTTACAAAATAAGCCAATATCAGAATTACTCTGATGCCATTTGTTACAAAACAAGCCATACCAGAACTGCTCTGATACCACTTAATAGGATTGATACCACTTATTGTGATACCAATCAATGGATTGAGACGTTGAAGTTATATGACAAAATAATAAAGTATGTGATCAAGACTAAAAGAATAAAAGAAGACAAAAATATGACAGATGAATTAGAAGATTTTATTGCATCAAGAATAATGGAGAAGAGAGAAAAATATTACAATGATCCTAAAGACTAGTAATCATAAATCTCATACTATAAAATTGTATAGAATAGTCTAGTATTTATAGGAAACATGTAGGAGACGTCCAAGACTTCTTAGTAGAGTTATTAATGAAATATGATGCCAAAAATTGAGTCCAAAACGAAGTAGAAGAGAAAAAACGCGGACATGTACTGTAGCAGCGCTCAAACGCTAGATTTCGGATTAATATTCCAAAACATGCATTTTATCATACTAAAGTCCTCTTTCAAGTCAAATTCATAATTATCATTGAAATGTGAACTTTATAACTTGACATAGGATTCCAAAAGCATTCCAAACTTGAATTTTTCATGACGTGCACGTCAATTAGAATTCTTCAATACTCCAAATACATCAACAAAAGAATTCGGATCACACTTAAATTCTAACAGGACTCTTAGTTATGATTCATAAAAATCAAACAAACAATTAACCTCCTAGTGTATCTTAGTTCATTGCATCTTTTATATTAGACTCCAATTCAAGGATAATCACCACTAACGTGGCATGCTTGCACACGAGAGAAACTACAAATTACAAGGCACTATAATTCTCCGCCCTGGACCGCCCGCCCATCATCATCATAAGCTTAATATCCTAGTGGCATTTGGACAACGAACCCCAATATAATCCACCATATTTGAAATTTTTGTACACACTTTGAGGATGGTTTAATGACTTCAACCCTAACCCTTGCGTGCCATTGGTGGGTGTGTCGTGGGAGTCCACCGTTGCCTTGAAAGGCCACGAAGCTTTATTTTCATTTGGCCACAGGTCACATTATATACGTAAGTGTCTATATTGTCACCATTACACTCAAACATGCACCTAATTTTACAATTAAATTATTTGACATTATTTTTCAAAAAATATAAATAAATTATTTCACACCAATTAGTTTACAACCACGCCAACGAGGTACAATTACTAAGAATGTTTTTCAGAATCTAAAATTCGTTGATATAGATAATCAAGAAATTCATAGGAGTCGGCTTTCATCCTTGCTTGCTCTCATCGGCAAGTATTTCTATGAAGTTTGATATATTTGGACGGACTCAATCAATTCAATGTCTAAATTTCCAAATGACAGGCGAAGCTCATGTGAAATGCTTCATAACTAATTTAAATTTAGGGTCTGTTTGATTGACCAATTTTTTCGATGGAAAATGAAATTCAAATTCTGTTTCCCACTTTTATCTTGTTTGTTTGTTTGTTTTTTTTTTTTTTTTTCCAGGGAATTCATTTTCATGCTCTCATGTGTCATTTTCCTTGGTTTTGTGGATTTTGGTGGAAATTGGTTTTCCATGTTACTTTTTTTTTTTTTTTTTTTGTAATGAAAATAAATTTTATGGACAATTGTAAAAAAAAAAAAAAATTCCCTTTAATGAACAATTTTCAGGAAAAATAAAGCCACACGAACACAAAAATATCCAAAATTTCAACATTTTCAGGTGAAAAATTATACTAATCAAACATAATTAATTGACAATTCCAAGGAAAACAATTCTAGGTAATTCAATTTCATAGAATTCAGTTTTTTCCTACACGAATTCCACTATTGCAATCAAACGGACCCTTAGTAATTTTCGACATTATAGGGTGTATATACACTTTACGTATTTTCAAATTTACAATTTAATATATGGTAACAAAAAGAGTAATTTTACATCATAGTTCTTATTAACTGCACCAAATTTTAATGTAAGTAAATTACTTAAATTTTACTCATTTTTGTATTTATGTCTTCAACTTTTTTGGTTACCTTTTTTTTTTTTTTTTTTATCTTTAATCTTCAATTAATTAATACATCCGTTATTTGATAAGATTTTAATCCAAAGATTATGTTAACATGGGGAAAATATTATATCCAACTTATGTAATTATTGTTTGTCTTGCATATTTAAAAATAAAATACAAATGACATATTATTATTTTTATTCCATTAGAAATGATTTTTTGATCGTCATTAGGAATATGTGTAATATAAAATAAGGTTGAAATTAAAACATGAGAAAAGGAGTTGGAAACATAAGTACGAAAATGATCAAAATTTAAGTACCTTCATTTTAACTATAATGCGGTGTAGTTAATAAAAAAAATGATGTTTGTGAATATATTTACCTTCATTTCAATTACTATTTCATTTTTATCTAAAAATTTAATTTTTTTTTCTCATTCATACTCACTCCATAAGCAAGTTGAAAGCAGGGGCGGACCGAGACCAATTTTCTTGTGGGGTCAAAAATGAGATTTCAAAAATATTTAGGTTAAAAAAATAAAATAAAATTGTGGGGTCATCTGATCCCACATGACTCCATGTGGGTCCATCCCTGGTTGAAAGTGTTTATAAATAGATTATTTTTAATTCTTTATTCATTGAACATACATTATTAATTGAAAGATAGCAATTGAGAAGTTCTATTCTTAATACCATGTTGTAAGAGTTAATGTAGTTTTTCCACATTTGTCAAAATCAACTGTTTAAAGATATTTAATGAAAAATCAATAATTAAAAAACAGTATGCAAAATGTTAGATATTTTAAATTATATGGTGAGATTTGTTAGTATTTTTATGCACATTTATAATTTTTCCAAGAAAAATTCTACTTGTACATTAACTTTTGTACATAAGGGGTGGGACCCAATGTATAAAATATTTTTTTAATTTAAACGGGTCCCACCTCCATGTGAGGGGGATATACACCCTGATGTATATTGTAATGTACAAATAGCAAAACCCTTTTTATAAAGAGCCTCTGTGACAGTTATGCAAAATATAATATATAAAACGTGAAAATATAAAATGTGGTACGGGGAATGTAATTACACTATATATATATATATATATATATATATATATATATATATATGGTTTATTTTGTAATTTCCCTGAAATTTACTTACAAATTTGATTTTTTTTTTATAAAAAATAAAATATTTCTTCTGTAATTTTTAGTTGAGTATATGAAGTATGAACTGATAGACCATTTATTTCATTCTAGTAATTTTTTTTTTTTTAATCTTTTATTTATTATTTGGTCATTCTCACAAAATTTACTCATAATTATTAATAATTTACAGCCTAGAAAGCAGAGACGGGGAGAAAGAGAACGAGACAGACACAGAGTCAATTCCTCAAAACTTCTCTTCGCCTCTAAGTCAAATTTGAGAAAATTGAAAAAAAGGTCGAATAATCGTATTATGATTTTGATCTTATTATCAACAATTTCTTTGAAGATTTTGATTTTTTGTATATAATTAGGGCACCAATTTTGATCAAATCAGAGCTCAACTTCTGGTGCACACATAATTAGGGAAGATGTTGTCGAATCATTTGCAGAATGGGATGGAGACGGCGAAGTTGCTGTGGTCGCGGCTGCCGAATTCCGATGCGGAGGAAGATGGCGAGGCCGCTGAAGAGCTCGGCCGATACAAGAAGAGTGATGGCACCTCCGTCGAGAGCCTTGACTATGAAGTAATTGAAAATTACGCCTATCGACAAGAACAGGTATTCTAGGCATACACATAGATATGCTTTTTTTTTTTTTTGCCTTCTCAATTCAATATGTCATGTTGTTGCTTAATTTTGAATTTACCTTTCTCAATTTGCAAATCAGATGCTATTTGTTTGGTGGGAGGGACTTTTACTGGTTAGCTGAGTTTCTATTTTGAGGGATATTCATTTAATTTTGAGAGATCTGAGTAGTGTTCTTTTAGTCGGAAGACTAGATGGTCTGATACAAGCAAGCTGAAAAACATGTAACGAACGCCCATTGCATACATATTTATGTTTAATTTATATGTTTATATTGGTGACACTATTAAAGTTGTTACTTCTTGTCCCCAGGTTAAACGACAAAGGTTTTATTGTTTATTCAGCTGGTTTCTTTGGGAAAAAAATCATTTTTGTAATTTATCAAATCACAGTGAGGATAACACCGATAGAATATAAAATGATTCGAATTTGAAAGATGGACAGTGTAGAATTTAAAATTAGTAGCTTTAGAGAACCATCAGTTTGAATAAAAAGGTCGTGCACGACAGTTACAAAGAATGGAGGGCATTATGATTACCATTTTCTTTATAATGTTTCTGGTTTAATTATGATGGTTGGGCTGGTATTCTGAATGGCAGGCAAAGAGGGGAAAACTCTATACAGGATATAGTGTGGCAGTGAAGTGGTTCTTCGCTTTGCTAGCTGGGATTGGTGAGTTCTAAAACTTTTGCGATTTGGATTTTTCTTTTAACCTGTAATTTAGTAACACTTTCTGTCTTCTTGCTTGCAACATTTAGTTTTTGGATTTTCAATATAATATTTATGACTTAGGGGATGAAATTCATAGGTTTATGCAATTCTGGAGGGCTTGTTAATTGTTGTGAAGTTAATACTAGATATTTTAATTTGTGTCGCATGTATCTGGACATTAAAGCTTCTTGCTACACTATAGGGACTAGTGATATGTTGTAAGACAAACTTAGGCATTTTGTTAATTCTGTATACGATAAGTTCTTGTTCTTCTTGAATTAAAGTTTTCATGTGGGATAACATGCTTGTTTCGTATATGGTTCCTTGTTAGTTTATTCATTTTTTTCTTCCCTTACTCTGTGGAGCCATGAGTTTTAGATTGTAATGAAGAGGGTGATAATTGGGAACAATGTTTAGAAAGGTTCAATAGGTTTCGAGGCATTTAAATTTCCTTAGCAAGTACAAGTACCTTCTTTGAGTTTTCTTATTTCTACTACATCATTATCAATCAAGAAAATATCATGTAGTACACTGAGGATTCTGATGGTACCCCAAACTGAGTGCTTGAAGAACACAGCGTGACCATTTGATTTTGTGAATATCCCAAGCTTCCAATGGATTCGGAATATGAAACCAGGCCCTAGATAGCTGTCATAGGACAACACATGAAGATGTTTCAAATCGACACACCTTAACTTTCTCATTTCTCAAACCTTGTGGTTGTTGCATGTGCACTTCCTCTTCAGCCCCCCTATCGAGGAATGCATCTTAACATCATGTTGGCGGACAAACGAGGAATGACTAGGAATACTTGTTGCTTCCATTTCCTTGGCATTTAGATCTAAGTTATTGCTTCATGTAGAATGATAATAACCTGCATGTTTCATCCTTTTTTGATGAGCCACCTAGAAATGAAGCTCAAGGTGTGGTTGCTGGATTTCCTCTAGAGCATGAATGGTGGTCATGGTTAATATCACCAAGTAGTCCGAAAATTACAGGATAGGCAGTGTAAACTGTAAAGGGTACCTCTTTTGAACAGGAGGCAGTGAAAGAGTTTCCTGAAACAGATATTCCTTGTGCCTAAAGAGAAGTTTGAGAAAATACAACTGGTTTTTGAAGAAAGATTCCTTATATGACATCATAGCATTTATAACCTTTTTGATTAGGAGAGTATCCCAAGAAAACACATTTGATACTTCATGGATCTATTTGACTTCTAAATGAATGTGCACATGAATGAAGGCCATTCCATGAATAATTTTAGGGGGAGAGTATTAAAGAATTGACAATAGATTTTAATGGAGGAGTTTTAAGGCATATGTGAATTTAGACTGCGGGTATGCATGTCATTTGCATCAAATAAGAGGCTGCAAGAACCACTTCTCCCTAAAAGTGATTTGTGTATACAAAAAAATTAAGGGATTGATTACCAAAATTCTACATTATTCTGTTTTCATTTTTTCACAAATTTTGACCATATTGAAAAAATTTAATTCTTGATTTCATTTATTTGGTGAGAGAGGTGAGGACTAGTCTTTAAATTCCTTTTCCCCTTCCACACTTAAAATGGATTTCAAAGAAAAAAATCCTTATTGGCCCATAAACAAGATTCAAACATGTTCTGGGGATGCTTTTCTTTAATCTGTTTTCCTAATTTGTATTTTCCACGAAATTCTTATTTTTACTCGAGAGTTTGCCAGCATATGGAGAATTTAAGTTTTTGTGGCTCATCACTGCTCATTGATTTTTGTAAACCATTTCATTTTGTATTTCACCGCTGTCTCTCCATTCTCCCCAGCCCCCAAGAAAAACGAGTAAACGCCAAACAAAAAGATTAAAAAAGGTTACTCACGCACTTTCCATTTGCGTCTAGGTACTGGACTAGCTGCTGTTTTCATCAACATTTCTGTCGAGAATTTTGCTGGATGGAAGTATTCGTTGACATTTGATATAATTCAAAAGTCTTACCTGGCCGGATTCTTGGTATATATGTTGATCAACCTGGCTCTTGTGTTGTCTTCTGTATATATTATCACAAACTTTGCACCAGAAGCTGCAGGATCTGGAATTCCTGAAATCAAGGGTTATTTAAATGGTAAACATTAATGGTTATCTTTTTTTACCTCCTTCCAAGTCAAATTGCTGGTTGGACCGATTTCAATTTTGAGCTGTTGCTGATTTTCATTTTGAATGTGCAGGAATTGATACACACGGTATACTTCTGTTCAGAACTTTGATTGGGAAGGTATGATGGCATATTGCAATCACTTTCCTTATTGTTTATGACTGTGATGTGAATGTAAAATCAGTATTATGTGTATTCTTTTTTGTCAGATTTTTGGAAGCATAGGTTCAGTGGGAGGTGGCCTAGCCCTTGGCAAAGAAGGTCCACTTGTACATACTGGTGCTTGTATTGCTTCCTTGCTCGGGCAAGTATGTAATGATTAGAAGATATGATCTTATCGAGAATCACAAATCTGTTGCAATTTAAGAGGGTGTCCAGTAGCGACCACATTTAATTTCTATGTTTGGAATTAGTGAAGAGAAATTGCATCTAAATTTTATGTTACGTCCTATTGAGCAACTTTTATGAGTTCGTATTAATTAGCTCCCACTATCACATTTTGTTTTAAGCAATTTTTGTTCAACATCGCTATGTCTGTGTGTTTCCTTGCAAGCCTAAAATTTATCCTTTTATGCATAAATGCAGGGTGGATCAACAAAATATCATCTTAGGTCAAGATGGTTACAAGTTTTTAGGAGTGAGAGGGATCGTCGTGATCTTGTAAGTTAATGATTGTGATCTGGTGATTCTAATAGTATTTATTAAATCTGCTTTTTTTACACTTGTTTTAGAGTGTCTTATTCTGTTATCTTTCTTCCTTTTTCATGCTCGTGTTGGGACATAGCTTGTTATGCTCCGTCTAGTTTTTCTTGCATTTTCGATTCTAGTATCTTCTTTGCACCTTAAGTGCAAATACATTCTTTATTGAGGGCCTCTTTCACTTCTCTTTCCTAACATTTTTTGCAGATTTTGTGCTGACTTCCTTTTAGCCTTTAGTTCCAGAAATTGTAATATAACATGGCATTATGGCAGTAAATGTTTAGCATGGAACGGTGGTTATGCCTATTTTATTGGAACACAGAAAAAAAATTTGTTGGGGCGTAAAATTTTTTTTTTGAAAGGTAATCAGAATTTTATAAATCAATGCATAATACACGGGGGGTGTACAATCATTTTAGTTCAGACAAAAACGATATGAAATTAAGCAGCCCATCTATATGCCTATTAGCCGCAGAATTAAACCAAGTATACAATGTCAGATAAAACAATTCCCTAATCTGCGCTGTGGTCCGTGATTGTTGGGGCGTAAAATAGACTGAACATATGTTCTATCCTACGAAGAACTAACACGCGATATGTTGCCAACATATTGATTAAAATATGATTTTTTAAACTTAATTTAATCTAATAGTTATATTAAAATTCTCATTCTCATTCCTTTACTCATTTTCAACCACACATTCTCCATTAATCTACTATTCCAAAATACATTTTAAAAAAATAATGGGCTCAAATACACAATAAAGTAGTAATTTTTTTTTTTTTTATATTCATTACATCATATATATAAGTAAGTTTGATTTTTTAGTGGAGGGTAAAATGGTAAAAAAAATACATTCACGTAAAATTTTACATGTTGCTTTGTTGAAGAATAAAGCTGGAAAAAAAGTAAATTAAATATATGCTACGAGAAGAAATTTTACAAAATACATTTAATGTTATTAGGCCCAACAATGAAAAGTATATTAGTTTACGTCCACAACTTTTCATTTCCAGTCATCACGTTTCTTCTCTTTCTTCTTCCTCCCTTCTTTTCTTTTTCTTCTTCCTTCTTCTCTTTTTCTTCTTCCTTCTTCCTCCTTCCTCAGTCTTCTTCTTCACAGTCTGCATTTCTTCTTCTCCGACATGCGTCAGCGATGTGTTGGAGACGTACCGGTGTCCTACACGACATGTCGGCGCAGGCAGCATGTCCGTGCTTCCCAGGTTTTACCTTTACTTGTGATGTATTCTAAAATGAGACTTCGAGCAGATACGTCAAGAAGAATTGCCATTGCTCAACACTTAAAATTGACATGTGTACCTCTTATATGGACCTCTAAAAGATATATAAGACTGCTATATCCAGATGTCACTCATTAAAAAGAGGTTATAATAATATAATGCCTCTGAAAATTGCTCATTTTTCACTGTTTAATGTTTTGAAAAGGTCACCTGTGGATGTGCAGCAGGAGTGGCTGCTGCTTTTAGAGCTCCAGTCGGCGGTGTATTGTTTGCATTAGAAGAAGTGACATCATGGTAATTTTTTCTCTTGTTAATGGTCTAAGCTTTATGAGAATTAAAATGTTATGCATCTATTACATGATCTTAAGCTGATTACCTTAGCTGTTGGGGTTTCTATTGTTCCATAGTTTGTGAGATTTTTGCACTTGGGCACAACCTAATGATACATCCTAGGGATTTAATTTTTTTTTTTTTTTTTTGAAAGGTAATCAAAATTTTATTAATAAAAAAACATAATATCCGGGAAGTGTACTATCATCTTAAATCAGAAAGAAACAATATAAAATTAGGCCGCCCGTCAATATGCCTAGTGGCCGCAACATTCCTAGGGATTTAATATTTAGAACATATTATTGAAAAAGTTAAGGAGAAACTTTATTGAATGGGAAGAATAATGAGATATTGATCAAGGACTTTCTTATCTGAACTTTTGACATTAGCATGTATTTGCATATGGTACATAAATTGGTAGTGGTCATTCTTGGATTTCGGTGACATATTGTGCATCAACTCATGCACACTATGAAATGCATATGCAAATAAATGATGAATGCTAACCTTTTTGTAGACGTGGGTGTATCTTAAATAGTCTGATGGGTTCATCTGTTTCTATTAATTGTAATTTCTACCTGACAATATGTTGTTTTATCATATTCAATTTAAGGTGGAGGAGTCAACTTATGTGGCGTGTCTTTTTTACATCTGCCATTGTGGCTGTTGTTGTACGAACAGCAATGGGATGGTGTAAGAGTGGAAAGTGTGGGCATTTTGGCTCTGGCGGATTCATTATATGGGACGTCTCAGAGTAGGATCTGAACCTTGTTCTGCTTTTCGTCTTTGTATCTTTATCTGATCTCTACATTGACATTTTTTGCGAACTGTTGCTTGCCTTCTAACTAAGATCTATTTTAGTGGTCAAGAAGATTACTCGTTTCAGGAGTTGTTGCCAATGGCTGTTATTGGTGTAATTGGGGGTCTTCTTGGTATGTAAAAGTATACCCAAGTGACATTATTTTCTGGAAATGTTTGAAAGAAAGGTTCTTGGTGATGTGATTTATCCTGAATCTTAACTCTCTCTCTCTCTCTCTCTCGAATTATTCTCAGGAGCACTATTTAATCAGCTTACAATTTACATAACTCACTGGCGGCGAAATTACTTGCATAAGAAAGGGAACCGTGTCAAAGTAAGTTCCCTAAATGAGATAAGCATGTGGACTATACATGTTATATATTTGCAGTAAATGATTGGAAAATCTGACTTTCTTTGCTTAATGTTACAGATCATTGAGGTGTGTATTGTCTCCGTGATAACCTCAGTCGTTTCATTTGGATTACCGCTTTTCCGAAAATGTACGCCATGCCCTGAAGCAGATCCTAATTCTGGTATTGAATGTCCACGTCCACCAGGAATGTATGGCAATTATGTCAATGTAAGATCTATGATCATATTTTTAGACTTGCTGCATCTTTCTAGGAATTTAGCTTTTACATGCTTTTTCACGTTGCAGTAATTTTGGTTGCTTTATTGTCCAATAAATAAGAAATTCTGCGCTTAAATCACTTGACTTTGTAGTACTTGCTATATGCATGTGCGTTACAATGAATGTTTACACCTGAAGTTATGCCAAGGGTCCATAACAGCATAGTCATGCGTGTCTTTTGTATATAGATTATCACCTTTCAAGTTTCAACGATGCTTTGGGCGTCCTCCAAACTTGAATTTTGATATTTAGAGAGGGTTACAGGAGCATCATGTTGCCCTCATTGGAGTTATTACATTGATGCTTAAAATATATTAATTATCTATCAGTAACTGGTCTAGTTCATTATCATTTGAAGATTATTTTGTCAGATTTATGCAAAATCATCGGTACAGGAGAACTGTTATCGGATCTCAAAAAGGAGTTTTTACACGTTTCCTAAATCATGAAGTTTAAATATTCATGTTGGTTTTTATATGTTGAAAAGGACAAGTGCAAGCATTAAGCCCCTGATTGGCACCCATTCTCATCTCATTCTCATTTTTTTCTCTTTCTTCATTTCAACCCCACATTCTCCCAATAAAATAATATTACACACAAATCTAAAACTTTTCGTAACTTTTCCACCACACATTCTCCCATCAATCACTATTCCAAAAATTCTGTTCTCCAAAAAATGGGTGTCAAACACCCTCTGAAGTCATTTTTGAGAGCTCCAATCATATTGCTTGGCATTGGTCATCACGCTTAGCTTAGTCCATTTTCTTTTTAAACGTCTTTATAATCACACTTGTACTTTTATGCGTCTACAGTTTTATTGCAGTAACAACAAGGAATATAACGACCTCGCAACCATATTTTTTAACACTCAGGTTTACTGAAAGTACCCCATATATAGTCTTTTTATTATTTTCCATGGATACTTTGGTTGTCTTTGCTAATGTAGTCTCTATATATATGCAGGATGATGCCATAAGAAATTTGTTCAGTGCAAAAACAGTTCATGAATTTAGCGCGCAAAGCCTGTTGACATTTTTGGTATTGTATCCCCATCTGAGATCACTATTCTTTTGGCATTTATTGTATTATGTGTGTTACTTATCTCATCTCTAAAAATTGCCAAATACCTTTGGTCAGTCAGACAAAGGATGATTGTTTTCTATTAAGAAATCCAATTTGGTAATTTTTTGACGAGCAATTTGACGTTGAAGCCTCAATGCAAAATATTTATGTTGCTTAAAAACTGTTCTAAAGGAAAATCAAATGTGCCTGAAAAGGGTGATTAGGTGGAGTAATTATTTTCTTGAAGCGTTCATATATCATATCAGCTTGGTTCCAGTTGGCTTACTCTATTGAGATTTTTTTTTCATCATTTTGTTATCAGTGAGAAAAATAGAAGTAACTTGCAACCCAATCTTTCTATATGTCTGTGAACTTGTTACCATCAACTATATCTTATGTCCTTGTGCATGTGATTAATTATTCTTCTACCTTGCTTTTTCGTTCAGGTTATGTTTTACGCTCTAGCTGTGGTGACCTTCGGTACTGCTGTTCCAGCTGGTCAATTTGTTCCTGGAATAATGATAGGCTCAACCTACGGGCGGCTTGTTGGCAAGTTTGTTGTTAGTTTCTACAAGAGGCTGAATATTGAAGAGGGAACGTAAGTTCCCTTTCTCATTTAATTATAACATATTAAAGTTGTTGACACATCATTTTTGAAACTCTTATCATGATTGTGGTGATAGCAATGGAGCATACAATCCTTTATGATGTCTGATATATCCATGTTGGAATTTTTAGATATGCTCTTCTAGGAGCTGCATCTTTTCTTGGAGGCTCAATGCGGATGACTGTTTCTCTTTGTGTAATCATGGTTGAGATTACGAATAATTTGAAGCTCTTACCACTTATCATGCTGGTTCTTCTTATATCAAAGGTGTGAAATTTTAAGTCTAATATTTTTCTGCCCCTGGTTATGCCACGTTCCATCTCATACTCAATTTTACCCTCTGTAGGCTGTTGGTGATGCTTTCAATGAAGGCTTTTATGAAGAACAAGCTCGACTCAGAGGCATTCCCTTACTTGAATCAAGACCAAAATACCAAATGCGGAATATGACTGCAAAGGAGGCATGTGGGAATCAAAAGGTGGTGGTCATTACAGTGCTCTACAAATTTAGTTGTCTTTATTAATGCCCAAATAACTTAAGGTGTTCCTCTTGAATGTGCAAAGAAGGATTTGAACAGAAATGCTTGTTTAGTTTTTCCTTCAATTGGTTGGAGGTCTAA
Organism: Fraxinus excelsior; assembly: GCA_019097785.1. Lineage (NCBI taxonomy): Eukaryota > Viridiplantae > Streptophyta > Magnoliopsida > Lamiales > Oleaceae > Fraxinus > Fraxinus excelsior. Next base: position 941,119 of record CM032638.1, on the reverse strand, counting down.
AATTTGAAAATACTGTGACCCTTTTTCTTAACAAAGATTTTGTAAAAGAATTACTATTCGTTGTAAGCTTTCAAATTTTGATCTCCCTAACACGTGTCATGCTATAGTTCATTTTGCCCTTGTTTGTGCTCCATTAAACCAAATTTTATTTTTTTTCAAAACTCATTTTCAGCCACACATTCTTCAATAAAATAATATTATACGTAAATCCAAAAACTTTTCCTTACTTTATAAATACACATTTTCCAAAATACACGTTTCCCAAAACCTCATTAAAATGAAGCCTGAACAAGGGCTTCGAACAATGCCTTATCTGGAAAACTTGTCAAAACGCAATTCTGTTATCTTGTATCCTCATAGTACCCTAAATTTTTCATTAAGTAAATTTGTGATTATTCTTATTACAAGGTTCATAGTTCAATACATGGATTTTTGTTCTTCTTAATTGCCTTGGACTTTCTCAGCCAACTAAATGTTCTTACATTATGTAGGTGGTCTATTTTTCTCGTGTTGTCAAGGTTGCCGATGTTCTTTATATTTTGAGAAGTAACAATCACAATGGCTTTCCAGTGAGTTGAAGTTTCTGTTGCTCTAGATTACTGTCTGAATATTGGAGCTTTAACTAATATTTCTTCTTCCTTCCCATTTAGGTCATTGATCACACAAGAAGTGGAGAAACACTTGTTGTTGGTCTCATACTACGAAGGTCAGATATCAAACTTTGTCTACTTTTTAATCTTGTCATCATTCTTATGGAACATAGAATCAAATGACATTGATGTGTTGTGATTTGCTATTCGATTGAAATTGGTTAACTTGAAGTACTTGTTTCGCTGCTGCAGCCATTTATTAGTGCTTTTGCAGTCAAAGGCCGATTTTCAACATAGTCCACTGCCCTCTGATTCAAGAAGTGGAACTCTGCCAATCAGGTAAATGGAGTGGTGATTTTTTCCAGTCTGCTCATTGATTTACTGAAAGAAAGGGTGACTAATAGTAAGTGGGTCCTGCAAATTGCAGGCACAGTCTCACAGAGTTTGTTAAACCAGTTTCCAGTAAGGGAATATCTATACATGATGTTCACCTAACTCCAGATGATCTGGAAATGTACATTGATCTTGCTCCGTTTTTGAACCCCTCTCCATATGTTGTTCCTGAAGACATGTCATTAACGAAGGTGACAATTATTATCAGTTAGTTTGTTTGTGTTCACTTTATATTTTAATTTGCTAGATTTGTAGTGAGGTTCAAATGATTGCTTAGAATATTCCACGCTGTTTTGATGATCCAGGTATATAATTTGTTCCGTCAACTAGGACTAAGACATATACTTGTTGTTCCACGTGCATCTCGTGTTATTGGAATGATTACGAGAAAGGATTTGTTAATAGAGGTACTTTGACTGTTCAATTCTCGTCGATATATTCGAGTGTTCTGCTCTGTGATGATTAGGAAAACACATTGTTTCTTTGCAGGATAATGAAGATTCAAATGGTGTAGAGCTTCAATCCACTAGTGTAAGGTCTCTAATGCTACTTTACTCATGTCGTGAGTTGACTTGCACAGCTTCTTGATAATGACTAGTCCATTAGATGAGGTTTATGTATTGTGCATTGGGATAATTAAGAATAAAAATGAACTTGCATTTATTTTTGTGAAATGTTGATAAGTCAGTATAATGAAGGTAGCCACTTGCATTCTGGTTTAATTCTAGTCAGAGCATCCTCAACTTCCAGAGGCCTTTGTTCTTGGTTTTCTGCAGCTGATTGCAAATACTAGTGTTACTAAAAAGTTTATATTATGTATTGGTGCCTAGAGCATTATCTTATCGGATGTCAACCTTTTTCTCTAGGTAGTCACTCCAGTATTCTTTGCAAAATTTTGTTGCTCGAGTAATGATTAACATGTGAAGCTACTTCATTTATCTATGTATTTGTTGCAGGACGACAATCTTATAGTGGTGAACCTACAAATTAATTTTTTTTCTTTGCTTTGGACTTACTGCTCGAAGTTATAAACCAGTCTATATCTGGAGTTCATGATGGGTTTTGCCTTAAGATTTTAATATATTTCTCCCTTTTACGCCTGCAGAGCTGAGGAAGGTGACAGAAGAAAGTATAGGAGGAAAATAAATGCTGGACAACCACTACTCGATGGTCTTCTAGTTTAAAGTTAGCAGTGTCACGGATGATACCGCGGACTAAGTTTCTTCGTCTACCTGTTTTTTAACTGTAGATTTTATTCTTTATAATCTCAAAAGTTGTACTTGGTTATTTTAGGTAAAGTATATATATTGTATTATTGATTATAGCCCCTTCTTACTGGGGCAAAAAAGGAGAAATTCCCCCATTTTATCAGATGTCACAAGCACGCTCCAAATTCTTGCACCCCGATAATCACTGTAACATTCCAAAATTCTTATGGCACCGTTTCATAATATGAAAAATGGAGGGATTAAAGTGAAATATATTTTAAATTCTTATATATTTTGGGACAAATAGGTAGATTTGATGAAACATTTTAATAAATCAATATTAGACTCTTTTAATAGCATGAGTTTTCGATTTGAGAAAAAGTTAAATTGGATGATTTAGTTCCAAGATATTCAAGTTTAAAGAAATTATCATTTATTAGCATTTAATTAAGTTGGTTATTGATTTTAAAGCTGTGGATGGCAATGTGTATGAATAGCATTTTTCATAACTTTTTGATTTTGGGATTAGGATAAAAAAGAAAAAAGAAAATTCTAATTCAAAATTCTAATTCTAATTCTAATTTTGATCGTAGCTAATTGTAATCCTAATTTAATTAAAACCTCGTTACTCTTCATTACTTCAATTTTAACGCTAGTATGCAAAGCCAAATAAAATCAATTTTAACACTAGGAATTCACTTTTTCCTAAAATGGGTGTCAAACACAAGTTTAATAGTGATCATAATTCTATTATTTTAAATCAATACGTATTCAAATCCCTTGTAGGGAACAATACAAAAATAAGGTATTAAATATCACTATTTCAAAAATAAGAAAATAAGTTTCAAATTACAAAATTCAGGTTTTTATTTTTTATTTTGATTTATGATATTAAATATTTAATTCTAATATAATATAATTAACACATCTCACCTTCACAACCATCCCTATCGTTCCGGCGACTGGTCCGATTTCGGGGACTATTCGACGACTGCTCCAATTCCGACGACCGGTCCACCGACTATTCCGATGACCCTTCCGTCGCAACTTTATTCCGACGACTACTCCGATTCTGAAATTGGTTCCAACTCCGACAATATTCGGGCGATGGATCCACACATCCCACCCCTACCTTGCAAAAAACTTTCAAAAATTAAAAATATCAAGTCATGATGTGTCATCTGTGACTAATTGTGACCAAATTTGTATTAAGTGTGGTTGTTTGTGTCATACGTGACTAATTATAACCAAATTTATATTCAATGTGACTATATGTGTCATCTGTGACTAATTGTGACCAAATTTGTACTCAGTGTGACTGTCTGTGACCAAATCAATCTTAATTGTGATAGGTATGTGATCAAGTTACGACCAGTCACAATTAACACATAATTGGTCATAATCGGTCACAATTAGCACAGAATTGGTTACAATCAGTCACAACTCACAATAAACACATATTTGGTCATAGGATGAGCGTACGCCTGACGTAGTTGTAGGAAAAAGGCATGCCGTTGACGCCCCGGAGCAGGTGGTCGGCAAGAGGGTCAGGTTGCCTTCGCAGTACGTCGTTTCTCCCTTCATGGCTGAGGCGAAGATGATGACGTTCGTTGACGGGACGTATCCCAATCTATTTCAGCAGATGGACGCAGCCAAATGGAAATCGTTCGAGACGGAGTCGAGGATAATTAAGCCCCGGTAAGTATTATAGAATTTAAATGAAGTACGCTATGCTAATTCATCTATATCTTTTTTAACATTTTTTTCAGACAAAGCCGTCGAGTTGGAGAGAGGACGATATGATATGCATATAAGTGGTTTCACGAAATCACCACTTCGGGGACGTAGCTCGCCGACGATGTAAGTGAAATAGTCATATTGTTATTTATTATGTATACATTATTTTTTTGTTTTATGAAATGAAATAACTCCCTATGTTTTTTTTTATTGGTGTTTCCTGATGTAGCACATCGACTTGGCTATGAAGTTATTGCGAGATCGAGCTCGACGATATCCGCGATCATTCGATATGCCCGATCGACTCATACTGAGCACTGCGTTTTTGGATGTTGTTACCATTGAGCATGAGTCGTTGCAATGTATAGGTAGTAAGTACGTGTTGCCTGAATATATGGCCGAATGGGTCGTAGGGATATTGTCGAGGCTTGGGGAAAGGCATGGGAGGCTTGTACACATATATATGTTCCAGTGATCGTGAATCATCATACCATTGCCGTGAAGATTGTTTTTGCTGACTCCACGATGTATATGTACGACTTCGACCCTTCATGTTTGACACAGGGTCGCTCGAGTAGCAGTTGGAGCCGCTTGCTGTGATCGTTCCGTTGATGGTTGCCCGAGCAGGTGTTATTGTTAATGACAGACTAGCTATCGTGCAGGACCAGACGACGACAAGACAGTCGAAATCGTAAGTATTTATATTTTGTTTTGTACTTGCAAACTTAGTTTTTTATCTGACACATTTTCGCACTAACATGTTTATTATTCAATTGTAGGGATGATTGCGATATTTTTGCAATAAAGTACATCGAATTTTTGAGTATATGACATAAGGTTGATGAAATCAACCAAGCATGGATACAAATTTGGAGGAATAAATTAGTGTGCGATTTGTACGAATTCAAGTGCGATCCGTAAGCATTACACATTTAATTGTTGATTCATCTATTTAATACTCGTAAATATTGTAAAAATATAGTACATTGAATTGAATTGAGTAACTATTTTATTTATGTATGAAATAACTGTTACTATTGCATACTTAATCAAATTAGCAAATCAAATTTATATAATTAAATATTGTTGATTTAACTGGTACTATTGTATACTTAATTAAATTAGCAAATTAAATTTATATAATTAAATATTATTCATTTAATAGCAATACCATTACATACTCGACTAATTGTCATCTAGTAAAATTTGACTCGTACAAATTTGATGAGTATGACCGGCTGCTCTACATCTGTCACACCGACGCGATCGAGAAAACTCTCTAGTAGAGGGTATTCTATAAGTTCGTGAACGCCTAGGGCTATGCAATTCAGTTACCGGTGGCGACAAACTATTAAGTGGAAAAATATGGTCAGGAACTTTCCAATCAGATTCGTTTGGTAAGGGAAATATAGTCTCAGCATATGTAGTTCTCCAATACTCAGCCGTGTAATAATGAGAGCATAATGTTCTCGCTGCAAAGCCTCTGTTCATAGATACCGCGACTGCATGCTCACATGGAAAACTCTCCAACTGAAATCGAGTACAAGTGCATGTGTGTTCAGTCAGGTCCACAATGTATACCAGATGACGTGCACATTGTATAGAGAAGCGCGACTCATCCAGTAGTTCCACAATCAACCTCCTCGCAACCTCTGTAGTCTTGAACAATTTATCCTCTTGAGCCGGGGTTAGCCGATTGAGCAGTTCTGCGATTCCGCACATCGGTCGTGAAACCACTGCTGCAGTTTCGTACGGATGTTCTCAATCAATGCAAGAATTGGCAACTCTCGATCCTTATTGAACAATGCATTCAAAGACTCCACGTTATTTGACGTCATCAAGTTGTATCGACGTCCTGGAAAATGTGATCGCGCCCAATGTTCTATCCCCATTTTTGTAAAATAATCCTATGCCGATATCGACTTATTTCTTATCTCGACCAAAAATTTATTACATTCCTCGACACTGTAAGCTTCAGCCGCCCTCCTGAACAATGAAACAATGCCTAGGCCCCAGTATCTAGTCTTCAGATTATCTTGTATATGGTACAGGTAGTACCCATGATGTGCCATAGGGAAAACTTTAGCGATAACATTTATTAGAGACTAACCCCGATCAGTTACGAAGGCAAGATGAGGGATTTCCCCGATCACTTCCCTGAGCTTCGTAAAGAACCAACTCATTGACAGATCATTCTCGCTGTCGACTATGTCGAATGCAAGTGGGTAAATCTAGATGTTGGGATCTTGACATGTAGTAATAATCAACTTGCCCATGTATTTCGATTTCAGAGTTGTGCCGTCGACTAAAATTATCGGTCGCATCGCATTTGTAAATCCTCTAATGCATTATCCAAGAGCCATGAATAAATACTTAGAACAATTCTCGCCCTCCGTCTCAATGAAAAAAGTGGAACCGTGATTAGTTGTCCCCAAATTATGGCAGTATCTGGCCAATTTAGCATAACTCTCCTCGGTTGAGCCCATTAAATCCTCCAACGCATATTCTTTGGCCTTCAAGGCCTTCTGGTAGCTCATGACTACTCCGTACTCTCGTTGAACGTCGTTAATGATGTCTGAAGGTCTGTAGATCGTCCGTGGGTTCTAATATTTGTGCATTATCTGTCGTCCAATAAACCATGATCGAGTTTGTCTGTGATCGTTTTGACGAATCCCCAATTCACAAGTATGTTCTTGTATATACTTGCGAACTACAAAATTCTCATTTGTATCCATCTTAGTCACTCGCAACCGTCAACGGCAACTGTCGTCAACTCAAACAAGTGTCAACAATGATTTGTTTGATTTCTTTAACTTGAATTCAAAATTGAATTTCAATGCTAGCAGGTGCACAGCTTCCTGCAAAGCTTTCTTCATTTCAAACAGTTGCTCAACATACAAATCTTCATCATTGGGAACCACATGTGAAGAATTAGATGAAGGTCCGCTCGTTCCGGCCCCTGAGCTCCCACCCTACTCATGTCTCTGACGGGATAAAGCAATTAATTCTTCATTTGTAAGTTCATTTACATTCTCGCTGTCCTGAACTACCGATTGAATTATGTGCGTCTTAGTGATATCACGATGATGAACAATTATCTTGGGAATATTAATGTCATCCTCGCGAGCTGTCTCCATTGTATCCCAAAAATTACTTGCATTGTCATCAGCTCCGTCTGAATGTTCATTTCTACTTTCTACGTCGTCCTTCATCATTAAAGTCACGCAAATTGGTGTAATTTGCGTTTTGTTTAAATCAAACAGATAACTCACGTCAATATCAGATGTAACATTTGCAGGTGGAATTGAAAATGACAAATGCTCTTGGAATTGATATCTCAGTACCATATTGTATAGAGATAAATCGACGTTCAGCTTGTTCTGTATATCATGGTACAGTTCGTCGTACGATGTATCTCTGTTATATGTGTTGGCATATTACTTTGTTCGTCACTTGTCCATTTCCATGTCCATCGATTATTTTCATCCAATTCAAAATCACCAAAATAACAAATCGAGAGTATAATCCTCATATCTGTGTGGCGTGGCAAAATCGAATTTGTAAATATTCAATCAAACTGAAACTTATTAAAAAACAAAACAGCACCTAACAGTTGGCTAAACAGCCAACATTTTCAACCGTTAACAGCCCATTTCTCGGCTGTTAACAACCTAAAGCGTTGGTTGTTAAAGCCAACATTTTTTGCTCTTAACAGCCTAAAAATTGACCGTTAACAGCCCACATTTTGAGCTGTTAACAGCCTAAATATCGGCTGTTAATAGCCGAAAATGTTGGCTGTTTGTGTTAGCCGATTTTTAGGCTGTTAACAGCTATTTTTTTGGTTGTTACTTTTCGTCGTTTTTTGTAACAGTCGTTAAGGCAAACCAATCAGAAAATTATGCAGATGATTCTTTTCCCATTATGCTTAAAAAATTATGCATTTGCTAAAAAAATTTATCTGTTAACTCCTATGTCGAATTTTAATTTATCAAGTAAAAACATACACATATTTAACGAAAACGAAATTAAACATACATAAATATACTTACCGATTCGAAGTAATTGACCGAAAACAATTTTTTTCTTCAGCTATCGATATTTTTTAGATTTTCAAAGTGTAGAAAATGAGAGAATTTTTATGTGTTTGAGCTGATTTTGTAATGTTATGTAGGAAGTGATTGGTTTTTATTTGTTAACTAAAATGGCAGTGTTGTCTTTTTATCAAAATAATATTTTGTAATTGTATTATTCACTTAAGGGTATTTTTGTCTTCTGAACACCATTAGACCATTTTGAAGTTATTCACTTGTAAAAAAGTCAAAAAATAATTATAGGCTTTTGACCATGCCATTTTTAAAGTTACCCTCTCAAAACTTCCCATTTACAAAGTAGGTTTCTTATTGACTCAACTACAAGAGTAACTTTAAATAAATCCTTGTTTAGTCCCTATTAAATTTTTAAACTTTTTTCTCTTTCTTAATTTTAATTACACATTCTTTAAATAAAATAATATTATACAAGTCTAAAATTTTTCATTATTATTCAACCACACTTTCTCCCATAAATCACTATTCCAAAATTTATAAATTCTTTAAGATGGGGGCCAAACAATGACTAAATGAAATTACCCGATATATATCCAAAAAATTTAATACCGGCGGATCCAGCATGGGCAGCCATGGGTTCTCGTTGAGTGCTAGATCCGTCAATGTCCCTTTTTATATGCAAAAATTAAGAACTTGTTCAAGTCCCATTTATTGCTCAAAATGGATTTTGGAATAATATTTTGATGGAAAATATATAACTAAAAAAGGAAAATTTTTGGCTTTACGTGTAATATTATTTTATTAAAGAATATGTGGTTGAAAATAAGAAAGAAAAAAATGTATTTTAAAAATAATGGGACCAAACAAGGGCTAAAAAATTTATTTCCTTTCTGTAAAAAATATTTACAAAAAAAGAAAGTAAAGAAAATATATACATCATATGCACAATAAATATAAATGACTTCCATCTCCAAGATATCATATATACACAAAAACAAAATTGTTGAATTTCAAGCCATCTCATAAGTGCTCTTTGGTCCTTCATCTTTAAAGAATTTCTTCCACACAGGATGCTGTTTCCAAACTCTTTCAACCTTTAAATCAATTGGGACACCCTTTGTTTCTGGCAGAAGGAACACCACAAAAATGCCCATAACCAAAATCCATGCAGAGAAGGAGAAGAAAATGTAGGCCTGCATATGGCACAGCATTGACAGAAATGCCTGTGCAATTACGAAAGAGAAAATCATGTTGGAACTCACTGCAAAGGAAAATCCTGCTGTTCTTGTCTCAAGAGGGAAGGCTTCACTTGGTATTAACCAACCAAGGGGACCCCATGACCATGCAAAAGACATTACGTATGTGCAGACTAGTACCACTACAACTGCTGCAAGAACTTTGTCAAGTGAGCCTGTTTCCTTCAAGTTGAAATGTAGGATGAATCCAATGGCAAGCTGCACAAGAAAATGGTCAAAGTATATATTAGGGTTCTATTTAGAAACATTTAGGACATGTTTAGATTTTGTAAAAAGTGGATTTTTTGAAGAATATATGGTTAAAAGTAGGGAAAAGTTACATGTCATGTGAAAAATTATTTTATTGGGAGAAAGTGTGATTAAAAATGATTTTAGAAAAAATAAGTTTTAAAAAATCTATACCAAACATGGGCTTAGATGGCTGTTGAAAAACTAGGGCAAATGGCAAATGAAGAACCACGCCTATGTTTTCTTGAAGTGGCTGTAAAAGGACAAGATGTCTACTAGATGAAAGTGCTGGAGATGAGGATAAAATGGAGAAGTTGGAGGTGGTAGGGCCAATTTATGATAAAGTAACTAAGGAAATGGGAGACTTTGATGGTTGAGAAAAAATTTCATGTAAACCTAAAGAGTTGTGTTCGTATGAGTGGCGTGATCTTGGTAGTACGAGTCAGAATTCTAACATGGTCGAACATAGCTGCTAATGATGTAGTTTCTACAAATCGAGTAGATTCAGCAATGAGAAGTGATGAAAAAGATTCATTTAGCTAGCTGTCCCATGGAACGGGAAGGGTTTTTTAACAAACCAAATTGAAGAGATTATCTATTCCAATGAAAATACAATAGGTTTTGATTTTTTACCTGGGAGATCAACATTTGAACACAGGATTGTAGCAGCAAAACCCTCCTTCCAACCTTATCAACAGCAAAGATTGACACGAAAGTGCTGCCAACATTAACCAGACCGGTGATCACCGAGGACAACAAGGATGCATCAATCTTAAATCCCAATGTCTGGAAAAGAACTGGTGCATAGAACAAAATGGCATTAATCCCAGTGAATTGCTGGAAAGTCTGCATAGCAATGGCAATAATAAGTGGAGGCATGCTAGCTTTCTTGAAGAGTTTCTTGAATGGCTGTTTAACTTGGCGGGCTTGTTCACAGGCTTCAACAATCTGTTTCAGCATCGACATTATCAATTCCTCTAATCTTGATTAGGACTGCTTTTCCTTCTGTTTCTTTGCTGCGTTCGACGAGGCTGGGTGGACTTTCAGTAATGATCAGAGAGCCAATAAACAAAACAATTGCAGGAACAGATGCTAACCCTAATGACAATCTTCATCCATATGGATGCACCTTTGACGTGACATAATTCACCAGGTTACCTATGAAAATCCCTATTGTTATAAAGAGTTGGAAGAGAATGTTGACAGCACCTATGTTATGGGCCGTAGTTTTGCTTAAGCCCCGTGATCCTATCGTAGCCGTAGTTTGTTCAACTTCGACCGCACATTCTAAATAATTTATTTATATAGATAGAAATTAGAAACTTTTAGTATGATTCTTCGACATAAAGACATCTACTCCCGTTAGTTGGATTTTTGTTCCGAAGTTTATTATAGGAGGTCTTAGTCTTTCAAACATTTTTAAGCTTTCTAGTGTTCGCTCTCTGCCCTAGCCATTGTAATTTCCCGCTTTCGTCTATTGTAATATTCAGCTTTCAAGTAATCAATGATCAAGTTTATTTCAATGCATTTCAATTTCATGTTGTAAGTCTTCTTTAAATTGTGATCAAATTTCGTCCCGAAACGATCGAGAGAATGCGGAAGGTAGTCTAGCTGCTGAGCAGACTATTGCCACACGGTGTCCCTTTCCATGCTAAAAAGAAAGATAACCCATGAAACCCTGTGTTGTATAGGTGCAACTTCTATCAAAAACAAGGGAACATCCTGCAATTCAAAGCACGTAACATAATTAACCTTTTAAAAAAAATCATATAGTATAGACGAAAGCGGGAAATTACAATTAACCTTTTATTTCCTTTTGAAGAGAATGAGCACTATTGGATAGGCAAAACATTATAACAGTCAAATTGACCTTATCAAACATACCGCCATTCTTTTAAAAAATTGGTTTAGGGGCATTTTCATATGTAGACAAAATTTCAACTTATTTATCCTCTATTGTATTGTCTAGTACTGCTTGATCTACTTTGTCATAGATACGCTCATTCTCTTCAAGAAAACTACAAGTACGCGTACCTCATTTCCAAATCCCACTCCAATGCCAAAAATAATTCTCCTAAGAAGGAGCACCCATTTCTGCTCGGCGAGTGCACTAAATGCAGCACCAGCAATAAAAAAGAGTGACGCCATCATAAAGCGTCCTAAAATACTGCATGCTCTTGATGCAAAAAAATCGGCTACAAGGGCAGCTAGGTACAAGAAGGATGTGAAGAGTTGATCGTCATATTTACAGCAATTGTTTTATGATACATGCAGCTTTCTTTGGTGAACTTTAGGGAAGAATTTATCAAGAAATCATCCATGCCAGTAACCCCACTTGCAATCAAAATCAGAGAAAATTTAGACACATATTCGTGTGTACAAATTCATTTCTTCATGCTAATTTTATAACGGTGAGTCAATGCAGGGGTGAATCCAAGAATTTGGTTCAGTTAGGGCGAAGATCGTTGACCGATGACCGATGACCATAGATAATCAACGATCGTAATGTCGAAAATATAATTCGATACATATATAAATGCACTAAAACGTAAAAAGTATATACATATGAAAATATATTTCAGTACAACCCAAAATACTAGAAAAATAAATGCAACACTACTCTGTAACTATAAACTTAGACAACTGCATTTTTCGGGTCTCATATTTTGAAAACGTTGCAATATTGCATTATTCTCAAGTTTTACAAAAATATATTTTTCCATGTAAACTGTCAAATTCTCATTCAACCATTCATCTCCCATTTTGCCCCCATTTGGCACTCATTTTTCTCATTCTAATTCTCTTTCTTTATTTCAACCACACATTCTATCAATAAAATAATATTTCACATAAATTTAAAATTCTCCTTAATTTTTAACCACACATTCTTCCATCAATCACTATTCAAAAACACATTTTTATATTAAAATGTGTGTCAAACACCTCATTTGTTGCGCAAGTCACTCTTGATTAGATTCATAGTAGAAAATACAATTTCAACACTTGCAGTTGCCACATGTAATATCAAAACCAAGGTGATCAATCTATAAACCAACAGAAAATAAAAATAACTTCCAATTTCAATCAACTTCTGAGCTACACAAGATATGGTATTGAGGTTAAAGAAAGATTTATCTATTCTCACAAACATAAGAAACTTGTAAAGTTGAAGTTTAAGTAATAAAAGCTCTTCACTATTGAAGTCCAAATCATATAATTGAGCAAGACGCAGCATTTTAGCATGATCAAAAGCAGCAAATGAATTTCTTGGACTTAAACACGTAATGCAAGTAAAGAGCTCAGTAATTGTTTCTGAAAAACGATCATTCAACTCTTGCAATATCCTCCAAATTGGGCACTAAAATGTGTCTATCAACACAAAACTCAATCACCCTACGCAACAGAGTTTCCCAACCATTGTCTCTCATGTTCTACAATGCACACTTACACAAATTCAATAACCTTGTAGCGTTCTAAATCCTAATCTTTTTTCTATAAAGCTTGTGAAATGTCATTTGTAATTGCAAGAATTTCAAACATAAAGTGGAGACTAAACACAAACTGAAAATCTTGTATAGTGTCCATATGTCTTATAGCCATTGATTTTTTATCTGAATTTACACAATCTTTTGATATATTCTCAAGAACAACTATGATAGCATTAAACATATCAATGAAAAGAGTAACTGTCAATAGATGTGAGCCCCATCTAGTATCACCTGGGCGGGCCAAACTCATTTCTTAAAATTGACCAATTCTACTACAAAGTTCCCCAATATAAAGCTTCTCCAGAATATTAGAATGATAACTTGATCGAAGAACATCTACACTCTTACATGATGTACCAACCAAATTCACAATAATAGCAGACATGTTAAAATAATCGCCGAGCATAGAATTCCTACGTGCCACAGAAACAACTGCCAATTGAAGCTGGTGAGCAAAGCAATGAACATACATAACATGTGGGTTTTCTCTTAGAATTAAAGCTTTCAAGTCATTGAACTCACCGACATATTGCTTGCTCCATCATAACCTTGACCTCACAGGCTAGATATGCTGCATCAATGGCATCTTTCAGTGATTGGGGACAAGTATCGGTGACATAGGAGATGCCCAAAAAACGCTCCTTCACTTGCCCACTTTTGTCAACAAATCTCAAAACAATTACCATTTGTTCTTTTATAAAATTATCACGAGCCTCATCGACCAAAACTGAAAATAAAAAATCACATATCTCATTGATAATAGCCCTTGTCGTCTCCATTGGACAACAATTAATCAAATCCTTTTGGATGTTTGGTGAAGTCATTTGGTCATTTCTAGGAGCATTATTGATTAGTACTTCTTTAACTTCCTGACAACGATCTCCAACCAATTTAGTAGCTCAATTAGATTTTCTCTATTCAGAGACTCTTTCGATTCATCATGACCACGAAATGGCAATCCGTGCAGCAAGATGAATCTAATACAATCTATCACCGTAGTCAGTCTCATCCTATAAAATTTTTGTTGACTACTACTTTGGCTAGAAATAACATAGGTTGCTTTTGATTTATCAAATTCATACAGTTTGCAAAAGCTTGATTATGAGCACTATCAAAGAGATCGACATGATCTTTCAACATCATTTTCTATACTGTACTCCAACCAATGAAATTCAGAGAATCACTCTTTCCGAAAACACCTATTATCATTCTTTATCCGCCTTCTTGGAAAGTCATGTCCATATGGTTGATAAAGACCTTTCTCCAAGTATGACATCCTAACATCATCTTTGATATTAGGATCGTATGATTCGATAGGGAGCGTTTCCCTGGATCAGATACAAGATCATCCACATTGAATTGAGGTCGAGACTTCTTTGTGTTATGTACTAACTCTTGTGCTTGACTAGAATTGGTGGAGGTTCTAGATGCACAACTAGAGAATGAAGAACAAGGAATGGAATTTCGTTATGGTTGAAAAAATCGCTCCATAATCTGCAAAATGCCCTAATTTATTTTTCAATTAAAATTGATTAAAAAACAGTGTACACATAGTTTAATTGAGCCAAACATCTTCATTCTTCATCATTAATTTTCTTCACTTATCCTTAATTTTTTAAAATCCTAAATTCCCAAATCACAATTCACAAATCAAAGTTATAACTCATCAACTCATAGTCTCAATCTCTCAGACAATAATAAATCACAAATTCACAAAAAAAAAAAAAAGATAAACAAAGAAAAAAAAAACAAACGGAAATGGAAACCAATGCTTACCGTTCACCAAGTCACCACGGACACAGGCATCTACCAGACCACCGCCGTCTCGTCAATCAGTCGTCGAAGGCAGCCGACAGCACTCAGTAGGTCCCGGCAGCAGTGCTACCTGGTAGACATGCTTGCAGTCGTCGTTCCTTCCTTAGCTTCTCTCCTATGCCGATTTTCAATTTTGCAATTAGGTGTGTGCGATTGCGAACTGGCCAATTGGGACTGGGTTATGGGGGATTTTGGCTAAGGGAACAATACATATATAAGGTTTTTATTTTATACCATTTCAAAAATACAAAATCAAGTTTCAAATTTCAAATTTCAAAAATCAGATTTTTAAAATTTTTATTTATGAAATAATAAATTATTAAATCAATTTATTATTACATACCCCACCTCCACCTCCATCTCCATCACCCCTACCGTTCCGAGGATCGTTTTGGTCACAACTCTTCTCAGCGACCTTTTCGACGACTACTCCGATTCCGATGACAACTTAAAATTTTTAAGTCACAATTCAAAATTTTCATAAGTCACAATTTGTTCATCGGTCACAAATTAAAAATTTAAAAATCACAATTTGTTCATCGGTCACAAATCTCAAAATTTATAGGTCACACTACTTATTTTATGATCACAAACATCACGTTAATTGAACATAAATTATATTTAGGTCACAATTTATCTAACTCATTGGTCGCACAACAACCAAATTATTGGTCACAATAAACCAAATCATTTGTGACTGTCACCAAATCAATTGTGACCACCACCTAGGGATGTCAAAAAAGCTCGTCGGCTCGACTTGGAAAAAGCTCGAGCATGGCCCGGCTCGGGCTCAGTACAACGAGCCGAGGCTTGGGCCGAGCCTCATTTTTTTGGTCGGGCTTTGCTCGGCTCGAGTCCAAAAAAGTTTGGCACAAAAAAGCTCAAGTCGAGCTCGAACTTTGTTCTTTAATTAATAGTACGTATAAACCGCACAAATTTTAAATTTTTTAAGTAAAAAATGTAGATTTGAAATTAAAAAACAAAGAAATTGAGTAGGCCCGGGCTTGGCTTGGCCTGCTAAGGCTCGGGCCAAGCCCTATTTTTTTGACCGAGCTCGACTCGGGCCAAAAAAAGCTCGGCACCAAAAAGCTTCAGCCGAGCTCAAGCTTTTTTTCGGCTCAGCTCGGCTCGTTGACATAACTACCACCACCAAATCATTTGCGACCACCACTTTGCCGCCAACGGCACCACCACCGTCATCGCCTAATAGCAACATCAACATTTCACAACGAACACCATCCCAAAACCACCACCGCCACACGCACGCAATGTACAAACCCAACCGCATGATCGTCGATCGCGTAGTCCACCACTCCGTCCTATACCAGATCACAGCGCACACCTACCTAACCATTGCATCACAACCACATCCACATCAACACAACATCACCGCACAAACTTCACTGCACCACTCAACTATCAACTGTTGCACAGCAACCACACTCCACTACAATACAGCCCACCACATATCTAGATCGCTGTAGTCGCGTCGTGTTGGTCACCACTAAAAAAAACATACAGATTTGTATCACTACAGCCGCGACATCGCTGTGGTGGGAGAGAAGCGTTGGCGGCGAAGGAATGGTCTTTGTGGAAGCGTCGGGTTTTGTTAGGGCGACGGTTGTGGTGGTCGTAAGGTAGGTCGCCACCGATCTCTCCCAACTGGACACTGGGCCGGCGCTATCGTTTAAGGGCAAAGCTTGGACCCGGATTGTTAGTGGCGGAGGGCCCTACTTCGGGGTTGGAATGATCGGTAGGGAGAGAGATGAGAGAGAGGGGGAGAAAATAGGTAGAGAGAGATAATGAAATAATTAGAGTTTGAAATTGTGTAGGATTTGTTTAAATAAAAATTAATTTAAAATTATTAATTAAAACTTGATTTATGTATTATTAAAGTTGATTCTATATTTTTGAAAATGAAAACTTAAAACCTGTGAGGGTGCAATTGGGACTGGGTGGTGGGGATTTTGGCTAATTGATTGGGCCCATTCATTTAGGTTTGGGCCTTATTTTTCTTAAAAGGCCCAAAATGCCAAACAATAATAACAAAGGGCATTAACCAAAAAAAATTTCTGGGCTTCTGGCCTTCTTCTCCATTTTTCGGCGGACGGTGCTGAAGGCTGAACTGAAGCTCCTGATAGATCCAACACGGGCGATCGCAGGGGCTGATCATGTGCTGGGTCCGCCCCTAGTAAGTGACACTGGCGAAGGGAGAGGGGAGCTGGGGTGGGCTATAACCGAGCACAACCATTAGCCCAGAAGCAACATGGTGGAAAATAAAAATAAAAAATAGTCCAACCCAAAAAACTAATTCTCCAGCCCATAAGCAAATTCATGGTGAAAAGTTAAAAATAGAATAAAATTTGTCCAACCCAAATATTAATTTTAACCCAATTAATTTCATTTCCAACTCAAGTCCAATGTTCAATAATTCAAACTTAGTTTCAAACTCTGCAACAATTACATATTTATTTTA